>JAFIRS010000855.1:0-524268 GCA_018342105.1 Gonioctena quinquepunctata | reverse complement strand
TCACTTTCACACTTTCACACTTTCAGACTTCACACTTTCACATTTCACACTTTCACACCCTTCCACCTTTCACTCCACACTTCACATTTGTCCCACTTTCACTTTCACACTTTCACACTTTCACACTTTCACACTTTCACACTTTCCACTTTCACTTTCACCTTTCACATTTACACTTTCACTTTCACTTTTCTCTTTCACCTTTCACTTTCACACTTTCACTTTCCACTTTCACACTTTCACTTTCACACTTTCACTTTCACTTTCACTTTCAACTTTCACTTTCACACTTTCACTTTCACCTTTCACTTTCACACTTCCACTTTCACACTTTCACACTTTCACACTTTCACACTTTCACTTTCACACTTTCACACTTTCACTTTCACACTTTCACTTTCACCCACACACACAGACAGACACCGGGACATGTGAAACTAAAAGAAAGCTTGTAAAAAACCTTATATTAGCTGCGATATGGTTGTCAGAGTCCTCTAGTAGACAATAGCTAAAGTACACTATTCGTGACTTTTCTGTTGCACGTTTCCTGTAATTTCAGTAATTATAACAAACGCTCACTAGAGGAAACTACAGTCGAACAGTTGGTGAGCTCAATACATTGTTTTTTGAATATTATTATTAATTAAAAAATAATCTATTTATAATATTTTATTCGGTACAAAAATGACATAAACCATGACGAAAATATAGGGTGCAGTAGCCAAATATGTCAATATCCAGCGTAGATGAAGGGTATTTACGGTTGAGTTGTTGAGTTATAAAAAAAAAACATTGTAGATATATTCAACCTCCGGAACGAATTCCGACCCAAAAAATAATTTTTTTCTTCATTCATTTTTATTTTTCTACATAGTCTCCTTGTAAGTTCACACACTTCTCCCATCTCTTTAACCCGTCCAAGTAGTACTCGGCGTCTTTCTCTGCAAAATAATTGTTTAAGAAGGTGATGGCCTCCTCATTTGACGAAAGTCTCTGTCCTCCGAGAAGCAACTTTTAGCTTAGGGAACAGAAAAAAGTCGCTTGGGGGTAGATCTGGTGAGTAAGGAGGGTGGCCGTAATTGGTGGATTTTCGCCATATGCCTAAGCCTAATTCTTCATGCAACATTTATTTATTTATTTATTTCAATTACATCCAACAGGCAAAGCCCAATTGCAGGAGTAAATCATGTTATGTGATGTGATATTTAGGATATACAGTGCTTCTCAAAAGTCCCTCCCCCCCTCTTATTTTTGGAACGATTATACATAAACAAGTGGAATTTGGAAACTGAATATTAAAGGTTGTAAACTTCCCTACTAGTGATGATAGATGACGAAATCGTCAAAGATGACGTCACAAGGCCATTGTGACCAATAATTTTAAATGGAACCCTACGGCAAGCGACACCTCTTTTAAAAGGTATCAAAAAACCTATTCAATGATGCTAATTTTGTTTGTGTTTATGGCAGTTTTAATGGCTCATTAGTAAACATTAAAATTTAAATTCCATTCAGTATGATATTAATTACAGATTTAAGAATCAGTATCTACTTGAAGAAATTGCTCGAAGTGACCTCCATTCCTGACAGTGAAATATCCTATTTTTAAACTCTTCTCGTACTTTTGCAAATGTGTCTGCGGAAACAGCCTCACATTCTGCAACAATACGTTGTTTTAAAACGTCAATATTGTCAGGTTCAGTGGCGTAAACCTTCGATTCAAGGTACCCCCACAGAAAAAATCCAAAGGTGTGAGGTCCGGTGATCGAGCTGGCCATTCCGTTGAACCTCGTCGTCCAATCCATCTACCACGATACTCCTCATCCAAATACCGTCTTACTGCACCGTAATAGTGTGGAGGAGCACCATCCTATTGGAATGTTATTTCCAAATTGCCGAATTCATCTGGATTATCTTCCAAATTTTCAAGGATTAACGGTTCTATTGCGTTTTGCAACAGCTCCAGATAAACCTCACCAGTTGAATTGGCATTTAAAGAAGAGGCCCAACGATGTGGTTTCCCAGGATACCTGCCCAAACATTCACTTTCTGGGGAAATTGGGTATGTGTTTCACGAAACAGGTGAGGATTTGCGTCACTCCAATACCTCACATTCTGTGTATTCACATTTCCATTTAGATAGAAAGTACTTTCGTCACTAAAACAAATTGTTTTGACATAGTCTGGCTGTTGGTTAATTTTAGTTTCCATATTTTCACAAAATTCTAGTCTTCGGTCTGGGTCGTCGTCTGAGTTGATGAACCATTTTTATTTGTATGGATGAAATTTGTTTTTTCAACACCCTGTGTACTGTACTTCGACTGACTTCACAGGTAGATGCAACGTGAGTTGTTGAAGAAGTAGGATTAACTATTACTTCTGCCAGTATATCAATTTTTTTCTCATCAGAAATTTGTGGTCTGCCAGATCGTTTCGCATCATTAATACTACCCGTTGTTTCAAACTTACGAAGAAGCTCCCTTAAATAAGTCTTGGAAACGGGGCGATCGGGAAACCTCTCATTAAAAATGCGTTCTGCTGCATGAATATTTTGTACAGTTTCACCAAGAATTAGGATCGCTGCTACTTTATCACCTAATGCACGTACCATTTCGCTTCTTGAAGCACTTAAACGTTCGGCTCACAACAGTTAACAAATTATTAAAATGTACAAAAATATTAAAAGTACCAAAAGCTGCTAAAACAGTTAAACGTTCGATCAACAATACACAAATTATTAAATGTACAAAAACTTGGACAATTACAAAAACGTCGAATTAGGGAGACTAACAAAAACGTCAGCTCATTTGACAACTATCCAGAGGCGGAGCTTGAATTTGTAATTTTGGTATTAACTGATTTAACTCATCACAGCTTTGCGTTTTTTAAAAGCGAGTTGCCAAAACTGCCATAAACACAAACAAAATTAGCATCATTGAATAGGTTTTTTTGATACCTTTCAAAAGAGGTATCGCTTGCCGTAGGGTTCCATTTAAAATTATTGGTCACAATGGCCTTGTGACGTCATCTTTGACGATTTCGTCATCTATCATCACTAGTAGGGAAGTTTACAACCTTTCAGTTTCCAAATTTCACTTGTTTATGTATAATCGTTCCAAAAATAAGAGGGGGGGAGAGGACTTTTGAGAAGCACTGTATACCTACTAATGGAAATGGGTGTGAACAATTTTGAATAATATATATATATATATATATATATATATATAGTGGAAGGAATTTAATGGACATAGCCCTCAGAGAGAAGTGTTAACCGTAGACACGTGTTTCGGGCTCTCGGCCCTCATCAGTACGGTGGAGAAGTGCAAAGATGAACAACACTTTGTAGAAAACGACAAATCAACGGAGTCAACAAACAGAAGCCAGCCGCTCATTTGTGGTTTTGGTCAGCAGACCCTGAAATCCAGGGCAACAACCAACGTCACCACGGAGGCAGCTATAGCTACCTGCGTGACATCCGCGTCCAGGAATATAAATATAAAAGAGAGTAATAGTGAGGGGACTGTTAAAAACAAAGTAGAAGGAATTTAATGGACATAGCCCTCAGAGAGAAGTGTTAACCGTAGACACGTGTTTCGGGCTCTCGGCCCTCATCAGTACGGTGGAGAAGTGCAAAGATGAACAACACTTGGTAGAAAACGACAAATCAACGTTTATTACCTCGGTTCATGTGTCCTTCAGTAATCCCCTGTTTGGTTCATCATCTGCAGTGTAGACACCCTTGAAGTTTATTGCGAAGGCATCAATTATTGTACTGGGTGTTGATAATTGTTGGTTTTTATAGTACATTTTTCCGGGAATACGAGACATGTTTTTCTTGCTGTTGATGAAATCCCAGAATTCTTGTGGATCTGATTTCAAACTGCTTAGGATTTCTCAATAAACGCATTATAAGCGAGTGTGATGTCACGTTTTATTTGTCTCCTTAGATTATTGAATCTTTCACGATAAAATAAATCAAGTCTATGTTTTTTCGCTATTTTAAAGTAGTGGCTCTTTGACTTGATTTTTTTAATCAATTCACGCGTGTACCAAACAGGGTACTTACGTGTGTTGCCTTTAGATTTAGAAATTATTTCCTGAAGTGAGCCAACAAATTTTTTGCTTGCTATCTCAACATCTTGCATCGCATCTGCATCTGTTTTCCCCAATCTACACCATTAGAGATACAAGATAATTTATTTTCATCTAGTTTCCTGAAGTTGAATCTTTTCGAAGTAGATATTTTTTTTTTCGGAGCTGCTAATAATTCAACGGTTAGTGTAGGGTGATGGCGGTCGATAGGCACGAGTGGATCATAATCAAATGAAACCTTACAGTACGTATCTCAGTTATAAATTACCACATCGAGTATTCTATTATTTTCATTCCCCACATTATTAACCTGCACAAGGTCAGAGAAGTCCAGGAATATATTGAAACGATTAATATGGTTGTTCTTATTTATTGATGCGTCCAAGGCACCGCTGCCGCTCGAGATCAAAGTGAATATATTTTTCACAAAACAGTGTGCTTTTGATGCGGCGGCGCCGCGGTCGCGATTTCCGCGTTCGCTTGAAGATTGCTGCTTGCTTTTTCTTTGCTCTTTGTCGCCTCTTAAAGTTTACCGCCCTGGGATAATAGTCCCATAGCCCCTCCCTAAATCCGGCCCTGGTTACGTGCCAAACATAAGACATATTTATTTCAAAGGCACATAGCACAACTATTACGCATAATTTACAAATGATGAGCCAGCAACACACTCGTTCTAGAAACATCAATTATAGCTATATTATTTAAAAAA
Organism: Gonioctena quinquepunctata; assembly: GCA_018342105.1. Lineage (NCBI taxonomy): Eukaryota > Metazoa > Arthropoda > Insecta > Coleoptera > Chrysomelidae > Gonioctena > Gonioctena quinquepunctata. Next base: position 519,467 of record JAFIRS010000855.1, on the reverse strand, counting down.
ATGATTTTCAAAGCCTGTTACCAGATTTGATGGCTATGATAATAAATAACAATTTAATCTAAACTAGGAAAACTAACATCATTCACACAAAAATCAAATTAACATGAACTTTTTCCGAAGAGGCCTCCAATAAATGCTGCCTACGACGAAGCTTACGCCTAGATATACATTATTCTTCCTAGGGAAAATATTAAAACTATATGAAGATTGTATTTAGACGAACCAGAACATCCAAAATCAGGGTATAGATGAAACCTGGCTCAAGTAAATACAATTTTCTATAAAGAATATTCGAACTCAATTGGAAAAATCAATATTCATAGTCCAAACTGTATTTCACCAACACGAGGGAATAACTATGAATGTTAATAAAATCAAATACAATCTAAAATTTTTTTTTTTTTAATGTTTTGGTTCCCACGAAAAGGGATATCCTGTAATGTTCAGAGAACATCGTGGGAACCAAGGGAAAGAAGGTAGGAGTTGGTGTTCTTCTTAAATTTCTGGAGGTTATATGCCTCGGGGAACACCTCCCTAGGCAATGAGTTCCAAAGCCTCGCTGTTCGTTGGATGAACGAGTCTTTGGAAAGTGATGTTCTGCAGGTCTCCAAAGTGACCACGAAGGGGTGTGATGACTGAACTTGACGGGTTAGTCTCGAAGAGACTGCCAAAGCAGGAACGATTGTTGATATTTCAGAAGAGCATCGCCCATGGAAATATCTATAAAATAGAGACAAATCGCCAACTTTTCTACGGTGTTCCAGACAAGTGAGCGAGTTTGTAAGCGAGGCATCACCGACGAGACGGATTGCCTTTTTTGGACAGAATCCAATAGCCTCAGGATATGTTTAGGTGCCGCGCTCCAAATATGGGAACAGTATTCCAGGACAGGTCGGATCTGTGCCTTATAGATCATAAGCAGCTGAGTGGGGGTGAAATAGCTCTTGGCACGAAACAAAACCAAGTTTTGGGTTGCACTTTGGCAATGGACCTCACGTGATTTTCCCAGGAAAGGTTATTGCTGATAGTAATACCAAGCATCGATATGGATGACTTCAGTGGTATGGTTACTCCTGACAAAGTTATGTTAGGCACAGTGAGATCGGCTTTTTTAGAGAAAAGACATGCTTGTGTTTTGTTTGCATTGAATTCTACCAAGTTATTAGATCCCCACTCGAGAATTGTTGCTAAGTCCATATTTATATTATTAACATTTCTTCCTCGTTCATTTCTGGTTTCACGGGCTGATATAGGGGCCCTGGAAGAGAAAGCGGTATGGAGGGTACTATCATCGGCAAAGCTGTGTACTGGACATGAAATTGCTTTCAACAGGTCGTTGATGTGAAGTAGAAATAGTGTTGGTGCGAGAATAGATCCTTGCGGAACATCAGCATTTATGAGTAGAGTGTCAGATGAAACTCCATCGACCACTACATGGAGAGACCTGTTTGAGAGAAAACTAGCATGCAGAGAACACAGGTGAGGGGGCAAGCCATAAGACGGAAGCTTGGCGAGGAGTCCCTGGTGCCAAACTCAATCGAAAGCCTTGGAGATATCTAATGCCACAGCTAAAGTTTCTCCATACTTTTCAATAGATAGCTGCCATATATGTGAGACGTAAGCGAGCAGGTCACCAGTTGATCTCTGATGGCGGAAGCCATATTGCCTATCGTTGACAATTCCTGAGTCTTCCAGATATTTCATGAGCTCGATGTTGATGTTTTCCCGATGAATCCAGAGTGGAATTTCCAGCAAATAGGTGCGCAAAGATATTGGCTTTGTCCTGGGCAGTCGTTGCTAGTGTTCCATCTTCTTTGGTTAGAGGAGGAAATGAGCTGGAAGTGAAGTTTCTTCCCACAGCTTTGGCGAAAGACCAAAATGAACGGGATCCGTTAGGACATTCGGCAAGTTTTGATCTTATTTTGGCATTGTGGGCATCTTTTGAGCATTCTATTGTCTCTTTGCATATGCCTCTAGCCTCGACATATGCTGCTATGGTCTCAGGGCCCGGATTTTTTAGCCATCGATGGTATGCTGCCTGTTTGGAAGCCATAGCTCTAGAGCAGTTTCTGTTAAACCAGGTCTTATCGGATGATGTTCTTCTTTCGGTATTCGGTATGTAGGTTTGCATCCCCAACATGATGATTTCAGAAATTGTCTCAGCACATCGTGTTGGATCTACTGAAGAGAAACAAACTCTCTTCCATGGAAACGCTGAGAAAAACATACGAAGACCTTCCCAGTCGGCCGAATTGTAATGCCACATGAGACGGGGTGGTATTGTGCAGCTCGATGGTAAATGGAAAGAGCATGTTGTGGAGATGAGGGTGTGATCAGAGTTTCCAAGTGGGGCACAAACTTCTATTCTATACGGGTCAGGATTGGTGGTGAGGAAAAGATCTAGTGTATTGGCAGACTGGTTGTTGACATCAGGGATGCGGGTTGGTAGCTCGACCAGTTGTTCTAGACCATGAGTGATGGCGAAGGCCTCGGCTTGACGACCCGCATCATCTGTTTTGTTAGAGAATTTGAGCCAGGCAGCGTTATGTACATTAAAGTCTCCCATGATTATGGTTCCAGCTGTTGGATGGTTCTCCTGAATGTAGTCCAGTTTGAGTGATAAAAACTCAAAGAGGTCCTTATATGAAGGTTCATTAGGTGATAGGTAAAGGCAGCAGAGGAACTTAGTCAGTTTGGTATCAGATAGCTTGAACCACATCACATCAAAGTCGTTCGGTTCCAAACTCTCTTCACGCTGGCATGAAAGGTTAGCCTTAGCGTAAAGGCAGACTCCACCTTTGAACCTGAATCGAGAATGGAGTTCGTAACCAGGACAAAGCATATGGACTTTGTTGGTGGACGAGTTTACTTGTGTTTCTGTTAGAGCCAGAATATCCGGTTTTTTCGTCTGTAGGTGATGGTGGACGTCATTGATGTTCTTGTTGAGTCCGCGGATGTTGCAAAAATTAATCTTTAATGTTGAGTCCCCTCGAGTACCTCTCGCCCGGAAATCCGAATGGAGAGGTATTTTGCTTCCGGAGTGTTTTACTCTAGGAGACGTCATCATTATTACTATTAGGATGCACCTGAAAATAAAGGAGGAATTGGGGAAAAGGAAAGAGGGAGACCGGGAGACCGGAAAGTATCGACCGAACACTGAAACATGGAATGATCCATTTCACAGCACACAAAGTCGATATGGTGGTATTTCACCGGGCGATGAGACCATCTTCCACCTACGGTTATCCTTTTAGTCGCCTCTTACGACAGGCAGGATTTACCATGGGGCTATTCTAAAGCCGACCCCATACAGCTAGTAAAATTGGCACAAAAAAAGCTTTAGAAATGATAAAAGTAAAAGAAAATCGTGATGCTTTAGTCCCTCTTGGCAATGGCTTGGATTTAAGTACTAAGGAGTTGAAAGGCTTAGAAATATTGTATTTAAATATTTTGGGTAAAAAAGGTAACACGGCGGATGAAGCTAGACAAAGTATTTGTTCTCGTTGCTTTGGCACTAATATTAATTTATCGAAAATTCCGTGCACATCAGATGCCTTGCGTTTGCATGCACTTAGAGCTTCTGCTCAAACATACATTTGGAAAAATGCATTGAATCCCCAACATGAAACGTTAGAGTTTACGAATTTCGGATACAAACTAGAGAATGGTACTTTGCTACCTTTATTTATAAACAAAAGCCCATTTCCAACTGATCTTAAAAAATTGTGTAATTGTAAGAAATTCTGTGCAACCAAAGCTTGTTACTGTAAAAAAAATAATATTAGTTGCATACTTCTATGTGGTTGTGATCCAGAAGACTGTAAAAATATAATATATAAAAATGATATTGATAATAAATACTTATTTTTAAATTTTGTTTCATTATTTCATACTTCTACATCTATAAACTTCGTTTGAAAAAGCTATAATACACCATTGCAATGAATCCATGACAGAACAAAAGAAGAGAAGTATAGAGAAATAAAATTGAAAATGCGGATGATTGGAAGAATAATCCCAGCAGGTGATTCTTTCATATTTGATAATGGACAAGTTGACAACAGTGGAGGTAATCAATATGATATATATGAAAAAGCCTTGAAGTTTTGATGTACCTACTCAAATTGTTTTGTTTCAGAAGTTAATAGAAATGCACTATTCAAACTTCGATTGTCTTCCATATACGAGGAGGGTGGAACATTTGATAAAGAGCTCAAGATTAAAGTATCTTTTCAAAACACAAAAAAGTTATTCAAAGAAGTGACTTATAACTGAAGTAAAATTCCCCAAATATGAAATCACAGCGTCCTATTAGTAAAACAAGTTTTAATTGATTTTTTCCATTTATTTATAACATCACCCTGTGTAGTTTGAGGAATTGTGAAGTAAAAGTTGACTTATTATTGAGTTTTATCGGAACATCTAGAAAAAATTGAGTACTATCAACTAGAAAATTGAATTAGTGTTGACAAAATCTCATTTCTTGTGTCCATTGACAAAACCAGGTATTTTTCATCAACCCCTACTAACTTGACCTCTGCACTCGAAATTATTTGAAAACAATTGAACTCTGTTGCAACCAATGCAAATAAGACAGGTCGTTCCATGTATTGGAGACATGGTAGCCATAATCATAGAGTTGTGGAATAAGAAAGGAAAAAATCTGTAAAAATTTGTTATAGGAGTAGGAGATGGTGATTTCATATTCTTCTTTCAATTATAAATCAATTCTTCGGAAAACTCTTTTGTGTATTTCAAAAAATAAAGGTACTTTAACTCTTGAGCTATTCTTGAATATGCATAGTGCAGAATAATATTCTGAGAAAATACAAATATTTTTTTTTTCCATTTGTGTTAAAAAATCTGACGGTCGCTGTATATTAGAAACTTTTCGTGTGATGCACTTTAATGTGAAATACAATCAAGTTTATTAAAAGTAAGTATCCTGTATATTATGCTTCGCTACGATAGTTAACAAAAACAGAGGGGAAGAAACATTTACTGTTATGAACAAATTAATTATTTTCAAATAAGTATACAATATTACTTGATAAAACGATACATTTTATCTTCAGTTGGAGAAGAACAGAGGTAGAGGAGTTTCCTGGGATTAGGAGGTGGTGATTACATATACACATCGTATTAATCAAAATATTTCCTCTTTCCAATCAAAATCGGTTGGTTTCTGGTTTTCGCAAAAAAAAATTTCCCGAGTTATTCAGCTAGACTCTTTTCCAATAGTCCATTACTGAAGATATCAATGTACCCACGTCTCTATGATATGGCTTTTATGAATTGAGGTTGATTCTACTGTAGCGATGTGATAAACCTGCAATTTTATTTACATAAAAATTTTAATATACATATCATAAATCTTCCACAACTTACAAAAATCAATATCAAAATGTATAAGAGTGGAAGGAGGGCACACTACTAGTCTACGCTGGATAAATTACTGTGTTCACTAAATTTTTCCTTTATTGTTTCTTCTCCCGTAGTGGTGTACTCTCCTCGTTCATTTTTAAGGGAGTGTAACGTTTAATGTTCGTTTAGAGAGGATTCTCTGTAGTCTGGTACACTCTTGAATATAGAAAAATGAAAAAGTTTTCGCCTTTTGGTATTCTGGATTAATAAAATATACTAAAAAAATCAATCAGTTATGTACAACAAGATATACAGTTTATCTGCACCTGCAGAATCTATTTTATAACGAAACATGTGGTTTCGTAAAGCCAATGTAGAAAAAAATTATATAATGAAGAGTTTTTCATTTACTTCAGACCTATAGATTTTCAATAGGAAAAGGCATTGTCAATTCAAAAATGGATTCTACTAACTCGAATAATCCTTATAGTATTTTTTTTCATCATTATTACCGCATTTTTTGTCCGATAGTTTTCATAGTTGAAAAGAACTCCCCTTCTCCGGCAAGCCATCCCCTCATCGCTACTGCGTTCGCTTTAAATCACAATCTACAACTCCGGAGTTATCACCTACTTTCCCTAACGGGAAACATTCCGGAAAAGTTTCTCAAAAATCGCGCAGATGCTTCACAGCGAACTAAAATGAAAATGAGGGATGTGATCAAATATTCAAATATCGAGCAGGACGTGCAAACAAATGGGATCATTCACGAAATGTGCGTCCAGAAAGTGGGTAATGTTGTCCTAGGTACTTTATCGATTCACACCAGGGGATTTATTGCTCATTCCCTTTTACAGTTTATTACTTCGCCAGTGGAGCATGCTCGTCGTGATTATAATCTATGCTTTCGAGGGGGAAGGATCCTCTCGGAAAATGACCCGTAATGGAATAAATAGCACGTTAACTATTGGACGTCGATATGAGTCCAATGAACGTTGTAGCCAACAAAACTTAAATTTACTTTGCGAGAAATTTAGTGAGCATCTAGTATCATAAAGAAATTTGGTACAATTACCTATAATTTGTCTTAGCTATTTTGAAGATTGATGCAATGGGTTTGTAACAGACTAGCGATAGAAAATAAACTTTTATTTTCAGAAGTTGAGACCGCATCAAACATTATATTTTGACAACAATAACTTTTTTTAACAACTTCATCATAAAATTCAGTACATCTTAAATACTCTTCCTTGAAGCTTATTTCCTGATGCCCAAAAGAAATTGCAGCTTTGAAAATCGAGTCTTGTGAGAATGCCTGCAATATGATTTTCTCCACTGGCGCGAAGAACGTCATCAGCAACCTTTTCTCGAATGAAATGCTATACAGTATCGGAAACAATTTATCTGAGGTATAGACAGAAATCTACACGAGCAACAAGGAACGCAATGATATGATAATACCACATAAACAAGAGAGACGCACTGCTGTGCGCCCCTCCTGTTACCCCACCCGACGCCTCAACTGACCACGAGGCAATGCGACACAGCGCACAGCGACTTGACTCATTCTTGCCGAGCCGTGGTTGCGAAAACAAAAGACCGTGACAATTATTACCTTTTGAAACATGCCGCCTATTTACACAACGCAGAGAAAGTACAGATCGTTAAGTGGTACTTTGGGGGTAATTCTGTACAATATACTAGAAATCTATTCATAGTGGCTTTTGCAGATAGACCTGTACCTACGGAAGCGACTGTCCTTTCAATTATTAATAAATTTCAGAATTTTGGGCGTGTGGCAGCACGTTGCAAAAAATGTTGTCCCACAAATCCACCACCGCATCCTAGACAAATACCCGAGGAACGGGAAATAAGAGAAACACAAGTGTGTGCATTGGCAGAAACGACACCTTGTTCGAGTGGACAGATCGCCGACGAATTTGAATGAAAGAACTGTAAGGAATATTTTGAAGAGAAACGGTTATCATTGTTTCAAAGTCAAGACCACACAAGAACTTTTGCCTGGAGACCATTTCAGACGTATGGAGTTTTGTGAAACGATGGTCGAAAAATGCAATAGGGCATTTCGTGTAAATGATGACTTTCTTAAAAAGGTGTTATTTACCGATGAATCGTCCTTCTCAATTCATCGAAAACACAACCCATCCGTAGTACGTTATTGGTCTCGGGAAAATAAATAATTGAGTATTGCTGTGAGGACACAGTACCCACGAAAATTGAATGTGTGGACGGGACTTTTAGGCGATCACGTCATAGGCCCATTTTTTATTGAAGGAAATTTAAATGCAGCAAAATATTGGCAACTTTTGCAAAATCAAATTATTCCTGCAGTTGCGCTCTTCCGATTTACTTTAACGATGTGTGGTTTCAACAAGATGGTTGTCCTGTCCACAATGCAGGCACGGTGGTTACATTTTTGAATCAATTATTTCCTGATCGGTTTATTTGTACGCGAGGTACAATCAACTGGCCACCTCGATCACCAGATGTAGCACCACTCGATTTTTATTTCTGGGGCATGCTAAAATCGGAGGTATATGGCATGAGTTCAAACGTGCCACCAATTTAGATGAACTGAGGGCAAAAATTATTCAGTTGTGTGTTCAGGTAACACCAGTTACCCTTGCGGCTACCAGAACAGAATTGTACAATAGATTCGGCTATTGTTTGGCCCAAAATGGTGGTTTGTTCGAACATTTAATGAAATAATTCCGTTCACAAAATATTTAATTTGGTTTGTCTTTTCTTGTAAATTTTTTTTTTCTCTCCATTCAAGAAATAATTGTTTTTCTGTTAGAAATAAGTTTTTTGTTTTTATTGTCTTACAGAAATATCGTTTGCTTTTGTTTATGTTTAAGAATTTTCTTTTGTTTTCGCGGCCACCACGGCACCAGTTCTTCAGCATTCTACTGTGCCGATACTGTATGCTTGGTCCTTTTGTGGAACTCGGGATTATTTATTTATCAACTGACTAGCCAATTACACAATTCACAAGAGGAGAATAATACACATGTTTATAGAAAACTGAAACATAAATTATAATGTAAGACAATATATTATATTATAAATGCATTCATGTTTTTTATAGCTTCCCTAAAAGAGGATAGATATGAATGGAAACACTTCAACATCCTAGTTGTGAGTGAGATTATTCTATTGAGGAACTCATTTTGAATGGAAAATTCCACTATTCATTGTTTTTTCGTAAACGTTTTTGTTCCAAAGAATTACATTTTCACTTAACCAAAAACAATAAATAAGATGTATGACAGCTCGCTTAAACTGTGTTCTGAATAGCTGCTGATGAAACTTTTCGTTCTGCCATTTAGTGGCCTATCAGGTAAGCAGTAATCTTGAACGCGAAAAGCTCTCATATAAATTCGGCTAGGACCGTTCTTGAATTTTCTAAAATTTCAAATTAGGGTTATTATCAAATTTAGATAAAGGTAATTTCACTTATTTGGATGAATTCTACATCCTATTGAAAAATATGCCTCACCTCTGACTTGCACAAACTAATTTCTTGCACTCCCGTGAATAACGTGTGTATAATGCCATTTTATAACACAGTAGCAGGTACCCGCGACTTCGTCCGAGTAGAATTTGTATTTCTTTCCTATGTTTTTCTTTGTGTTGTTCCATTTAGCCTGTGGCTTTGCCCGCTTCCCGTTATACCGTTTTCCAATATCCCATCATTCCGTTATCCCGTTTCGCATTATCCCGTTATCTCGTTTGGGTGGCATAATTGATTTAACAGCGAAAGTAATACTTTGTGACGACTATTACAAATTCTAACCTTACCCCTTTTCACCCCTTAAGGGACGGAATTTTCGAATAAGGTTGGACACGATTTGTTCCTTTGTAACAGAGAGCTGAAACATAAATGTTCATGATCTCAACTCTAAAACTAACGGAACCTCCATAAACAATTTTCCCCCCCTTCAGGAATTGAATTTCTAAAAACACTAAAACACATTTTTTTATTTGTAACAAAGACTTTGAATAACGGAACCCTGATGACAACTTCACCCTTATAGGGGTTGAATTTCTAAAAACACTGAAACATATATTTCTTTCTTTGTTAGAAAGAACTAAAATACCAATTTTTGTGACCCTAACTTGAAAACTAACGGAACCCTCATAAAAACTTTCACCTTTTTAGGGGTTCAATTTCTAAAAACACTGAAACATATATTTCTTTATTTGTAACAAAGACCTCAAATACCAATTTTTATGACGCAAACTTGAGAAATTACGGAAGCCTCATACCCCTTTAGGGGTTGAATTTCTAAAAACAATGAAACATTATTTCTTTTCTGTAACAAAGACCTCAAATACCAATTTTTATGACCCTAATTTAAAAACTAACGGAAACCCTATACAAACTTCCGATCCCCATTTCAAAAACACTAAAAGACGTATGTCTCCATTTATAACCACAAACATTAATTTTTATGACCCCAACATAAAAACTATGGACTCCTATACAAACTTCAACCCCATTTAACCCTTTTAGGGTTGAATTTTCAAAAACCCTGACATACGTTTTCCTTAATTGAAAAGAAAACCCAAATCCAATGTTCATGACTCTAACTTCAAAACTAACTTTCACTTTCATTCCCTTCCTCACCCCCTTTTCACCTCTTTCTGGTCGTGTCTCGACAGCTATGGATGTGTTGACGGAGATGTCTCTAAATTCAAATGCTAAATGTTACAGATGCAACCGAAAATGTGTAAATGCTGTTAAATGTACACTGTATGTCATTATTACATTTTAAGTGTGCAAATATCGAAGGAAATACTAATATTAGTGACTTTAAATGTGAAGACTGTGAACTTCCAGACGCAGCATTCTACGATGCTATGGATGAAAATGCAAATGGTAAGACAGACTCCAAAATGCTGAGATACGTTATCAAGCAAAAAGACATACTATTCAAAGAATTGTGTGATAAAATTCTGTTATTAAATCAACATATTGATTTAATGAAATAAATAAATTGTTCAAATATACGCACCGATTCAGATAAATTGGAAACTCGAACAAACAGCAAAAAAGTTAGCACAGTAAAAAACTATATTCATGTATCGGAAACTAGCAAGATAAAAACTGGGAATACTTCTCTACCAAAAACGAGCCATATAAAAAATGGGAATGCCGGTGAGAGTTCCAAAACAATGATAACTCATAAAATAAATTCAAAACAACTCATCACACTCAATCAGAGGGCCGCGTTTCCACTTTGGATTCGTGAAGAAATACGTGAATATTTTTTGGCATCATTTTATCTATCTCTGGATTGAATTGAAAGAGAACTCGAGTGGAGGCTGCTTCATATCGAATTGGCCGGAGATATGGCAGATCGCTTAATTTCAGGGAAGGAATCCCAATAATTCACTGCTTTTTGGGGTGGTTTTGATATTTCACTACCAAGATCATCTTCGTTTGGAAACGAACAAATTATTTCTTTCCTGTTTGTCGGATTGATGGAAAACTCATTCAATTGTTTACCAGCAGGAATGGTTCCCAACACTGACACTGAGTTACTTTTCTGAATGGCGAACATAATCTGAGGATCCGAGTCGAAGCCCAATAGAAATTCTGAATGTTTTATCGTCAAGAAGATTACCAAGAGTAGCAACTGAAATCAGATTTCGCAAATAATTTCAAACCAGGAATCAAAATTTTCAAATACTCCTGGATTTGAAGCATCAACGAAAAATATTTCACATTTATTTGAATTTAACTCGTTACCAATTTCCTTCAAGTTGGTGATAATATACTTGAGGTTTTTCAAAATAACACTAGCTCCCCCTCCGATGAAACCATCATCAATGTACTATCTATCGAACTCGGAATTGATTGACTTGGTCAATTCATCAATTGCGTGTCAGAAGAGAGCTGAGCTAATGGTCACCTTGATGGATTCCTTTCTGTGACATGATGACTCTCCACCCAAGTTTAAAAAAGAATGTGAACTGTAGCTTCACTTCTCCCAACATGAAATTTCTGTGGACCCTCTTGAAAGCCTTTTCGAGTCGAGTTGGGTTTAAGAAAAACTTTAGATTTTGGATTTGGATGTTGGTTAATAAATTGATATGCAGCATGTGCAACAGCTTCGCAATAGTTTGGCGAAACATTTTACCGAGATCGGTTTTTATACATAACATGCCAACTTTGCCGCAACTAATCGTCGGTAAAACATTAATAATAATAATAATAATAATTAATAATAATAATAATAATAATAATAATAATAATCTTTATTCAGTACAGTTAAAATGGTATACTGAAATGGCGAAGTTCATCTCTTGCTGGGCGCAAGGTGATGGTCTTCCACTCAACCAAACTTAACCTAATCTTAGCATAATTAAAAGACAAAAATAACAAAATAAAATGAGAGTTATAAATGTGAAGTAGAAATGTAGAAATGTAAACATGAATACACACATATAAAAACATATTCAAAACACATAAAAACATATAAAAACATTAAATGTGGGAAACTGAATACACTTGTGTAGAATAATCGAAGGACATCTGCACAAAGTGCTCAACCCTTCCAAGCCCGCAAAGCGCCACCGACCCCCGCCATCTCCAGCGCCCCACGCCAGGCGCAGGAAGCAAAGCAACAGATGAGCACATTGCCAACCAAACGACTACAAACCGGCCCAGAATCCAACGCATCACATGTCGGAACCCAAAGGCCAGGTGGACATGTCAATGTCTTAAGACCTTGACACATCCACCCGGCCTCCGAATTCCAACATGTGACACGCCAGACTCCAAGCCAATCACAATCATTCGATCAACAATGCACCCATCCACTGCTCCACCCCCGCACCCGACACGAAGCACCGAAGACGACGAAGGTCGAAAGCGCCTCGCAAACCCAAGAAGACTACACACTCCATACAAAAATCCTCCATCCACTATACAAAAACATATTCATAAACACATATGCATATGGTAGGAAATGATTATCAAGACTAAATACTAAAAAGAAAGTGGACACAGAAAATAAAATCCTATTGAAGTGACAATAGCAATTTTCTATAGGCTTCATGAAAAATAGAAACAGATTTGTCTTTGATAAAGTTCGGTATGGAGTTGTAAACAGCAGATATATTATATGAGAAACTTCTTTCAAACATGCTAGTTTTATGTATAGGTGGGGTTATAATACCCTTCGTTCGTATGTTTATGTTGTGGACATCCGAACGGAAAACAATTTTGCGGTATAAATAAGAAGGCTGTTTTGAGAGGATAATTTTGTGGTATAAAGTGGCACAGTGAAGTTTACGGAGAGATTTCATATCTAGCCAACCATCTTCCATGAGCTTATGTCTAATAGGTGTTCTCTTCCTCACGCTATAGATGAATCGCAAACATTGATTTTGAATTTTTTTTATCCTCTTTGCATCGAATGCTGTTAGACAGGGGCCTAAACAGTGTCACAATGATTGAAGGTAGACAGTACTAAAGATTTACAAAGCATTTTTCTAAGATGGATATTCAACAAGGAACGTGAGTTATATAGGAGTTTAAGTTTCCAGATTGATTTCTTTATACATTCTGAAACATGCTTTTGGAATCTCAAGGTGGAATCGGTCCACAATCCCAAGTTTTTTGCCACGTCGGCGAAGTTTATTGGGACATTATTAATGGAAATGTGCACATTCGCAATCAATGTCGCTCTGGCCTTGTTATTACCGAAGAGCAAAGCTGTTGATTTGTTAGGATTCAGAGCCAGGTAATGATCACGGGAGATTTTGTGAATGATGTTCAATTCCCTATTGATTATTCGACAGCTGTTCAGCATATCTGATGGGTGGAATGAATATAGGACCTGTGTGTCATCGGCATACATTTGTAGATGACAGTTATCAATAAAGTTATGGAAGTGTGCAGTATAAATGGTATATAAAATGGGACCAAGTATTGAACCCTGTGGAACACCACAGGTCAATGCCCTCTGGCTTGAAATGTCATTTTTCAATATAACACGCTGTTGTCTACCACTGAGATAATCAGACAAAAAGATTACCGAATTTTCAGAGAGTCCTATGTACTTCAAGATGCATATTAAGACATTGTGATCGAGTGTATCGAATGCTTTTGAGTAATCTAATAGTACCACTATTGTTAGTAATCCAGAATCTGTGGCTTTAATGATTTTATCTGTTACGTTAAGTAAGGCTGTGGCACAACTGTGATCCTTCCTGAAACCAGATTGTGTATCCGGTAGGACAGCGTTTTTCTCCAGGTACTCAACCAACTGTTTTTTTATTATTCTTTCCAGGATTTTTGAGATGACGGGAAGGATACTTATTGGTCTCAAATCTTTCAGTTCATTCACTTTGTCCACTTTTGGTAAAGGTATTACATGTGCGACCTTCCATTTGGTGGGAAAAACCGAGTTTTCTATACAGAAATTCACAATATGTAATATATAATCAACCAGGAAGGGACAACACATTAAAATGAAATCAATACTGAGACCATCAGCCCCAGTAGCTCTTGTTTTGATAAATTCTAGTTGTCTATATATCTCCCATTTATCAACTTTTGCGAAGTGTAAGTGTCCTGAAAGTCCTGCCCTGTACCCATCATAATATTTATTAATGTTTTCTGTTGGCACAATCTGAGGAATTGAAGATACAAAATAATCATTCATTTCATCAACGTCAGACAGGTGTGCAGGGATTGCTGGAAGGTTGTTTTTTTTATGAATATTCAACTTTTTCATAGTACTCCAAGTATCTTTACTATTTCTACCAACATGATATTGCAAATATGCTTTTTTCTCTCTTTCTACCGATCTATTGGCAAAGTTTCTGATCGCTTTGTATTCCTCATAAACTTGGGGATTCTTCGTTTTTATGAATTTCTTGAAAATTTTATCTCTTTCTTTAAAGATCAGTTTGATATTATTCGTTATCCATGGTTTACGTTTTTTCTTGAAAACTGTGGTGATAAGGGGAGCATGAAGATTCAGTAAGATATTCAGGTTTTCCGTAAAAAAGTCAACTTTAGCGTCAATAGTTTCTAGATGAAAAATATTCCTGCAGGGTATCGAACTTAGATCATCACTGAGTTGAATCAAGTTGATAGTTTTTAGAGATCTGTAGGTTGTAGGGATAGGTTTAAATTTGTCTTCCGTTAAGTCAAGAGTGATGTGAATCAATTCATGATCGGAGACTTGGGGAACATGTAACGATTCCAACCTATTTATCGGATTCCACCATCCCTTTTTTCGAGGGCACAAAGGAAGCTCCTTATAAAACAGTACAAAATTGAGTATTCACTTTTCCTGCTAGCACGAGAAAGCATAACATAAGTTAATGACATTAAAAATTGTTTTTTTCATATATCTTGGATATAAGAAGGTTTAAGAGAATCCGAACCATCAGCGGAATTCGTAGCGAATGATTTCACTGTCTCAGTCACCTTATATTTTGTTATTTCCGATGTTTTATCTGCAAGGACTCAATGTTCGAATGATTCATATTCAGTGCAGCTGCTGGGTGCCTCGATATCAATTGTGATAATGTTGATTCGTCGAAAATTGCATGGTATCACTTGAGCTTAGGATTCTTACGGCTGATGGAAGGTCTCTATCTGAAATTTCATTCATTACACTCTTTTGTGGATACTTGAACGAATTTCTCGCTGATTGGACTTTTGTAATTTTAGAATATGAGTCACTTTTTTTTTCATTGAGGGATGTATCACGTTATTTGACATTTTGGGGAATTTTCAAATTCTCGTATCCAAACATTAACAATTTTCCCCAAGATACTATAGAATTGGTTTCCATACATTCATCCACAACATCACCTTAGTACCCCAGAACAACAAATCCTCGATGATTATGGTATCCTTTTTAATATGATAACTCTTCTCTTAAGATTATCCAGGCGGACATGGAGTTGATCACTCCTTCCTATATTTTTATTATCTTGGAGTTCAATAATGGACTGGGTCTGTGAATATATCTGCGATGACTGGAATAGAAAATCAAATAACTATCTGAATGAAAATGCAAATTTTCAATTTCAGATTTTTTCTTTTGAGTTAGGGCTTTTTCAGAATATCTATCAGATGTAGTTCAATGTCCAGCGTGGCTTTAGCCGGGGAAGTAGTTGTTTTCTGTTAGACATTCACAAAAAATAACTTCATTTTAATCGTGGATTTTTCAATTCACAGAAAACTCTTTCTATCAATATTCAATTGAGAATGTTTCCCTTTTCAACATGAATACCCCACAAGAGGTTATCTTGACGATGGAAGATAGTGACTAAAGTTTATCTTTCAGTCGCAGATGATTCCACATCTGATTTTATGAACATCCTGTTTATATTTTCAACAAATCAATCTATCATATCCCATGACAGGTTTTAATGTCAGAAAACACTAATTTCAAAGTGTCTCTCCAAAAGAAATTATTCTAACTTTTTCCATCTTTGCAAAGTGAGATTGCTTCTTGAAAATGTGTTTTCCATTTCTTCCGGTCTTCCTGATGATCGTGGAAGCGTGAAATAGATTTTCGTCGACAAAAATGTATTGAAGACCTAGTGAATGCGATGTCTCTCCTGCGTCAATGTTACGAATGAATTCTGGTGAGTACTCTTTTTGGAAAACATTCTTCTTTGCCTCATTCATCTTTATGAGTTCTTTATCAAGACTGGAATAGAAAATCAAATAACTATCTGAATGAAAATGCAAATTTTCAATTTCAGATTTTTTCTTTTGAGTTAGGGCTTTTTCAGAATATCTATCAGATGTAGTTCAATGTCCAGCGTGGCTTTAGCCGGGGAAGTAGTTGTTTTCTGTTAGACATTCACAAAAAATAACTTCATTTTAATCGTGGATTTTTCAATTCACAGAAAACTCTTTCTATCAATATTCAATTGAGAATGTTTCCCTTTTCAACATGAATACCCCACAAGAGGTTATCTTGACGATGGAAGATAGTGACTAAAGTTTATCTTTCAGTCGCAGATGATTCCACATTTGATTTTATGAACATCCTGTTTATATTTTCAACAAATCAATCTATCATACCCCATGACAGGTTTTAATGTCAGAAAACACTAATTTCAAAGTGTCTCTCCAAAAGAAATGATTCTAACTTTTTCCATCTTTGCAAAGTGAGATTGCTTCTTGAAAATGTGTTTTCCATTTCTTCCGGTCTTCCTGATGATCGTGGAAGCGTGAAATAGATTTTCGTCGACAAAAATGTATTGAAGACTTAGTGAATGCGATGTCTCTCCTGCGTCAATGTTACGAATGAATTCTGGTGAGTACTCTCTTTTGGAAAACATTCTTCTTTGCCTCATTCATCTTTATGAGTTCTTTATTAAGACTGGAATAGAAAATCAAATAACTATCTGAATTAAAATGCAAATTTTCAATTTCAGATTTTTTCTTTTGAGTTAGGGCTTTTTCAGAATATCTATCAGATGTAGTTCAATGTCCAGCGTTGCTTTAGCCGGGGAAGTAGTTGTTTTCTGTTAGACATTCACAAAAAATAACTTCATTTTAATCGTGGATTTTTCAATTCACAGAAAACTCTTTCTATCAATATTCAATTGAGAATGTTTCCCTTTTCAACATGAATACCCCACAAGAGGTTATCTTGACGATGGAAGATAGTGACTAAAGTTTATCTTTCAGTCGCAGATGATTCCACATCTAATTTTATGAACATCCTGTTTATATTTTCAACAAATCAATTGTCTTAAAAAAACTGGACATTGCCTTTCGGGGCATGCTACCCTGAGAAAAAATAAAAGAGAACTAATTTTACAAGAGGCTCCCTGGAGCCTCTTGTAAGGCTTCAGGGTGGGGAGCAAAAATCTATATCCTATCAGACAGCTAAGCATCACAAAAATCTCTAAAGTCACACACTTGTGAGTCTGGACTGACTTGGGACTGCAAACTTTCCCTGAGACAACTGGTTGTGAATAATCAGGACACTCTGATGAGGATGCCAGTTCACAAAGGACATACCCCCAATTTCCTGACCCATAACCCTCCTGTGATCTCTCAAAAGCCCACATTGAGGAAAAGTTCCGTCGTAATAAGGTTACTGGACAAAGACAAGCAAAAAAGCTTGTGAACCCATCGCTTAAGATAGCTAAACAGCTTCTCGAGTTGGACAAGAAAGACTTGAAACTAGTAACGGGACTGCTCACTGGACATTGTCCTCTGGGGGTATCACCTCAAAAAATTGATACATCAGCCAGTGAACTGTGCCGTCACTCCGAAGACTTCGCTGAAATTGTTAAAAACGGCTTTGCGATTGCCAAGCAGTGTTTTGCAGAAGGCTCAAGTTCCTCGAAGGGGTTGTACCAACGCCCTCAGATATCAAACTATAAAATTTTGCAGAAGTCTGAACGGAACATTGTTTTAATTGCAAAAAACGTTTTCGTGCTTTAATATTGCACTGAAAATTGCAAAAGTTCTGCAAACTAGGCATACCTATAGTAATGGTGTTTTACAAAATGCTTAAGTTTGCAACCTTGTAAAAGTTACGGAAACTTGTTTTTTGTCATTTGTTTAAGTTTTTCACTGTAAGTTGTTTAAAAAAATTATAAAAGTTTTGCAAATTGAACAAGTAAACGGAAAAAAAGTTAAAAATATTCACGTACATTTGCAACCATTTCTGAAAAACGCATAATTTATTTATTAAACTTTTTTATCGACGCTCCTAATTTCAATACACACAAGGATTGCAATAATTACGAAAGTTTTTTATTGTGGTTGCAAATAAAGAGAATATCTTGATATGTAACTTTGCAACCTCATAGAAAAACGGAACCTATTTATCCACCAATATATTTTTTTGCATTTTCAACTTCTGAAATAATTGCAAAAGTTATGCAAATTGCAATTAAAATTACGACTAATATTTTACGTGACGCAAGAGATTTGCAACCGTCATTGTTCAACGGAACATTTTTTTTTGTACAATTGATTTGTTTTTTAAATAATTTGGCCATAAATTGTAAACATTGTGCAAATTGGTTTAAGATATATATTAGACCGACATATCTACAGTGGTCAAATTAAATACTTGATTATCCATCGCGTATATCTGTTATATTTTGTACTGGTTGATTAAAATTGCATCCGAAGAATAATACGGTTACGTAGTTAACCATTGAAAAATTTGAAACTAATTATTGGTCTCGGAAGTAATTCAGTTTTCGACTAATCAGCGAAATAAATTTAATCTTTTCGAATGCAACAATCGAAAGAATACAAAATTTTGCTAAATTCTGCTAAAAGACTATTGGAAGACAATAGCTTTTACTTATATAACACTGACATTGACGAACTCAAATCGATCTTTAACCAAATGAAAAATAAAAAATCTTGTGGGTTGGATGAAATATCAGTGAAAATATTACAAAATTTGCCATGTATTAGTCGAAGCAATTAACATTTCATTTATGACAGGTGAATTCCCTACTTGCCTAAAAACTGCTATTATAATTCCACTGCACAAAGGTGGTCAACTCGAAGAACCCTCGAACTTTAGACCAATCGCACTACTGTCAACCCTCTCGAAAATAATTGAGAAGCTAGTTAAGAAAAGACTAGTATCATTCTTAAATCGACATAATATATTTTCGTCCTCTCAATTTGGGTTCCAACCCAATAAAAGCACCAATGATGCTATTTTCAACCTGTTGAAGGCAGTTTACACAGAATTGAATACCGGTGAAGCTGTTGGAGCAGTGTTTTGTGATTTTTCCAAAGCATTCGATTGTGTGAATCACGGAATACTGCTCCAGAAGCTGGATTGCTATGGAATCAGAGGTGTAGCTCTGGCTAAAATCGTATCTCTCTAACCGAATTCAGATGGTAAAATGTAATAATAAATTGTCGAACCCTTCTAATATCGATTATGGTGTTCCCCAGGGCTCGGTATTGGGACCACTTCTTTTTCTTATTTATTTAAATGATCTTGGTAATATCAACATATCCGGAAAATTCACCATGTTTGCAGACGACACCACAATAATGTGGCACGGAAAAAATTTTGGACTCTTGAAAGAAAATATCACTTCTGATTTGGAGAAAGTTAAACGATGGTGTGACTCCAACTTGCTGTGCTTCAACATTGAGAAAACAAGCATACTTACCTTTAAATTCAACTTTGATAACCTAGCTTTAGGCAATCAGAGGGTAACTAGCCAACCCCACACCAAATTTCTAGGTTTATACCTAGATGACAAATTGAAATTTGAAGCGCACATAAAAAAACTGAGTAAAACATTAGCATCAGGCTGTTATGCTGTTCGAGTCATTACCAATGAACTTGGCCTCAATTCAGGCAGAATAGCGTACTTCTCACTGGTTGAATCTCACATAAGATATGGCATCTCCTTCTGGGGTTCCTGCTCTAACCAGTTGATGAACTCAATATTTGTACTTCAAAAGAGAGCATTGAGGTACTTTTGTAAATGTCGTTCAAGGGTTCATTGTAAGCCTCTTTTATTGAACATCGAATTTTAACGCTAACTTGTATATTTATTCTCGAAATAGTGTGCTTAATACATAAAACAAAATCAAAAGAGCCAAATAATAGACCCTGTTATATTACCCGTCAACACAATAATATTAGTATGCCCATACCAACATCATCTTTGACAAAAAATTGCCTTATATTCGAGAGTAGGAAGATTTATAACCACCTACCTGGCATTCTCAAGAATACAGTGAATCTCGCACCATTTAGAAATTCAATTAAGAATATCCTTCTCAAATAGGCATATTACAACCTTCAGGAATTCTATAGTGACAACCTTAGTTAGATCATTATGTATGTGTAGCTCTGTACAGCCCATTTATTTATTTTATTATATTGTAATTCCTCTGACTACTAAATGTAGTTTATATATCGTATAAATGTAATTTTAATTGTTGGTATTGTTAAATTTTAACGTGTAGTATGACAATCAACTAATAACATTTTACCATGTTTTGGAAGTGTTATTAGTTGTGTTTGTAAATGTGACGTATATATTTGTATTTATGAGTAAGTAATTTTTAATTGTTGAGTACTGTTAAAATTTTAACGTGTAGTATGACAATCATCTAATAACATTTTACCATGTTTTGGAAGTGTTATTAGTTGTGTTTGTATATATTTATGAGTAAGTATTTTTATTATTAATTATTAATAATTGTTTATGTCCCTTCCACAAAGCTTTGTCAACAAGAAACTATCTTAGACAATAAAGCATATTTTGATTTGATTTGAATAATTTTTATCGCATTAGAAATGACATGCATTCATTCTTCATTTAAAATTTTCACTTGTCACAAGATAACTTTATAGCAATCGACGAGATTTTAAAATGAATAATCGATGGTCTATGGAAGTAAGGATATCAAAACGTTATCGATTGTATATCTCGCAAGTACACAATTTTCATCATCAAACGTTGCAGAAACGTTGCAGAAAAAAAATTGTGAAATCTCAAATTTAATTTTTACTGGTATGTATTTCTTGAATTGAATAAAATTATATTTTACATTTCCACTCGACTTTCTTATGTGGTTTCACATGAAAAATTCTATTTAATCCGAATAGAGGACTGAAATGTGATCGACACGTAAGAATCATTTTCTTGATTTATAAAAAAATTTAAAATAAAGAGAGAAAAACATGTTCAATTCCAGTTGTAGGTCCAGGAGTATTAGATGAAAGTGCATTGTTTTTGGTTTGTTAAATAGTTGTCTGTCATAAAAATACAATTGTCAGTCTTCTGTTATTCTGGTAATAAATAATGTTATTAAACTGCTGTGCATCCATTACTTTGTAAACAGAACACTGTGACGTAACACAGTTGTAGGTTAATTGTACTAATGCACAACTATACGAGTGTTTTTTAAATCTCAATATTTCCTGCATTTTTTAATAAATCAAGAAAATTATGAAAACGTGTCGAGACATTCTCTATTCTCCATCAAACGTACTCGTACGTATTTTTTTATGCAAATTCCTAATTGTAATATGATGTTTTGAATTCATATCTAAAAAGTTAGCTTTCAACATTGAATGATTTCACTTACCGTTGACGAGCTTCTTTTTGGTCGATAGTTAACTTGGTACCACAATGAATGTCATTTATTAGGCATATAAACATCTTTATTATTCAGATAACACAAGTGCTGCAAAAATAAATATTTTTTTAATTCCCAATGTTCCGCATTGTAACATAGTATGCAAATTATTATACTGCCACCAATTGGTAAAATGAGTTGTCTGCCCGATTCGCAAAACTTTTGCATTTTTTGGTAGAGTACACATACGAAAATATTTTTCTTTTGATTTTACCCTCATTTCCGTGTTACAGACGAGGTTGAAAATTAATGAAAACATTTTACGTCAGGACATCTCCACTGCAACCATTATTTGAAACTTTTGTAATTTCGATACTTATTTAATAAAAAAAAAACAATTTGATGAAAAAATATATTTTCCGTTTGATGCAAGAGGTTGCAAATTAAAACTCTTGTCAAAAACATCATTTTAGTTATTTTTTCAAGTTTGCAGAACTTTTGGAATTTTCATCGAAAAGTTAGGACTAACAACAATTTTTTTTCGATAAAACAGACATTTCCGTTTTGTATGAGTGGTTGCAAATTTATTAAAGGATGTGAATTGCAATTTTTCAAAACTTCGAAAGTTTGCAGAACTTTTGCAAATTTTTCGGCTAATAATGTGAAAATTTATTAAATCCAGATTTTCAACATCTTCCGTTCAGAAAAAAGTGTTGCAAAATAGACTACATATCATATGAAAGTCCTCTTCACTCTACTGAAGTTTTGAAACTTTTGTAATTATTATTAAATTTTGGAAAAATCATATCTATCTCTACTGGCCTAAAGTTTATGATCCTCGATCATAATTTTTATTTCATATCTGCGTATATTCCTAACTGGATATACTGAAAATATACAACATTATATAATGAATGACTTTATTATTCAGGCCACCCACAAATTCTTCAGAAATGATCACTGCTTCAATCAATTTGCGAAACAAATAATTTATCTCTATGTAAATTGTTGATTTTGGGCTTATGCGAGGAGAAATAGTTTTCATTTGTGTTCCTTGATATGTATATTGTTACAACTAGATTAGGATTGATGATTGTATTTTTATTTAATTTTTTTGTGTTGCGAAGGTTGGGCTTAAAAAAAGCGCATGCGACATTTTTAAGTCTAATAGTAAATAGTAGGTGCTTTATTATTATTGAAGTCAATTTATATTAATAATTGCTGCGAAGCATTCTTTTTGAAATATTCGTTTTCGTAACTTCTGTGGACAGTACCGAATGAGTCTTAAAAATTCATACATACTGATATCATATAGTACGATACCTTATGTAAACTGTATTCGAGTATATAATCCTACTCTATATAATATCGCGTGTTGATATTTTTCCTTTGCAAAATAGCAGTATTATTTATATCTTTTGTTACATACTCTTCCTGCCGTGAATATAATCCAGTCTGAGCTTCGAAAGGGAAAAGGACCCTACAACATCCTTATGGAAAATTGATCTCGCTGGAATTAGTCTATTTCACATGATTCATAGCTATTTTCAATATTCATAAATGCGGGGTGTACTCTTTTTCGTTACGTCCCAAGCTTCGCTAATAATTGATAATTTGCATTCGATATTTATGATTTTTTACCCCGCAACGTTCCACGTTCTGTGAATAGAATCAGTTTATAAAATTGAGGCTCACCTCAGTGGGAGTAAACACGGTTAAGTTTTTATGACAAATTCACCATAGCGTTTACGCGCACCTTTTTACTCCTTCGAAAGATCTCATTGAGTACTTTTGTAATGAAATATCGCATCATGATGCTCATCCAATACACATTGGATGTGTGGTTAGTTAATTCGAAACGAATTCACTCGAATTTGTATAACATGAATAGAATCATTTTTCAAAGGCATAATGACCATAAACGTATAGAAAATCAGCTAGAAAGAAAACTTGAACTTTTCTCCTAAAAACTATGCTCATCATTTTATGGTTATATACCTCGAGAGGAAAGAAAAACGGAACGATGTCCTCTCTCCCTTGTAATAAAATATTCCATACTGAAATCACTAATTGACAACGGGTCACATTTAATTTCATATCCAGTAATCGCCATCCAATATTTTCCATGTCCGTTTCGACACTTTAAAGCGTCCATTAAGATTCCAATAAATAACTGCAGAAAATCCACAATATTTTCGGAGGCCTATAGATATTCTTAAATCATCGCAACATCAGAAAACGTATTGAAATATCTCATTTCTAATCCATCGTTACTTGAACTGAACCTGCCGAAATTCCTGTTGATTGCATAGTAGTGCATATCAAGATATCAGATATCAGAAAATATGACAATATAAAAAAAAAGTTGAGAAAGCACATTTTTTTGAATTCGTGGCGTTTACCTACAACCACTCATTTACTACCTTGAATATTGCTAATTGATATATTACAAAACAATACACACATGTGTCTGAAATAAAGCTGAATCTACATATTGTTACGAAACTGGGGTTCGACCCCATTAAAATACTCTCATTGTCCGTTGATTTAGACTTCACAAAAACAACACAATGATGCACTCTGAGAACATTTTAATTACAATTCACTGTTAAAATGCTGCGCAACTCACTATAATCACTTCGTTTTACTCAAAGAATTTAATAACTCGAATGAATGAATCCACGCGATGTGACGCTGTTTATATAGTCAACAGACAAGTTTCGTGAATTTCTTGGAATTTGCGATTGCTCGGTTAGCAAGTCCAGCGTGACGTCAACCAGTTGCCTTCGCTACTGTTTTGGGATTAAGCAGGCAGTGGCGTAGTGGATTCGTGAAACTGCCCATTCTCTGATATGGCTTCCGTCTTTCCAAATGAACTACTTTCAGCTCAGTCCTAGGGCTGCGCTAGATTCTGTAAATCACGGCATTGGTCCTCTGCTTCACCTCGTACGGTCCTTCCCAATACCGTGTTAGTTTTGGAGGTACACCTCTTCTCCTAACATAGGTTGTACAGTCAAACCTTATCACCTTCCTTAAAATCCCTCTGAATTACTTTTCATATCATAACGAGCTTTCATCCTCTCACCAGCCAATATTAATCTCTTGCGGGATGTTTCGTGAACTCTCAACAGGCTGTCCCTCAGTTTATCTGCATAGTTGTGCACTCTTACTTCTTGGGTACTTGGTGATTCGAACACCAAGTAACAGGGCCATCGGAGTTTCTTTCCAAAGATAATCTTGATTTGAATCGTGGACAGCTGCTCAGTATGCCATCAGAAATAGTGGAAGGTGTCTGCACCAATCCTTGAGATTGTGGATGCTTCCGGGTCTGGAAAAGTATAGGCTCCTACCTTTTGCTGGAGTAGTCCATGGCAACAAGGATGTATTTGTTGCCATCACAATTATCGAGCTACATCAATGGCAATACGTTGCATTTCTTCATTTCATCCTTGGACCTTGTTTTGGGACCTTTAGTAGCGCCGCACTCTGGACATCTTTTGCACCAGCTTTCTACATCTTCTCGACATTGAACCTGGTGGAACCTCTACCTGGTCCTTTTCAAAGTCTTATTTACTTCCAGATGTCCTCCTGATTTTCCGTGATGGATTTCCTTCAATCACCCATTGCATGAATATAACTTTTTTTTTTCCAGGGTACATATCAGAAACAAGTAAGAGGTGCATCAATGGAATCTCCTATTTCTTCAGTCCTCGCAAACCTATACATGGAGGAATTTCAAACTAAGGCCATAGAGTCATTTGTTCCCCAGCCCACTTGTTGGTTCTGATACGTTGACGACATATTCATGGCTCCGGAGTCCTTCATGGATTCCTAGAACATCTCAACAACATCCACCAGAACATATAGTTCACTATAGAAATCGAAGCTTCCAACTCACTTCCCTTCCAGATGTCTCCATACGAAAATCAAGGACTCCTCCACCCATTTAGTATACATCTAACCCACACCAAGCGATATCTATACGCCTCTCATCACCATAAGGCTTAAACTGATTCCTCCCTAAACTGTCTCACCCACATATCTATTCAACCGATAATCACAACCGATCGCAAGAGTTGAACTAGCTCAGAAACTGGCCACATAATTGATTTTGAGGCTCTCCAAAACCACTTCTACTGAGAAATCATTGCAAGCGAGAGTTATTCGTGAATTATTTGAGATTGAGAAGCGTCCGAATAGCCTCAATAAACGTGATAATGGACGCAAACTACCCAATACTTGGAAACCTCCACTTTCCCGTATTTTCCCCAAACCAAGCCCCTCCCACAGTTCTGCATCATCGACTTTACCCAGATTAAAAGTGCCCAACCACCTTCAAATCCTCAGTTCTCTCGAAGTAGTCAAATTTTTCTTGAAAATGGCTCCAAAACGGAAGCCAAAACGTCGAAATCCTCAAATTTATAGAGGTGGTTCAACCCGAACTTTCCACGTTCAACGTATATATTCAGTAGGCCTTGTTTTAGAACTCAACTGTTCCATTCTTTGGGCATTAATCGATTAATCTTGTGATGTATGATGCTTTGTGAAACAAACTGAACTATTTTAACAACACGTCTATCTAATTAACGCATTGGATGGTACGATATTCTCTCT
Organism: Gonioctena quinquepunctata; assembly: GCA_018342105.1. NCBI lineage: Eukaryota > Metazoa > Arthropoda > Insecta > Coleoptera > Chrysomelidae > Gonioctena > Gonioctena quinquepunctata. Next base: position 493,384 of record JAFIRS010000855.1, on the reverse strand, counting down.
AGGGGTGTATTCAAGGAGGAGTACATCATGTTAATCATAAAACATTGCCAAGCTTTCTCATCAAATTTCAAATATCCCGATAGGTTTGAAAACTTAATGGGCTTGGAATAGGATTGAGAACAATAGTGTTGATATACAGGATGTGATAACTATCTTCCCATTTCATATCGGCATGGTTTTTTCAGTATTAAATTGAAAAAATTTCAACGTCTTCATTAAATGATATTTTCTAGGATAAACCTATTTTTTCGAAATTATACATGTTCACCTGCAAGGTAGTGATTTTTTCAAAGTGTTAATTAGAATACTCTATAGTAATTCTTTCATTATTGTAAAACGACATATATAAAAGAGGCGTGGAGAAAATAAATATTGGGCAACTTTGGTTTTGTATATATATTTATCACTCTATCGGTATGTCTGGTGGTCTTTCCATCTGAATTACGGTGTTGGTTTCTTGAATGTACATCAACTACGTAACCCTTTGACTTATCTACTTGGGAGTGATAAAATAATTATGTAATTGAAGTATGAGAGAATTTGAGAGACTATAAATATATTTCCGAAATGAATTTGTCGCAGAGTTCACCTACAATCACTCACTTGCTACTTTATATACTACTTACATGTCTGTAATAGATGTAAATCTACTTAGTAATGTTAGAGATCCGTTAAGATAAATATATCTTTATTTTCTGAAATCTAATACATTTTGTCGACAAAGGGTGTCATGTGTATATACACAAAAGTATAATAAATTGTAAATTGTACGATATGTACAAAAATACAGAAGTAAAATGAGTACATAATAAAACAATATGAAAACATGAAATTACATGAAGAGAGTAAAAATGCACAAATATGTTTGCAAGAAAACAAAACAGTTTTTAAAATTTCTTGATATAAAACGAAACACATAGAAAGTCTAAAAATTATATGCAAAATACTCTTCCAAACTGCAGAAGCACTTGCACATTACAGGGTTCCTTACCGATTTTCTAAATTATTTCTGTTCATTGATTGCTGTTATATGTTTTGGTTAATGATTATATATCTGTCTACTTCTGTAGATCAGAGACTGCCTGGTCAGAGATGATATGGGAAGTGAAAGGGCAAGTTTTTTATCACTTCGTGTATGCCTTTCAGTTTGGTTCAAAAACTTTTCCTAATGTTTGTGTAGCAAGCAGACAGTCTCTAAAATGAAAATTTCGAATATTGTTAATATTTTATTAAAGTGGTCTACACGAGTCTCCATATTCAATTTGAATATTTTTCTCAAAGCTCTCTTCAGAATAACGAATATACTTTGCATCAAAACTTGGCTGCCAGAGCCCCAGAAAGGAATTCCATACTGGAGGTGACTCCCATAAGTGAATAGTACGTAGTCATTGATGCTGAAAATCCGAGTACACGAGATATAACATTTATGGCAAAGCAACCAGAAAACAGTTTTTTCTTCAGAACAGTAATTTGCGTATCAAATTTCAAGTGGCTGTCAATATATATACCGAGGAATTTAGTAACAGGCTCCACTCGAATGATACCAGATTTGTTTTATAAATATTTAGCGATAACATATTCGACTCACACCATTTTTTTATTTTATCTAAATCTGATTGGATAGATCGAGTCAAAGTACCGTGGTGTTGTCCGCAAAGAAGGGGAATGCTCCAGATATATTGAGTTCAGCATAAACAAAATTGGGCCTGAGACTGATCCCCGAGGAACTCCGCGTACAATTTTCCCACTTTCAGAAGTATTGTTGCTCAATGATATTTTTTGAGTTCCACCAATAACATAAGATCTGAACCATTCTAAGGATGTTTCCCGGAATCCATAATGGAAGAGTTTCTGCAAGAGGATTCCATGTCCCACACAAATGCACGCATTAGAAAAGTCCAGAAATACTGCTGCAGCCAATTACTCGTCAGAAACCAAACTGTACGGAAGCTGAAATTTTATGTTTTTCCGAAAAACCTACTATCCTACGTTTGACTAGTTTTTCAATGATTTTGGATATCGTCCAGTCTTTTTAATATGTCTCCATAATATGGAAGGGATATTCTATGATTTTGTTGAATCTTTCAAACATGCCATTCGACTAGAAGTGGTGCCCAGTGGTTTTGGTCTCACTGACTTACCCGTCAGCTCACAAACTTTCTTGAATAGCTTCCACTCGAATTCCTTCCTTGGTCAGAATGTAACTCCATTGATACTCTGAGTCTTGAGAACATGTTGTCCTCCAATGACCTGGCTACTGTGAATGCTTCCTGGTTTGGAAAGGCTCCAGTCCATTTCCTGAAATAGTCCATGGCAACAAGGATGTATTTGTTACCGTTATCGGTCACAGGAAATGGTCAGTTACATAAATGATAATCCGTTCGAATGGTGCACCTATGTTGTATTTCTTCATTTCACCCACGGACCCAGTTTGGTGATCTTTAGTAGCGCCGCACTCTGGTCATCTTTTGCACCAACTTTCTACAACGTTTCGGCATAGAATCCAGTAGAACAACTGCCTGACGTTGTCGAGAGTCCCAGATGTCATCCTTATTTTCCTTCATGAATTTCCCTCCTCCTGGGCAAAACCAATTGGGAAATTGACGACCTCCCATTAACTGAATTCCATACCGGTTTGACGCCTCCATGACGTCATTAAATTTCTTATAATCCACACAGATCCATCCTTCTTGGAAACCAGTACCACCGTAGGATGAAATTGGATATAAGTGGTATTACACTGTCTGGTTCTAGGATACAGCTGCGGACCAGGGAAACTGATACACAAGTGTTTATAGTGCATATGACATCTCTTTGGTTCACCTTTTCTCTGATTGTCAAACTATTGGTAGTTCTTCTGATCCTTCTGACGTAGATGACTAATCTCAGTTTTCCTGGAACCTCTCCGAGGACTCTATAGGTTATCATGTCCTCGTAGGTGAGTAGGAAAGTGGGGGTGTACTCGCAGGTGATGACGAATCCTCACTCTGCAATCTCTCTTGAAATGTCCGCTCCTACCACATCTGAAAGAGTTTTCTCTTGATTGGCTATTAGTGCTGTTATTCCGGGATTTCAGTCCTTCTAATATTCTGAGCATCTGTTTTCTGCTATCGCTCAGTTAATATTCCTGAATAAGCCTTTCGATCGCTACCGCTCTCATTTTCGTTCTTGAGGTGTTGAAAGCCGCATTCACTTCCAAGGAATGAACCAAGGCTTCACTGCATTTCTCAAAGTGTGTTAACCTCAGACTCCTTTGGATTTCAACATATTTCAACCCGTCAATGAATCTGTACCGCCAACTGTTCCTTGAAATCTTCTGGGGGTCTCAGGACTGGCAAGCTGGATCAGCTTTATTGCTTGCTTCAAGCTCCTGCAGCTGGTTCCAATGCTGGTCGCCGTAGGTGAGTAGGAAAGTGGGGGTGTACTCGCAGGTGATGACGAATCCTCACTCTGCAATCTCTCTTGAAATGTCCGCTCCTACCACATCTGAAAGAGTTTTCTCTTGATTGGCTATTAGTGCTGTCATTCCGGGATTTCAGTCCTTCTAATATTCTGAGCATCTGTTTTCTGCTATCGCTCAGTTAATATTCCTGAATAAGCCTTTCGATCGCTACCGCTCTCATTTTCGTTCTTGAGGTGTTGAAAGCCGCATTCACTTCCAAGGAATGAACCAAGGCTTCACTGCATTTCTCAAAGTGTGTTAACCTCAGACTCCTTTGGATTTCAACATATTTCAACCCGTCAATGAATCTGTACCGCCAACTGTTCCTTGAAATCTTCTGGGGGTCTCAGGACTGGCAAGCTGGATCAGCTTTATTGCTTGCTTCAAGCTCCTGCAGCTGGTTCCAATGCTGGTCGCCGTACCGCAATTCTAGAACAGCAATCAGTCTTCATACTTGCGCTACTAATCTTCCGGGAGGGTTTGTAACATTCCTAAAGCAGGTCTTCTCAAGGGCAGTATAAATGTGGGCTGCTAGGTGGCTCAGTGTTATTGTTTATTATTCAATCCATATGAACGAGTTCGATTTTGGCTGAATTAATAATATGCGGTTCGTTTTGAAAAGGGGAACATTCTCAAATATTTTCAGAGGACGAATAAATATCATTTTTCAGCGCTATCTTCGGCTATTGAAAACACTCAAACTTCGCATTCGATTAACCGAAACACCACACAAACATCCGAAATCTTGTGTTAATCGCACTTAAAACTAAATTTCTGCATTTTCAAAATTAAACTCAAAGCAACATTTTTCTTTTCTCACTACTGTATGTTGAAATAATATAACGTCGGACATATCTGCGTTTCCTCGACCAACATTAACAGCATTCTTTCTGGCCGTGTAAGTAGCACCGGATATACACCGGAACACAAAACCGTCCTCTTTAGGTCCTGCTTGATGCCCCGGAACAACATCACAGGCCTTCCCCTGCCCCCTCTCGCACACACCAAAAACAAGCTCATTTTAGATATGTTAGATGTCAATGTTTGAGTAGCATTCACAGATTGCAACAACTAATGTTGGCAATCCTGAGACTTTGCTTTGTGTGGGATATTTATCGAAATATTTTAACAACGCTGAATTATTGGCAGAACTGTTTATTTCACTATTTGAGGAATTCAATTGGGAACCGCCGCATCTTCAATTTATGAATTTTGACAAAAAGTCAATAATCTTCGACTAAATTCATAATCTCCGACCCCAAAAACCCCGACATACCAATTTTGAATAGAATCGGCCATAATCACAAAATTCGTCCACCATCTTTGGGCCGCCCGAATTTATGAATTTTGACTATAAATTCAAAATCTCCGACCCCAAAAACCTCCACATATCAATTTTGAATAGAATCAGACCATAATTACAAAACTCGTCCGACATTTTGAAGCCGTCATTTTGAATTTATGAATTTTGACAAAAAAATCATAATTTCCGACCCCAAAAACCCCCACATACCAATTTTGAATAGAATCGGACGATAATCATAGCGATCGTCGGCCATCTTGGAGCCGCCATTTTGATTTTGATAATTTTGACAAAAAATTCCTAATTCCCCAACCCAAACCAATTTTCCACCCTCTTGAAAAAACCAATTTAAAATCGGACCATAATTACAAAATCGTCCGCCATTTCGGAGCCATTATTTTGAATTTATGAATTTTGACAAAAAAAATCATAATCTCCGACCCCAAAAACCCCCACATACCAATTTTGAATAGAATCGGACGATAATCACAGCGATCGTCGTCCATCTTGGAGCGCCATTTTGATTTTGATAATTTTGACAAAAAATTCATAATCTCCGACCCCAAAAACCACCACATACCAATTTTGAATAGAATCGGACGATAATCACAGCGATCGTCGCCCATCTTGGAGCCGCCATTTTGATTTTAATTTTAAAAAATTCCAATTCCCCATAACCCCCTTTTTTTTTTTTAAATTAAAATTCCGATCCCAAAAAACTCCACATATCAAGTTTGAATAGAATCGGACCATAATTACAAAACTCATCTGCCATTTTGGAGCCGTCATTTTGAATTTATGAATTTTGACAAAAAAAATTCATAATCTCCGACCCCAAAAACCCCCACATACCAATTTTGAATAGAATCGGACGATAATCACAGCGCTCGTCGGCCATCTTGGAGCCGCCATTTTGATTTTGATAATTTTGACAAAAAATTCATAATCTCCGACCCCGATAACCCCCACATACCAATTTTGCATCTAATCGGACCATAAACACAAATCTCGTCCGCCATCTTAGAGCCGCCATTTTGTGTTTTTCTCCAACAAAAATTCCATAATGCATTGTCACGGAAACACCTGCCAAAAGTGGTCAAATTTAAGTGTAAGATTTGATTACAGACAGACACCAGGACAGGTGAAACCAAATAAAAGATTGTAATTAGGAATAGTTTCTCTATAATAGTACCGATAAAAGTGATGAGTTCTGGTGGGACTTATTTGGCAATAATATTACCTATCCTCGATAAAGTCCCAAGCACTCATGAAAATATGAACAGGGTGTTCATAAAAATTGAAAAATAAAAACTTTTTAACAAAAAATTAAACCGACGAAATACGGAACTGAAAAGTAAAAAATAAAATAAATCTTCTTAGTCTCAGTAACTAAGCTCCTAAACTAATGTAAGTAACTAATTTTGAGTCGGCGTCAAACAAACAAGCAAATGAATTAGGTGAGGCGTACAATGATGGCATCGAGTTGCGCGGTGACATTCTGATAATTTTTTTGAAATAATTCAATGATGTTCGTTGATTGTTTGTTTGGCGCCGACTCAAAATTAGTTACTTACATTAGTTTAGGAGCTTAGTTACTGAGACTAAGAAGGTTTATTTTATTTTTTACTTTTCAGTTCCGTATTTTGTCGGTTTAATTTTTTGTTAAAAAGTTTTTATTTTTCAATTTTTGATGGCTGAAATATACTGATTACTACCTACTTGTTTTTTGATTACTTCCAAAATACTTACTTACCCCTTACTTCAACTATTACCAGTTAAATAATATGATTATCTACTTTTACTATTTGTTGTAATATAAATTATTTTTGTTGTTCTGGTTAGTTCATTCCATTACTTTGTATATCATTCCATCCTCTCATAGAATATAATGGTTTTGACGGATGTGGAACAGAAATAATGTCAGTAGCGATCTGTCATTGTCAACTACGTATGTGTGTGCCAATCAATCAATCAATCAATCAATCAATTTATTCATCATAAAATATACATATAAATTCAATCACAAGGACCAAAGACAGATGCATGTTTATAACAAGTCACAAATAAACATCAAAACAAAATAAATTAAACATCAAAACAAAATAAATTAAACATCAAAACAAAATAAAATAAAATACATACCATTAGATTAAAATATATTATAAAAAATTGAGAAATTCATCTTTGCAGGAACATACTTTTCGGACAATATATCATAAAAAGGTAGAAGACGTGAATGCACAAGAGACAACAAGAGAGACAATCGTATATATAAGTATGCTATATTGAATACAAATAAAATCAATTGCATATATCGCGAACATAACACAAATTACACTAAGTACTCATCTATAGTGTAGCAGGCCTTCTGAACTAGCTGCTGTTTCAGTCTTGTTTTGAAAATATTTAAATTGAGGGAGCTTTCAATATGCTCATCAAGAGAGTTGTATAATTTACAGCCAGTAAAAAAAAAACTTTTTTGGTACAGCGTAGTCCGGTGATTCTCAGGTTGTAGTTGGCCTTTGAAACGTGTATTATGGTCATGCTTCTCAGTAGTATTCAAAACGCGTTTTTATTTTTATAGACGTATGTACAAACTTCCAGTATATATAAGCTTACAACAGTTAGTATTTTGAATTTTCTAAAATAATCTCTGCAGCTCGTTCTAGTATCGATACTAGCAAGAATTCTAATCGCATATTTCTGAAGTACCAATACTCTATTCACATGTGCACAATTTCCCCAAATCAAAACTCCATACTTTATATGGGAATGAAAATTTGCATAGTACAATGACAGTAGTGTGTACTCACTACAGTGGTTCTTCATAAATTTCAGACTATAACAGCTACTCTGTAATTTTTACACAAACAATCAATATGACAATTCCAGTGAAGTTTCCTATCGTAGGTAACCCCAATAGTTTCAATGATTTACTACTTACTATTTCATCATTGGAACCTTCAAAAGTTTGATTTCATCAGTCCTGCCATTACCAAAAGAACAGTTATTGTTTTACGATGATTCAGTTGTAGGTTATTATTGTTGGACCATTTTACAATATTGGCAAATAGCGCTTCAGCAGTAGTTTTCAGCTTATTGAGATCCTTGTCAACAACCAAAATATTCGTGTCATCTGCATAGCAGATAACATGAACATTCTGAACCCTTTGAATATAGAGAATGAGATCGTTAGCAAAATGTTGAAAAGTAGAGGACCTAAGACAGAACCTTGCGGCACACCTTGCTCTACATCCATTTCCTCAGAGAAAATGTTATTGACTCTTATCATTTGTTTTCTATTACTGAGGTATGACTCGATTAAAGTTAAAGGCAAACCTCTTATTCCATATCTCTCTAATTTGGCAGTGATTAATCGATGATCCACTAGGTCGAAAGCTTTCGAGAAATCAATGAAAATACCCAAAGCAAAAATTTTTTTGTCAATACTTGAAATGATCCGACCGCTGAACTCAGATAGTGCTGTCTCTGTACTTTTGTTACTGCAGAAACCATGTTGGTCGGACGATAAGAGTTTGTACTTAAGTAAGTAATTGGTTAACCGATCCCTAATTGCCATCTCAAATAATTTAGAGATACTGCATAACAGGCTTATTGCTCTGTAGTTAACAAAATCATTCGGATCTCCTTTCTTGTAAAGTGGCTGAACTATTGCCAGTTTGAAGTTATCTGGGAAATTTCCTTCCTCAAAACAAAGATTGATTAGGTAATTCAGAGGTTTACTAATCCACGAGCTGCATTTCTTCAATAAATTATTAGAAATATTATCATGGCCAGAGGAGTTGGAAGATTTCAGTCTACTTATTAATGACTCAACTTCAACAATCGTAACGGGTTCTAGATAAAATGATATGTGCGATAAGGAAATATTTGAATCTAAAAAGCTATAGTCACGTTCAAAATTTTTATTGATAGGGATGGTGAACTGGTTTGCAAACTGATTAGCAACAATCTGATCTGGTAAAGGATAGTTATTTTGTGTAATAGTTAATTCATTATTTTTATACCTACCTGTTTTCAATTCATTAATCAGTTTCCACATAGCTTTCGTTTTATTTTCCGATCCATGTATTCTCATGTCATTAAATTTAATATTCGCTGCTCTCAGTGCATTGCAGTATTGTTGCTGCAAGTATTTGCTTATGTCCTTATAAATATTGTTGGTCTTAGCCAAATCGTTGTAAAGACTAACCTGGCGTTTCAGTATTATGATGTCTTCTGTGATCCATTCATTTTACAGGTTTTTCTTGTTCTTAATTGATATTTCACGTAGAGGAAAACATGAATCTAAATAATGAATCATTAAATTATGAAGTTGTCAGATGCTGCATTCAACCTTCCTTGACTATAAACACTATGCCAAGTTTCAATACTTATGCAATTTAGGAAAGCAATATTATTATTTTGGTCATTGAAAGATCTATGCATTATATGATGTTTTTTATTACGTTCCTCATCAGCCGCTGCTGACGTAGAATGTAATATTTTGATACGTTGAGAAAGGTGGTCAGATAAATGGAGATCGATCACTTCAGCCCTATGAAATTTGAGCTCAGAACTAACTAAGAAATTATCAATGCATGTACTGGAAGTTTGTGATACCCTGGTTGGTTCCTTCACAGTTGAGAATAAACTATGGCATCCTAGTACGTCATTCAATAAAATGCAGTTGTGACTTCTTGTAGAAAAATCTACGTTAAAGTCACCACCAATAATGACCTGCCTGTTAGCAACTGTTCTCAGGTTCAAAAATTCAGTAAAGCAGTCCAAAAAATTTTAAAATCTCCTGATGGCGGTCTGTAAACAACGGCTATTACCAAATCTTGTGATAGTAAAACTGCAGCACATTCAAAAATACCTTCCCTGCACACAGAGTCTACATCAACTTTTTGATAGTTAGCCCTGAAATTTTTATTTTTGTACATGGCTACACCGCCATTCTTAGAATTTTTTCTGCATGAGTAGTTTATCAGATTGAAACTGCTCAATAAGTATGTTTTGATTTGAATTTCATTCAACCAATGTTCATAAGTTAAAAATCAATTATCCCCTATTTTTACACCCGTAAGAGTATATAATTCCATTCGAAATCTAAATATAAGGTATACCCTATCTATTAAAAAAAGAATCATCCAAATCGAAGAACCCAGTACAAAGTTATGCCTGATAGAATCGGCTAACGGACCAGAATTCAGAGGGTGAGTGATCAATATCCTTCATGTTGCTACCCTTAGGGGTGGATTTCATCTTTTAAATTCGAATTGGACCACCTCCGAAGTACACCCTATCCACTGAAGAAAGAATTATCGGAATCGGACGCCTCATTAAAAAGTTATGCGTGATCATACATGAAAAAAAAATATACGGGTCGACTAGAGAACCTCCTCCTTTTTGGTTTCGTCGGTTAAAAATCAGATGTGGAATCATCTTCCATCGTTCAAGATAACCTCTTGGGTGCACTCATGTTGGAAAGGGAATTGAATATTGAATAGGAAAAAAATATGCAATACTCAATTCAGAATGTTTTCCTTTTCACCTATGATATAACCGTCAATACAGGGTGTTTCATAATTGAATGCTGATCTCAAAGGACGATAATTCTTGGATGATTTTGAGAAAAAATTCCCCATATGAACAGGTCCGCAACTGCTTTATTTCTGAGATACAGGATGTTGAAATTTAACTAAAAAATCAGTTCTTCCCCAATATCTCTGAAACCGCTTTAGCTTTTTTTTTTCAATTCTGATACATGCAAAGTACGCCTAAAAATACATTTTTTTCATGATAAAGGATTTCTTAATTTTCATCAGTGGCGTCCCTGTTAACATGCCCTGTCATATTTTTTATCAAAATAATGATACGCCACTGTTTTTTTTCCAAATAAATATTATTTTTTAAATTGTCCTCCATCAAAATGGTCGAGTGTCTTTTTTTCGTCCGGCGGACGGTTTTCGATTTAGAAAATAAAATACATTCATTTGCTTGTCGCTGTTACATTTTTTCTCTTAGTCGTAATTTCACAATTTTGGTAACCAAAGGATCTAGGCAAGATTTTTCTAATTCTATGGTAACTATTATCCAGTTTTTGTAATGAGTACGCATAAAAATACATTTTTTATTTTTGAAAACATAACTATTATGAACAAAAAATACCGAAATCAAATTAACTGTTCAAAATGTCCGCCTCCTGCAAGTATGCAAGCTTCAGCCTTCCTTGACATTGACTCGCGTACTCTTTGAAGAATTCCTGGAGTATTCCTTATCGCTTCACAAGAAACTATTACGAGGTTTCGCAATTCTTCCTCAGTTAGAATTGGTTAACTGTACATCAAAGTCTTAAGATGTCCCCAAAGAAAATAATCAAGACTGTTTAAGTCTGGGGATCTTGCTGGCCATGACTCTGTTCCCCCACGACCTATCCAGCGATTATGAAAGTTTTGGTTTAAATATTCGCGTGCCAGAGCACCAAAATGAGCAGGTGCACCATCGTGCATAAACCACATGCGATTTCGCACTAAAATAGGAACATCTTCCAACAGAATTGGCGAATTATCTTCAAGAAATCGATAATTATGTCCATTTAATCTGCGTGGTAAAAAAAGGTCCAATTAGGTAATCTCCAATAATTCCAGCCCAGACATCTAATGAGAACTGCTCCTGGGGATGATATTCCACGATTGCATGCGGATTTTCCTCGTCCCAAAAATGATTATTATGAAAATTTCTGATCCTGTTTTTAGTAAAACTAGCTTCGTCCGAGAATAAAATTTCCCTGTCAAATAAAGGATTTTCGGTAACTTTTTGGAGAAACCATTGGCAGAAATTCACTCGTAATGGAAAGTCTCGAGGAAGTAGAGCCTGAACCCGTTGAATGTGATAGAGATACAATAAATAATCGTACTAGAATATGGGAGATATTCAAATTATTGGCAACTTGCCTCGTACCTATTTCAGGATTTTCGTCAACTGAATTTAAAACAGCTACCTCAATTGCTGGAGTTTTTGCAGTCCGATGTGCTCCTTTCAAGTGATGATTTGGCTCAAAATTTCCTGTTTCACATAACCTTCTGTGGGTGCTTGAAATCGTTCGAGCATCAGGAACCATTCTATTTGGGAAGTGCTCTTGATACAGTCGCCTGGCTTCAAATGCGTTCCCGTCAGCAAGCCCATACAAGTAATGCATGTCTGCTAATTCGGTATTTGTAAAATTTACCATGATTTTTTTTAATAAACAAGTTTTTATAACGTAAATAATATCACGAATCTAGCTGAAGAAGTGTCAAAATTGTTTATGTCGAAAACAACGAAATGTCTTCTTAGCATACTAGATGTTTCTAGCCCACAAGATAATCCTACTCATAGACAAATTAAAAATAAAGAGACTGTTTGAAACATTGACGATCTTGACCACCAAGTTTTTGGTACGGCCAGTCGCGCATGGAGGCGCTGCCCGCAATTAACAGACGACTGACATGATAATTTTCCAATTTCGACATTTGTCAGAAGATGACAAACCACGTAATAATTTCAGAATAATTCTACTGTTGTCATCGAAAAATTAATTATAGAAATTATACATGGACTTGAATTATGAACCCAACGTCGAAAATGGAATGTTTTGTTATTCGAGTTGACGCTGAAATTCCTCGAAATATTCTTTCACAAGGTAAAATATAAGCTGCTTTTCACAAACTGATACTTATTTCCATCCATCAGTTGCAGAAATTTTTTCACAAACTGATATCTTTCCGTCCATCAGTTTCCATTTCCTATCACCATTTTTTTTTTATGTTCTGGTTCCCACGAAAAGGGATATCCTGTAATGTTCAGAGAACATCGTGGGAACCAAGGGAAAGAAGGTAGGAGTTGGTGTTCTTCTTAAATTTCTGGAGGTTGTATGCCTCGGGGAACACCTCCCTAGGCAATGAGTTCCAAAGCCTCGCTGTTCGTTGGATGAACGAGTCTTTGGAAAGTGATGTTCTGCAGGTCTCCAAAGTGACCACGAAGGGGTGTGATGACTGAACTTGACGGGTTAGTCTCGAAGAGACTGCCAAAGCAGGAACGATTGTTGATATTTCAGAAGAGCATCGCCCATGAAAATATCTATAAAATAGAGACAAATCGCCAACTTTTCTACGGTGTTCCAGACAAGCGAGCGAGTTTGTAAGCGAGGCATCACCGACGAGACGAATTGCCCTTTTTTGGACAGAATCCAATAGCCACAGGATATGTTTAGGTGCCGCGCTCCAAATATGGGAACAGTATTCCAGGACAGGTCGGATCTGTGCCTTATAGATCATAAGCAGCTGACTGGGGGTGAAATAGCTCTTGGCACGAAACAGAAAACCAAGTTTTTGGGATGCACTTTTGGCAATGGACCTCACGTGATTTTCCCAGGAAAGGTTATTGCTGATAGTAATACCAAGCATCGATATGGATGACTTCAGTGGTATGGTTACTCCTGACAAAGTTATGTTAGGCACAGTGAGATCGACTTTTCTAGAGGAAAGACATGCTTGTGTTTTGTTTGCATTGAATTCTACCAAGTTATCAGATCCCCACTCGAGAATTGTTGCTAAGTCCATATTTATATTATTAACATTTCTTCCTCGTTCATTTCTGGTTTCACGGGCTGATATAGGGGCCCTGGAAGAGAAAGCGGTATGGAGGGTACTATCATCGGCAAAGCTGTGTACTGGACATGAAGTTGCTTTGAACAGGTCGTTGATGTGAAGTAGAAATAGTGTTGGTGCGAGAATAGATCCTTGCGGAACACCAGCATTTATGAGTAGAGTGTCAGATGAAACTCCATCGACCACTACATGGAGAGACCTGTTTGAGAGAAAACTAGCAAGCAGAGAACACAGCTGAGGGGGCAAGCCATAAGACGGAAGCTTGGCGAGGAGTCCCTGGTGCCAAACTCGATCGAACGCCTTGGAGATATCTAATGCCACAGCTAAAGTTTCTCCACACTTTTCAATAGATAGCTGCCATATATGTGAGACGTAAACGAGCAGGTCACCAGTTGATCTCTGATGGCGGAAGCCATATTGCCTATCGTTGACAATTCCTGAGTCTTTCAGATATTTCATGAGCTCGATGTTGATGGCTTTTTCCATGACCTTTGAGGAAGTACGAAGATTATCATCAAACTGGAGTACTTGTTAGGTATACCTACTCGTTCTCCTTTGTGCTAATAAATGAACAAAATTATTGAAGGTTTGTTGTAAATGTAATTTGTTTTTATTTTGGTTGATTTGATGATGAGACTGAAGAATATTTTTGATTTAGTTCTGTCTGTAGTTTTATTATTGTTTTGTCTGTAGTTGTACCTTGTCCTAGATACGATAAAATGTGTTTTTATAGTTATTATTCTTGTTTTATAAGATCTTTAATTTTGTTCTTGATATCATTAAATAAAGATTTACTTTGAAACTTTATTTTAACCACGAACGAACTAACAGATTCTACGAATCGATTACTGTATATATTTTATTAGTTATCGATTTGCCATTCCTGTATTTCATATGATACAACCATTCATATGGAATACAAGAATGGCAAATCGATCACTTATAAAATATATATCATATCAATCATATAAAAGTAACACATTTGAAAAACCCGCCTTATTTCAATCGGTGTTACCAACTGTATTTAGTTCGGCCAGTTGCGAGATATGTCGCCACCGTCTAAACGTGGTGCCAACTTTTACTGCAGGTTTGACAACTCTCTTTATTTTTAGTTTCTCTATGATCCTACTACTCTTTAACGGCTGATTTCGCATAGGGACAAGCAAATTAATGTATTTTATTTTCTAAATCGACAACCGTTCGCCGGACAAAGGCAAGAGACTATTGTTATGAGAAGATAGAGGACAATTACAAAAAAGAATATTTATTTGGGAAAAAGGCAGTGGCGTAACATTATTTTGATAAAAAATATGACAGGGCATGTTAACAGGGACGCCACTGATGAAAATTGAGAAATCCTTTATCATGGAATTTTCTTATTTTTATGCGTACTTTACATGTACCAAGATTGAAAAAAGCAGTAGCGGTTTCAGAGATATCAGGGAAGAACTTTTTTTTTTTAATTTCAACATACTGTATCTCAGAAATAAAGCGGTTGCGGACATATGAATGATTTTTCTTAAAATCATCCAAGGATTATCGTCCTTCAGGATCAGAATTCAATTATGGAACACCCTGTATAATCCCTAGCACTTATAATTTTACTACCAATGAACTCCCTAGCACTATATATCGTCGATGAAACACAGTTGTTGAACTCACGTGAGAGGTATTTATTTGCAGGATTAAAGAGATAATTTTTTTTAAATATAGACACAAAATGCGTACGGTTCCGGTATATCTGAGTTGTTTTTGGAATTCAAATTCGGGATTTATTCAATGGCACTTCTGAATGAACATGTGGATGGGACGTTCCGATGAGTTTTTCGTTTTATTGTCACCAAGTTGATTTTGGCCAATGCCTCGTGCTGGTGATGGAGAAGCACGCCTCTGCGAGAGCAGAAGAACCCGGGAGAAGAATATCTCTGTAGCGCGCGCAAACGTGTCCCTATCGATCTTGAAACGACTCTGCATCCAGATGAGTGAGGCTGAGCAGTAGCCAGTCCCGTAAAATGGCCAGAACGGCATCGCGAGTTGATCCTGCAATGCTGAGCTAGTAGTAGAACAACTGTCGTAGGTGTGTTTTCACTACGTACGCGTATCGGTCCTTAGCACCTCCTGGGGCATGACCGCCAAGTCCGGAGGTTCTTCTGCGATGCCATGATATTTCACTCACACTAGGATGATCGGGAAAGAACGAATGGTGCCGTCTGTGGTGGTTGCCTTTCTCTTTGTCACCATGCTGCCAGGTAAACATTTTTTTTCGAAAAAATAAATAACTTAAATCATATCTTTTTTAGCTCGAGGTACTAATTGATATAATATAATATTGTTTATATGAAATATATTTTAATATGTGTGGGATTACATACATTTTTGGAAAATTTCATGTATCCTTGAAATGCATTTATTTTGAAAATATGACCAGTATTCGGAATATGAAGGTGTGTTTTACTGGCAATTCACGATTTTTACTTTTCCATTAATATTTTTCATCATTGTCTTCTGAAACCACTTAATGTTTTTTTTTTCTCGAGTCGAATAATTCACTAGTTTTGGTGATATTTTCAATTTTCGTATTTGGAATTGAATATATTTTTTCGTTCCACCCGTTATTTTTCAATATAAACATTGTTGTTCCAATAATCGAGTGATCTTTTTTTATTTTGGTATTTTTGAAATCTGTCAATTTTTCGAGAGTTTGTTTATATATTTGTTTTTCTCATGTATTTCTCTTGATGTTGAATGAGTTTATTTTCTAAATATTCCGTCGGACGTGGTATTTATTCGCCAATTTTATGGTTTTTTCATTGTCGACCTTGTATATGAATATGAAATATATTCATTTATCTGTGAGATTAGGTGGTAATAGATTTTTGTAAAATGGTATATATTTTTCAAAAGGCATCAATTTTGAAAATAACATTTGGAATATGTAGGTGTGTTTTACTGGCAATTGAGGATTATTCCTTTGTCATGCATATTTTTCGCTGTTATCATTCAGAATCAATTATGAAAAAAAAAATATCTTCGGTATCACGCCGTTCTTAATGAAGTTCTATTTTATTTTTATTGTTAATGTTAATTTGATTTTGATTTACCTCCCATGAATAACTTGAGGTTTGAATTTTTTTATGAGAAAATATTCAGTATATTTTGTCATATTTTAAATTCACATATTGATATTTAAAATTCGTTTTTTTAATATAAACATTGTTAGAGATTTCAATGATGAAGTGTTTCTTTTCATTTTCATATTTTACAATTTTCCAATAGTATGTATTTCCCTTGTATTTCCTTCGTATTTTCAATGTTTTTGTATTTCTCTTAATGTTATTGTCTGAAATTTCAAGTAATATATCAGGTATTTGCATTCGGTAACGTCAACTCGTTGTTTAATTTTTTTGATCGTCATGTGTTATTTTTACGCTGATTTTGTGTTTTTTTAAATTTTTTATAAAATATATTTTTTGTGAGTGAACCTTTGTCTTCTGTGTTTTTGTTGAAGTATTTACAATGTCCTTATTATTACCGATATTGAAATAAACCCTACAGATTTCGTACAAACTTTCTAGTTAATATTTCCTTCAATATTAGTGCCACATTATATTTCAGATTTTTTTTTATTTTGACGTTTGTTTAGGAATACTATTTATATCTTATTTGAAATTGACTCGGAAGATACTTCTTGAAAATCCTCATTAAAGTGAATAAAAACACTTTACTATGACATTTTCAGTATATTGGGCTTACAAAATTGTACTTTGTGGGAATTAAGAAACAATTAATGAAGTTTTTTGGCTCTATCGATTTGATTTACTTTAATTGTATTTACGAAAAAAAATGTAACTTATAATTCGATAAAATTTCTAGACTAGACAATAACAAACGTAATTTTTAAATTTTTTATAAATCCTCATATATAAATATCACACATATAAGAGTATAATACATAGATTACTCAATTATACCTTTTTAGGAGAAAATTTCAATGAAGTATTAAATATAATCACAACAATCACAATTCCAGTGTTTCCTATTCAAAAGAATGAGAAACATAATATTTAGTTATAACATATTTCGGCCAACCTAATGAAAGCATTTTTACTATCTTATGTCAAAACTATATCAATATTGCATACAAAACTGATAATAATTCAAGTAAATTCATTAGGAACACAAAAAATTATACTGATGCATCTGAAAAATCTGGTGTGTATGAATCAATCTGTGGTTTCTATCAAAATTTTTACATAGGCTAAACAGGCCTAACCATAGGATATTCATAAAAAATAACTTAATTTTTAACGTCGATTTTTCAATTTTCAGAAAAATCTTTCTAATCAATATTCAACTGAGAATATTTCCATTCTCAATATTCAATAGCTTACCAGGAATATTCAGAATGTCAATCGGTTTTTAAAAAAAAATACATGAGAATACTTTCAAATTAATATGAATTCTATACAAAAAATCGACAATATTGATTATCGACTACCATTTTGTTCAGTTTGTATATATCAAAGTATTCTACTTCAATATATATATATATATATATATATATATATATATATATATATATAAATATATAATATATAGGTATTTCATAGATAATTCAGACGACTATCTGAAACTATATACAGGCACTAACAATTTAAAACATTTTTATTGGCAATCTCAATATTGATCTGCTCGATGAGGAAAATATAGTAATTAATGATAATTCGAGGGCACCGGATGAGATTGCCTTAGATCTATGATAAACAAAATCCTACGAGAGTCATAGGGGACACTAAAAGTAGCTTATATCACATATTCATCAAATCTAAAATATCTTCAATACAAGATTAAATCCTACCAATAATAATGCACACACAAATAACTGATCACTACAGTACAGTTTTACAAATTTTATTCAATGAAATTCGACAAAATAGAAACTGTACATACAGGGTGAGTCAGAAGTACTTTGACAAACATCAGGAGGTGATTCCTCACAAAATTCTAATATGAATTGTCCCAATAAATATATGTCCGGAAACGCTTTGTTTCCAAGATAGAGAGTGTTGAAGTTTTATTTTCGTTTTTTTTAAATAACTTTCGAAATACTGACCTCAATTAAACGAAAATTGGTATTGAGAGGTTTTTTGAGGTGTCGAATTCGTTATCTTATTGCTCTTACTCGTAGGGGGCACCACCTACACGTCTTCGTCTTTTTTGAAGATTCATAACTTTTATATCTACGTAAAAAAGCTACCCCTGTTACAAGTCGCTATAAGCAACCGTTTTCTAGATATTTGGACTTGAAAATGTCAAGTAGATTATTCGATAATCGATGCGTGTTGAAGTTATTACCATTATTTTGCATTTTTCACAAGAATGCTTAGGAAATGAATTTGACGTTAAAGTAAGTAGTTTTGGTAATTACATATTATGTGACAGTTAAACGTTCTGTTGTTTTGTTAAAGTTTCTGTAAGTTTTAAAACACTAATTTTGAAAAAATGGATTATTTAAACGATAATGCTCATTTAGCCGATATGCATTTCGTTTATGGCCTTGAGGATGGCAATGCGCGCGAAGCAAGACGTATTTACCAGGAGCGATTTCCTAATCGAGTACTGCCTTCAGCTCCAACATTTACCAGTCTCCACCGTCGTTTGGCAGAAACAGGTAGCTTTAAGAGGGCAGCTGATATTATTGGAAGACCACGAACAGTCCGAACCCCAGAATTGTAAGAAGCTGTTTTGAACGCTCTCGAGGAGAATCCAGAAACAAGTACAAGAATAATTGCTGAAGCTCTCAATTCTACTCAGTCCACAGTTTGGAGAATTATTCACGATCAACAATTTTATCCATACCATATTCAAAGTTCTTTTGCCACGAGACTATCCCCAACGCATTATTATGTGTCAGTGGTTTTTAGAAAATTGGCTGGAAATCCTCAATTTTTAAGATATGTACTCTTCACGGACGAGGCAAACTTCTCCCGAAATGCTATCACAAACTTTCATAACAACCATGTTTGGGCTCTGGAAAATCCGCACGCAGTTAGTGAAAGACATTAACACTAACAATTTTCTGTAAATTTATGGACGGCAATAATTGATAATTACCGTTCCGACTGAATGGCGCAACTTACAGATACTTTTTAGAAAATGAATTGCCGGGACTACTTCAGAATGTACCATTAGAAATTCGTATCCGCATGTGGTTTATGCATGATGGGGCTCCGCCCTATTTTAGCGTTGTAGCCAGGAAATTCGTTAAAACTGTCTATCCAAATCGATGGATCGGTAGGGGTGTAGAAGAACCTAACCAGGCGTGGGCACCAAGGTTCCCAGATCTAAATCCGCTAGATTTTTATTTTTGGGGACATTTGAAGTCACTAGTTTATAAAACTCCAGTAGCGAACGAGGAAGATCTAAGAAACCGAATAGTGGACGCCTGTGAAACAATAAGAAACACACCAATAATTTTTGAGCGGGTACGAGATTCAATGACTAGAAGACTGAATGCCTGTATCTTCGCTGAAGGTGGACACTTTGAACAATTCAGTTTCCTTTATTTCATTTTATTCTACATATTCAAAATTTCTTGAAATCAAATGTTGATATTTCTTGCAAATTTTATTAAAACAAATACAGATTTTGCACCCTTGATACAAAAATTAACTATTTCAAACGAGTAAAAATAAATAGAATTGGTGGCGCCCCCTACAAAAAACCAAAACTACTTACTTACACGTCAAATTCATTTCTTAAGCATTCTTGTGAAATATGCAAAATAATGGTAATAACTTCAACACGCATCGATTATCAAATAATCGACTTGAAATTTTCAAGTCCAAATATCTAGAAAACGGTTGCTTATAGCGACTTGTAACTAGGGTAGCTTTTTCACGTAGTTATGATAGAGGAATTGATTCTTCTACTGAAAAATGTGCTAGAAGTACGCTCAAAAAAGTTATGAATCTTCAAAAAAGAAAAAGACGTGTAGGTGGCGCCCCCTACAAGTAAGAGCAATAATAATATCAGGTTCGAATTCGACACCTCAAAAAACCTTTCAATACCAATTTTCGTTTAATTAAACGAAAATAAAAATAAAACCTCAACACCTTGTACCTTGGAAACGAAGAGTTTCCAGACATATACTTATTCGGACAATTCATATTAGAATATTGTGAGGAATCACCTCCTGGAGCTTGTCAAAGTTCTTCTGACTCACCCTGTATAGAATAATTGAATATATTTAAACTTCGTTATATTCTTGAACAAGAAACGTTGAATACAGTCTACTCAGCTGAATTTGCTGATTCTACAACAAAAATATTTCTAGACGTAATCTTATTAAATACTAGTTGGTACCCGCGACTTCGTCCGCGTGGAATTTGTTTTTTTTCGTATGTTTTCTCTCTTAGCTTATGCATGTGGCTTTGCCCTCTTTCCCGTTATCCCGTTTCTCGTTATCCCGTAATCCAGCTTTCCGTTATCCCGTTATTTCTTTCTCAGTTATCCCAAATCCCGTTATTCCCTTTTCCGTTACCCCATTATCCCGTTTCCCGTTATCCCGTTTCCTGTCATCCCGTTTCCTGTTATCCCGTTATATACTTATAAAAGAAACAAACAATCAAACAGACAATAACAATTTTATAATATCATTAAATAAAATATTAAATATAAAAATGAAAAATGTCTCATTCCTGAAGACAGCTGACTACAATAGTATAGATAAAACTCTGTACAACCAATACTATGGATAATTAGGGCTATAAAAACAAAAACAGCTTTTTGAATCTGTGGAAAGATATCCAGGGAATCAGAACTTGAAGACTCAATATAAAAATATAAAAATGAGTTAACCAATCTGATAAAACAGGATAAGTACAACTACTATGGAGAACAAATTACAGAACACAAAACAACTATGGAACATAGTAAATGAAATAAGCAACTCTAAACGGAAAATATCACCATAACTATGATTCCGGTAATCTTATTGATGATAAAAAACTAACTGCAGACTATTTCAACATATCTTTCACTGAAATGGTCTATAAACCGACATTATCAACAACCTGAAGAACTAAATACATATCAGAACCTCTGGTCTACATGTCTATACAAATGTATTGGGAATGGTATATGGCCTAATATATTCAAAAAAAGTGTGGTCACACCTATCTTTAAAAAAGGTGACGAAACTATTGTTATAAGTTACCGACCTATATTCTTAATCAGCACATTGTTGAAGGTCTTTGAACGTGTCATAGCACATCGCTTAAATTCTTACCATCATTAATACAAAATGATCTAAGACAATCAGTTCGGTTAAAAAAAACTCAACAGTTGAAGATGCTATCCTACTCTTAACGGAAAAATATAAACCTAATGCAATAGATGCGGAAAACCATGTTTGGAAATATTTCTTGACCTATCAAGGTGACACAGTGATTCACACATTACTACTGCAAAGTTTAGAAGATATTGGCATTCGTGGAATAGGATGAAAACTCTTCGAAAGTTATCTAGAAAATAGGAATCAAATTGTTAGAATAGGAACCACAAACAGCGACTACCACCCAATTCAATATGGTGTTCCGTAATTGAATTACCTTGTTTTTGTCACACTTAACATCGAAAAAACTTGCTTCTTACATTTTGTTGCAATACTTCCATAATTCCATCCTTCCATCAGCTCTCTATCCGCGATGGTGATCAGACCTACAATATCAAATATTTGGGAATATATCTTGACATGTATATGAAATGGAATATACACGTTAACTATGTATACAACAAAATTAGATCGATGCTATCAAAATTCAAATGTTTGAAAAATTAAAATTCCTTTACTATGCTTGATCGAAAGCCACTTAAGATATGGTTTGATCGCTTGGGGAACTGCTTGAAAAATAATTATACACATTTCAAAACTACAGATACATCACTTCATAACCATTTATAAAAAAAAACATTTTCGTTTCACCAATCCGAAGTAATCGCTTGTCGCCAACTATATTATTTCAAATCAACAATATATATCACAGAACATAAAACTTCACGTATCCCAAACATTCTTACAACACTCGATAAAGCAGTCCAGCAGATACACAATATATGCTGATGATATTAAACATTTACTTTCCCAGTATGAGATACAAATAGGTGGTTCAACGAGAGCTTATCTGTAATATCACTTGCCAATGAACATAATCACATAATTAACTCGTCGAAGTCATACCTAATTATTTTTGGCAATAAAGAATTAATTAAGGTCGCCTATCAACGTTGATTTTCAGCTAATTGTTTGAAATACTTCGCTTTCCCCTTGCAATTCGGAATTCAAAATTAGATGCCAGCGCCAGAGTGGCAAAAATTCAAACCAGACATACTTACATTGTTTATCTGTTTTCTCAGAGGTTATACACTTGTGTTCGGAGTTTTTCTGAAAATATTTCCATTTGGTATAATTTTCCAGTTTTTTTGTGTAGTGTTATTCATTTCAAGACTCTAGTGAAGTGGTGTATTTAAATCTTAAGACAATATCATTTGCGAAAACTCTCTTTGAAGGAGACAAAAGTATGCTCTAAATTGCTAAAAAAATTTTTCGAAGTTTCTGGACAGCTTAGTGAAGTCATCGGGAATTATTTTGAAGATATGTTACACATTATTATTTGTGAATGTTCGAATTGAAAATAAAACTAACAAAAATAGTTTTTTTTATTTCATTTAAAACAAACAAGATGGTGTGAAAATGTGTCCTTATCACCTAGATACACATATATAGTGACTCTTTTTCCATACTGTATGAATAATCTTCGGTATGTCCAATAATATCTCTTTTTTCTCTTCTTAAGTCTCTTTTTTTTTCTTCTCAACTCTCTTCGGAAGGTTCTCTTTTTCACTTTTTTTCTCGGCCACACACGATACAGGAACATTTTGGGAAGGAACTGTATTCTTCTTCAAGATCCCAAGAGCCCGTCGTCTGTCTATAGGCTCACTCAATCCTAGATTAGTCTGCACCAGTAGGTTACATTCATTTTCTCACGGAAAATGATGAAATCTCATTCCAGTACAACGGGATCGTTTTGTCCAAGAGTCACATTTCAGGTACACAACAATAATGATTTGAACTAGAATCACACATTTTTTCACTCGAGGACGTACAATAGTCAACAGAATATTCACCAGGTGAACCAGAATTTCATTGAATGTCAACAATCACAAGAGTGTCGAATCTCTTTTAAGTGTACAATGGCAAAATCATATAAACATTAATGTTTCGAAAAGTAAACAATGTGTCCTTATCACCTAGATATACATATATAGTCACTCTTTTTCCATACTGTATGAATAATTTTCGGTATGTTGAATAATATCTATTTTTTCTCTTCTTAACTCTCTTTTCTTTCCTCACAACTCTCTTTGAAAGTTCTCTTTTTCACTTTTATCTTGGCCACGGACGATACAGGAGGATTTTGGGAAGTTACTGGATTCTTCTTCAAGAGCCCATCGTCTGTCTATAAACTCGCTCAATCCTAGATTAGTCTGCACCAGAACGTTACGTTCATTTTCTCATGAGAAATGATGAAAACTTATTCCAGTGCCCAAGAGTCACATTGAGGTACACAACAATGATTTGAACTGGAATCACTCATTTTTTCACTCGAGGACAAACATTAGTCAACAGCTAAACAAGAATTTCATTAAATGTCAACAATCACAAGAGATTCGACAAGTTTCAGGTATACAATGGCTAAAATCATATTATAAACATTAATGTTTGGAGAAGTAAACAATGTGAGTATGTATAGTTTCCAAAATCGACACCAGAGGGAGTATCCCTTATTTTGAATTCCCAATAGCATGAATAATCTCGGATTTTTCATTGAACTGCATTTGAAATGCTCATTAGCAAAAAGTATATGGCATTCTTGAATTAATTTATGCTATAATTTTAGACAAAAATCTGAAAAAAACGATATACGAACAACTCATCTTCATTTTTCAATTATTATGGCGTGGTGTTCGGTCCATGCATTGATGTATTCTTTTAATTGGAATTAATATAAATCATTGGACAAAAACAGAACAGTCCAGTTTTTTTATGGAGGCCACACTGCAACAAAAAATGTCAATGGTTTCATTCATCTTATTATATGTATTGCACATCTTATAAACAGGTGCATTCAATTTAACATTGGTGTGACAAAGTGGAAGGTAGAAAGTAATGTTTCTCCGAGATGTGAGTCTAGGAATATGAAACTTCAATATATCCAAAATGCAGCTGCAGTCCAAATTGTTGTGAATAAGGTTGAAAAGGAATATAACATGTGACCTATTTCGACGAGATTCAAGTGAATCGATTGAAAATCTGGAAATTAGTTGTTCATGTGGATAACCTACGTCTGGGTAGTTGCCATCAAGTTTGAAACATAGATACTTCAAAAATTTTCGTTGGATATTTTCTAAATTAGATATATATACCTGATAATATGGTGCCCAAACAATTGATGCATACTCTGAATTTGATCTAACAAATGTAAAATATAATTGAAGAAGAGTTTTCTCATTCCTTCCAAAATCTTTTGAAACTCTGATTATGAATCCTAATGATCTATAAGTTTTTTGGTGACTAGTTCGATATGTTTTGCGAAAGAGAGTTTTTTGTCGAATGTTACTCCTAGATCTTTGAAAGTGTCGGGTCTTTTCAATACGACATTGTCCAGTTTATAACTGTGAAGAATTGGATTCCGCTTGGCGGTGAAAGACATAACCTGGCATTTAGAAACATTTAGGAATAAGCTATTCTCGATGCACCAGAGATTGAGGCGATCCAGATTATTTTGGAGAAGAGTACAGTCTTCTGTGGTGTTAATTTCATGGTATATCTTAAGATCATCGGCATACAGTAAGTGAGCGACGGAAGAGTAGCTACAATGTCATTGATAAACATTATGAAAAATAAAGGCCGAGGTTAGACCCTTGGGGACACCTGACGTGGGAGGACTTCAATAGACTTTTGACCATGGAAACTGACATACTGCTTACGATTATGAAGGTAGGATTGAAATAAAGATGTGAGATTAGGGTAAGTCCGAAATTCGACAGTTTGTGAAGAAGAATTCCATGATCAAGCCTATCGAAGGCCTTCGAGAAATCCGTATAAATTATATCACATTGAGAGCTCCCATCGATAGTATCAGATAATTGCTCCGTGATACAAATTAAATTTGTTATCGTTGACCTTCCTTTGAAAAAACCATGTTGACTAGGGGTGATTTGATTCTTTACATGCGTATAAATGTCATCATAAAGTAGGATCTCAAAGGTTTTCGAGAAATTATTAATAATTACTATAGGGCGGTAGTTGCAAATGTCTGATTTGGCCCCCTTCTTGTAGACCGGTATGATTTTAGATTCTTTCCATAGTGTAGGAAATGTATTAGTTGAAGACATAAATTGAATAATGTACGAAGGGGTTCACGAAGGCAGCTGCACAATCTCGTAAAACAAAGGAGGGAATATTGTCAGGTCCACTAGTTAATTTGGGTTTTAATTTTTCAATGAGACTAAGACTTGCTCTTCAGTCACTTCATTTATTACCAACGAAGTATGATTATTGAATGAGTCAGGAAAAGTGATATTGTTGGGAATTGCATAAGACTGCTGAAAAATTGGGCGAATGCATTAGAGATGTCTTGCGACTCAGATAGGGTTTGTTGGTTGAAGTTGAAGCTAGATGGTGAGGTGGCATTCCTTTTTTGAAGTTCATGTAATTCCATAATGCCGAGGGTTAGAGGTGAAATTTTCCTCTACATAGATAATATGATCACGATGGAGTTTCATAATGTTCGACTTGATATCTCTCCTCAATCTTTTGAATTTATCGAGATCATTATCATCACCAAATTTCTGAACCTTTTCCAAAATCTATGTTTAAGACGTATGTCTCTGATTAGGGCTGAGTTATACCATGGTGGATAACTGCGAGTAGTTCTGATCCTTTTTGGCACATTCAGCTCCACAATAGAGTTAACTTTTTCATAAAAGGCACCGCAAGCAGTATTTGGATCTGAATATTGATCCATAAAGGACCAGTCGCATTCAAGGAAGTCCTTATAAAGATTTGGAAAGTCAGCTTTCCTGAAATTGCGAACTGAGGTATGGAAAGCATTATTTCGATTTTTATTTACATTATTTGTCAAATTGCAAAATATATCGATAGGTGGATGATGAGAGTCTTCATTAATTAAAATATCGTGTGCTTTCTCTACAACACAAGAACAATTCGTTAAAACAAGGTCAAGAATTCTGTTGTTAGCATTCCTAACATCATTTGATTGTTCAAAGTCCAAGAAGGAACAGAAATTTTGAAGAGCATGTGTAGTTGGAGTGAATGTATCTTTTAGTTTATCATCTAAGTAACTGGGAATGTTGAAATCTCCAATAATCAGAACTTCCGAGTGAAACAAATAATCTAGTGAAGAAAAGGCTTCAAATACTGAATTGTAATATTCAGTTGAATAATTTGGCGGAATATATATAACAAAAACGTATAGGTACTGATGATAATAGAATATTTTCACGCCAACTATGTCAATGTGATGTAGATCCTTGAATGCGCTATCACTTAAATTGAGATTGGTTGCACTGACCTGAAATTAACTGCCAACATAACTCCCCCGCCCCGAAAACAGTTCAGGGCTTGAAAGTTACGGTCAGATCTGAAAATGTTGAATGTGTCCTTAGAGATTTCATCATCCAGAACATTTGATCCCAGCCATGTCTCACTGAGAGCTACCAGGTCATAGCAGCAAGTATTCAGGTTATCATATAGTTCATTCAGTTTAGTATTCAGACCTCTAACATTTTGATAGTAAATGGAAATTTCATTAATTTTGATGGACTTTGTAAACTGATTTGTCAAAGAAGTGGATTCATTATTAGGTAACATGTCTGAAATTAGTTGCTATTGACCGTTTAGGCCCAGATCTAATTTTAATTTGTTCACCATATTTGAGTATGACTGGCAATTCTGATGGTCCCAGGCCCCATGATCAACCGGAAAGTTAGATTTTTTTGATTCATTAAGTTTGAGACAGTTGGTGCATTTAAGAATATTGGAATCACATACATTTTTTTCATGTTGCCCTCCGCAGTTCGGACATGATAAGATAAGTTTACAGGTAGTTTTAGAATGATTGAAACCATTGCATCTAAAACATCGTGAGATTTCAATGGCGTCATAGACCTTGCAGAGGTCTAGACCGACTAATAAGTAACCATTATTGAGTACATTAGAATAAGTTGACGAATTCAGCTGAAGAGTGGCCTGATATACATTTTTATTAGATTTTATTGGACCAAATTTTACTATTTTACAGTTTGAATTAGAGCCTATAATATCATCATTTTGTTTTAGTATGAGTTTCAAAAGGGTATCACTATCAATGTTTTCTGAAATTCCAACAATACGAACACGGGGGTGTAATCCTCTCGATTCCTTTATTTCATAAGTTGCCGAGAGTTTTTCTTGAGCCTTTTCTCTGAAGATATCAGTTTCCTCCTGAGTTTTACAGCTTACCATAAGTCCACCGTCTCTGATATGCTTGATTTTGCTAATGCTGAAGTTTGAATCAGTCATATTTAAATTATGCATAATATCAGATTTAGTTTGATTGTTTTCTTGGGATATTTTGGGTTTGACAAGGATTGCTGTGTGTGAGCTATTGCTAAGTACAGATGAGTAGGATGTTTTCATATTTGGTTTTGGGTTTATTTTCATATTTAAGATATTATCCTCAGCTTTTTTTCTCATCCGATATCTAGAGTTGAAAGATTTTCATCTGCTTTTTTCAAGATGTCAGTCTTCATATCGGAAAAGAGGTTTTTTAGCTCATCAATAAATTGACTCACCTTGTTTTGAAAAATATCACGAAGTCTTCCTTCATCAAAGAGGTCATTAAATTTCTCACAGTTTTTGCATTTCCAAAAAACGCCAGGTGTCTTTTTCATCTGTGCTAATAAATCTACGGATATTCCCACACATTCCGAATGGAATTTATTCTTGCAAAAACCACTACAAGAAATCGGGTTTTTTCTGGTAACTTCTTTAGAACACGCACCACACGACATTTGAATGCCGGAAAGTGTTTATGTAGCTGATGAAGTTATACAATGCCACTTGGAAAACTTTTTCATACCACTGTACAGGCCGTTTTCTTATGAAGATTTTAATATAAGTTTGAAGGCAAAATTGTGTAAATATACGAACTAAAAACACTAACAACTGAGGAGCCGATTCACACCGACTTCAGCAGCGATTTTGGTGAACAGTGTTCTTGAAGAAGTAGGCACATTGAGACCTTAAAGAAAACAAGTGCCGAGTCACAAAATCCTAAAGCTTACCTAAGTGACTGCACCTGATGAGTAGGCAGATTGAGGCCTCAGTATGAAATCCTCTCCTAAGTGACTACACCTGAGGAGTAGGCAGATGGAGACCTCAGTGTGAAAATGACTTTCTTTCTTTACCATAACTAATCATTTTCTATTTTTCTCGGAAATGGCTCCAAAATGGGAACCGAAAAGTCCAATGTTTTGCTTGACAACATCATCAGGTGGAGTGATTTTTTCTAGTCGATTGAATAATTCCCTAAAGATGACCTACTTTCACTGAATACATTTATGGGAATTGTTTTCAGAGAGTCTGAGCGACTGCTTTATTTGTAAAATGGGTATGGAAAATGAGACGATCGCTTTCTAGACGATTGAAGATGTAAGAAATACCTGGTTTAAAGTTTTCTTACGTACGTCATCCACATACACGACCCATTTCCAGATGATAGAATAATCTACTTACTTATATGATATTTTGATATGTTTCATCTTGAGAGATTACTTTCAACAGAGTCCAGAGAAGATCAGCGTGTTAATATTTTCACGGTGACGTACAAGTTTGGAACACGATGTTTTTATTGTTTGAAGCTCATTTTTTGTGGGGGAATGCCCATTCTTGACACTTTTTTGGAAATGATAACCTTTCACAATCTCAAAACAAAATAATGAACCAGGAATCTATACACGTATAGTTGGGCAAATAAATTACTTTGCCCGATAAGTTACTACGTACACCAAATTATTTTTCAGGAATGGAAAAAAAATCAATTAGTCAATTCTGAGTTTTGCCTATAAGAAATAAATATTGAATCAAAATATACTTCTCTATACACTTGAGGTTTCGGGAACCGTATCCGTTCCCGTTTTCAAAAATCTTGTGAATATCAATTACATTTCTTAGTTCTCGCTGTATTTCTTGCAATATTTTCTGAACGTGATGTTTTTCGACTCATGTCAAAGGAGATTCGTCAAAAGGATGATGAGACATTATCTAGTTTATTTAATGTATGGAGTGTTGTCCGGATAATAGATTTAACTAATTATCGTTCTGCCATATGCAAGGTCTTCTTGTAGTAAGGGTATCCACGTGTGATCCATATCAGAAGAATTCCTTGACATCCATCTTTCACCAGATGG
Source organism: Gonioctena quinquepunctata (assembly GCA_018342105.1). Classification (NCBI taxonomy): domain Eukaryota; kingdom Metazoa; phylum Arthropoda; class Insecta; order Coleoptera; family Chrysomelidae; genus Gonioctena; species Gonioctena quinquepunctata. Next base: position 463,449 of record JAFIRS010000855.1, on the reverse strand, counting down.
TAGAATGAAGGTGAATTCCTTAACGTTAATATGACATGTTACTGACTTATTGAATATTTTTCCATTCGTAAAAAATAATTTGGTACGCAAGAATGTATCTGGTCAAAGTAATGTTTTTGCCCTTCTACACTACTACGTATAGATTCCCGTATTCATTGAATTTTGTTTTCAGATTGTGGAAGGTTATTATTCCGAAAAATGTTCCCATAGCGATGTTTTCCTTGTGATTGGACATGCTCCTCACATTTGGAAAAGCTGATATTGATGAATCCACCATCATTTTTGTATTACTGCTTCATGGTCCATCATTTCTCAACTCTTGAATTCAGACACCAAGTTATTGCATTCATCCGAAATCATCTCGAAGTAATCATTTTATCTTTCACATTCATTTTCCGAGTGAAAAAGTCGTCTAGTTCTTCTGAAAAGATATAACTTACATATTCCGTAAGCGCATTCAATGAAAGTAGGTCAACTTTGGGACATTTTTTCCTGATCAATTTCCTATGCAACTCGATTCAAAATTCAGTTCGAATTCAGAGTGAAATGTCGTATTACATGAATGCTGGGCCGGCGCTAGATTATTTACTCCCAAAAGTGAAATCAAAGCCAACCTTCATATCAATCTCGACAATTTTTCTTAGTAAAATTTATACCCTCGGAATATCAATATGGGCTTTGTGATTCTTACAATTTTTCTGAATATGTTTATGATTCACTAGATGAAAGAAAGTATGTCGATGCACAATTTTTTTGTTTGTCGAAGGTATTTGATATTTGTGACACCAACATCATAGGAAGCAAACTTCAATCTTCAGGATTTTGTTGGAACCTTTTGTACTGGATAGTATTATCATGCGTACGTTTCAGAAATATGTTTGCTGAAATCAAAGAGCTTTGGTCGGTCTTTTTAAACGGTTTTATTTAGCTTGCCTTGTTTATGTCTTGTGTGGGTCAAATCTAGTAATTGAAATTTTACCGCCTTCCTGTTGACCGATTGATCTGAAATTTGGTACACATCCAGTGCTGCCAATGTAAGATGTAAAAATTACTCACTTTCAGCTGCTGTAACCCTCACATTTCCGCGCCCAAATTTGATATTCCTCACAAAATCCTCACGTTTATGAAATTAATTAAAAAAAATATTTTCCATTATTATATTATTAATGGTAACAATGTACAATAAGCCACTTGATTTAATAAAACACGGTTTTTATGCCATCTTTATTTTTATAATGAACAACAGTATGAACAGGAAATGATAATAGAAATCGAAACACCTATCAAAGAAGAAACAAACAAGCAATCCTTGTATTATCACAATTTTTATTTTTGTAATGAAAACATAAAATATTTCTATAAACTTAAGGAACTGTTGAAGAAAACTTAGTGTCTGCATTATCACAAGAGGTAACTGATAAAATAGTCCACATGGCTAAAAACGATAAAATAATCAACAATAAACTATACACGTATCTTATAATAAATTAATATAAATAAAATATTCAATTACTCTCTTTCCAAACATCCACATTAATCATTTTATCAGGTGGTTTGAATTTTACACACCCACCTCCTTTTCTAACAGCCTCCTGTGTATATATCAGTGCTCTGAAAGTTTTAGTTTTCAGTCTGTTCCTCTTATCAGTTTTTATAGTATTCAAAACACTAAAAACTCTCTCTCTATCTCTCTCTCTTCCTTTTGCCCTATTATTTGAAATACATTTAACGGGTGGTACTCTATTGAGAGTTTACTTATTCTATTTTATAAAGAACTGTTATTCCTCGCAAAATCCTGACATTTGAACAAACCCTCACAAATGCGTTGTAAAACCCTCACAATGTGAGAAATTCCTCACATATTGGCAACACTGTACACACCTTTAGTTCTGATAACAATACAATTATGTGTATCCAGTATCACTGGAAATCCAAGATGGCCGCCGTCTCAAAATGGCGGATTTCATATTTTTTTACAACCCCCTCGATATGGATATCAAATGAAAGGGCTTGACTGGTAGAATATAGTACACCATGGAAACATTCAAAATCCAAGATGGCTTCCAAAACAAAATGGCGGATCATGGAGTTTAGACAGTCAATACAACCCCCTCAATATGGATATCAAATTGAAGGGATTGACTAGTGGAATACAGTACACTATGAAAAAATTCCAAATCCAAGATGGCGCCCGAAAGAAAATGGCGGATCATAGACATAGACAGTCAATACAACCTCCTCAATATTGATATCAAATGAAAGGGCTTAACTAGTAGAATACAGTACACCATGAAAAAATTCCAAATCCAAGATGGCGTCTAACACAAAATGGTGGATCATCGAGTTCAGACAGTCAATACATTAAAACTGAAATCTAGGTATATAATCAAAACAAGGGATTTTGTCAACTTAGAATCGGGATTCAAGCATGAATCCCTCGCCCAAGTCAAGATTTCTATTATCCATATTCGTATTTAGGATCAAAATTGTTTGAGGAAGAAAAAGCTTACGTGGCACTGACAGGAAAGAAACTTTGTAATAATTAGGCACTGAATGAACTAATAGAATGAGAAATATTAAGTAACTGAATAAAAATTAAATAAGTACCAAAAAAAATAAGTTAAACAGTTTTATTGTAAAGAAACATAATAATGATGCAGGTAATGTACTAAAAGCTAAAAAATTAAATAAGTAATTTTTTACGTATTTTATTTTCTAGCTTTTGGTACATTATCTGCATCATTGATTTGTTGAAAATATAAACAGGATGTTCATAAAATCAGATGTGGAATCATCTGCGACTGAAAGATAAACTTTAGTCACTATCTTCCATCGTCAAGATAACCTCTTGTGTGGTATTCATGTTGAAAAGGGAAACATTCTCAATTGAATATTGATAGAAAGATTTTTCTGTGATTTGAAAAATCCACGATTAAAATGAAGTTATTTTTTGTGAATGTCTAACAGAAAACAACTACTTCCCCGGCTAAAGCCACGCTGGACATTGAACTACATCTGATAGATATTCTGAAAAGGCCCTAACTCAAAAGAAAAAATCAGAAATTGAAAATTTGCATTTTCATTCCGATAGTTATTTGATTTTCTATTCCAGTCTTGATTAAGAACTCATAAAGATGTTTCTCTACAATAAAACCGTTTAACTTAAAAAAAAACTACTCATTTTATTTATAAGATGGATTTGGGGTTCCTTATTGATCCACCTACCGATTTTTCTATTGTTTTTTAATGATCCACATCTCCATATGCACAAATTGTATAGTGTTCTCCTTGCTGATGACAGGACTTGAGGCGGAATTCACGACTTCGTGCGAGATACATTTTCTGATGGTGAACTCCGAAAAAAACATTGCATGCAGTTTTCTTGCAGATTTGGGATAGTTAAAAATATCAAATTAAAAGTCATGTATGATGTGATCAGTACTAAATTTCTTTAAACTTTTGAAGACAGTAATATGAAATGGGAAACAAAAATAAACGATATTTGTGAAGAGTTAGGCAGTGGCTTTTACGATATTCTTCAATTGAAAAATATTTCCAACACAACTCAACTAATATTGTCATATTGTATTGTACTGTAATTGATCGTACATGATTCAGTTAATATATTTTTGGATTATTTTTAACTGACCTCCGAAAATCCAGAATGGGGATTAAAATTGTAGTATTTTTCTTGACATTTCACAGTTTAAAATATATTCCATTAAATATTTTCTGTTTCATCACATATCGTTTTCTTCACAATATGTTTGTACGGCAATTTCTGAAATGCGTAAAGAACGAGAGCGGAAGTTATAGATTGTCTCTAGTCTGTTCACAAGGTACATATTAAAAATCAGTAATAAAGTGACGTGTCCTCGGAAAATTATATATAACAAATTAGTAGAAATCTGGAGAGAATTGTATTTCAAAGAATGCCACAAACGCAATATAAATATTTCTCCCAGTAGTAGTAAAAGTGAAAAATAAACCTTAATTTGTATTTTCTTACCATCCTGAAGTTGAGTTTAATCTTTTCTGAATGGCGAAAGAACACAAGAAGAATCTGAAATAAATATATTTGTTAACATCGATCAGTGCGTCATTTCATATTAGATGAGCATATATAACGGGAATATCGTTTTAAATAAAAGTGAATCCACGTTCCTCACTTAGGAAAACTAAACGTTGTCTGACTGTTCTTTCGCATTTAGAAAAGAATAACCTTTAGTCATGATGAAGAAGCAATTAACGAACATTCATGGCCTCATGCGACTTGACGATCCTCTCAGGGCAGTGATATACTCATTTTTTGTCTTTTTGCAGTCTTTGATGATAGTCAGAAGTTTAACTTTTATTGAGGCATCATCAAAATTGATATTTATTGAAGTTAGCAATCCATTATTTAGGATTTTTTTAATTACTTAATTGGTAATTTTTTTGAGTGGTAAGGGGCGTCACTCGAAACGATGACCCTTTTTTCAGTTCGGCACAATAATTATAAAAAAAGTATTCAAATGATTCATCATTTATTTCCGTGAAACAACCATAGAGCATCTATTCCATCTGCTCTCCCAATAAGGAAAATGATATACCTTTTATCTTACTTGGACAAAAACAGAAAATACGTAGAATGAGTAAAAAACACTTTGACCTGAATCCACTGGAAATAAATAGGTTATTTTACCACTATTTGTTCTTTTCCCAAATGGATCGATAGAAATTTTAAAAACTTCTAAATTTGTTTTCACCAAAATTAGAACAGAAAAAATGAACCCACCCATCTACATTTTTGTTTTGTAGACTGTGGGGTGTTATTAGGGCTCTCGGCACCTTGACCTATAAGATCTTTTGTACCCTTTATCTATTCAAGACCCGGCATTCCGAAACTCTTTGTGAAGTGTATTAGTTTCCTGGAAGCTGAGTTCCTGATATCTGAAGGCATTGGTGAAACCCCTTCATCTCATCTATCTATTTTTTGAGGTGGTACCTCAGAGAAAAATGTCTGGTGAGTAGTCCCGTTATCAGTTTCGAATCTTTTTTTGCCAACTCGAGAAGCTGTTTGGCTTTATTTGCAGACAGGCTCAGAAATCTTTTCATTTGTCTTTGTCCTGTAACTGTATTCCAGTAGGTTGTGATTTAATCAATTTATCAGCGTCGGAACTCTTCCTTTGGATAGACCACAGAGGGGTTTTGGGACAGGAAATTGAGTGTTGGCCGCTTCTTTGGCAAGGCCGTCTGCCTTCAATTCCTTTTTGACATGGCACCTACCTACCTGATTCTTCGCAGCCAGTTGTCTCAGCGATTAATTGCTAGTCTCCTAAGTGTGTCACTTCATAGCTTTTAGGGCTGCTTGACTCTCTGATAAAATGTATATTTTTGCCCCTCTGGAGCCCCTTGCAAGATATTCTTGTGCGCATATCCCTATAGCATTGATTTCTGTTTGAAATATTGTTGGGGCTATACCGATGGGTTTTGAGATCCTGGATCTAAGATCCGTACCTCGCCCTCTAGTCCTTTCTTGGATCCATCAGTATACCATATTGATGATGAAATGAAAAGGCACATATGAAAGTAACTATAATTTTAAGTCATCAACAAACTCCTTTATATGGATTGGTCGAACATCGGGAATTCTCAACAGTTGCATTATACCATATAGAAGCGACTGTAAATGTAACATCACCTTATGTGCATTATCTAAACATGTGACTCGAAACGACCATTGAATGGACCAAAATTTTAGATACTGAAACTAATGAAATACATAATATATTTCTCAAGATGTTTCATATAAACAAATTGGAATAAAAAAAATATCTGAATTACTTCAGTCAGATTTATATCTACCTTTTAATTCATGTATACCCTGTGATCGGAATTGAACTTCTTGATTATTGTATGAAAAATGTCAATGTCATCCACATCCTTAGTTGTATTTCTATCAGATTATATCGATCAATTCCAATTAAGTCCCACGTTAGTGAGTACCTATGTATAATAATTGACACACAAACATTAGTGGTTGTCCTGGGAAAAGCAATGAACGTTCCGAAAGCTTAACGAATTCCAAAGAGTATTTCTAATTGACGGCCAGTCAACTGAGTTGATGAGTCAACCATTTGTTTCATGAAGATGCATAATATAAACATTTTTTACTAAAAAAGGAGATTTTCAGCTTGTGAAGTAGTATAGGTCCATCATGGAATGTCGTGAGAGAAATATCAAATTAGCAGGAAAAACATACAAGTATCATCAACAACAACATGAATAATGAATTGGTTAATGATGTGAATGAAGTGGCAGCACTTCAAATGATTTATTTATCAAAATCCTTATCGATCTTGGGAACAATATACCTGAAATCGAAATCCATAGACATTCCCATGATTTCAATAAGAAAAACTCACAACTTTTCACCAGGAATGAGCTTTAATTATTTCTGGAAGAGAGATTGGGGAGTTTCTGAGGCATCATTATAGATTAGTAGATCGAAACTCTCAATTATATTGAAAAATAAAAATCCACATTGCTTGAAAATTACAGACCGGTTACCCTACTATCAGATTTCCAAGAATATCCGAATGTCTTTCTAAATGGCAATTTTCGTTTCTGCACGGATATTAGAACGGAAAATCAACTGCGATGTTTTCTTTTTACAACGAAATCATAGAACATATCGTTGTCGGCGCATACCCAGTGGCTGTCTTATGTGATCTGAGCCGGGCATTCACTACGTGAATTATGAGAAATTCCTAGCTCTGAGAGAAATATATGGCTTAAGAGGTGTCCCACTTAAGTGGATGGAATCATTTCTCGAAAGAAGGACGCAATATGAATTCGGTGCGAACATATTCTAACAATATTTAATCTTGCGGAACATTAGATTGTCTGAATGTTGATATAGTTCTGTATTGGGCCCAATGCTTTTTATCCTATACATGAATCAAATTCTTAGTCCTCTGCCTATGTGGATTTATCATCGAGGTATTTGGTACCTTTCCGAGAAATGGCGAATTTGGTTTGATACATTTATTCGGTCAGGAATCAATCACGTAATGAACCCGCCCTCTGTTTACCTAATTAGTCGCCAATGAATAGCTAACGTCGGTGTGGACATTTCGCTAATATGATGAGTTGAGATGACCAAATCCATATTCTGTGCTTAGCCAAAACTTGGCTGACCAGTGAACTGTCTTATTTTCCGAATTATCTATCCACTTTTAAATTTTGTAGTTCTTGTGCAATTAAGTAAAAATCAGATGGTGGTCTCTCTCTCTCTCCATTATCTGTAACCCTAACTTTTTACTCACACTTATTGATTAGTCTCCTTGGTGTATCTTTTGTCTGATCGAAACCAATTCACTTGAAACGATTTTCGCTGATGGATAGATTCGGGGGAAAATTAAATGTCACCATTGACTTTCATCTTGAAGGATTAGACATGAGTTATTATTCAACAGATAACATAATTCCATGTCGCTACAACTTGTATGCTGTGTCCAATCATAGTGGAACATCCTATAGCGGACACTACACGGCTTATTGTAGGCACCTTTATGCAGACACATGGCACGAGTACAATGACTCAAGAGTATCACCGATATCACCAGAATCCCTTATAAGTGGTGAAGCATTCGTCCTCTTCTATGAGCAAGAGAGCACCAAATCACTTATTCGACTTCTTTTTCTGTTGTATAGTATTTTATACTCAAAAGTTACTTGTTATTATTTTAAGCACTTATAGCAATAATTATAATTATAAATGTATCATCTGTAATGTCTACTTTAAACCAAGCTTAGATATTAAGTACATCTTAGAGCTGTTTCAAGACTCTTCAACAGATATCAGTGAAAAATTTGCTAATACCCTAATAGTAGTGGGGGGCAACTTTAACTCCAGGCTGTCTGATATTGACTTTTCTCCCCAGGAAATATTCGAAAATACATTTATCAGTCTCCTGCCTTCTTAACCTCAACGTGATGATCCGCTCAAATGAAAAGTATCCGGAATATCCTAAATCAAAAATCCTCAGACTTTCTGAAAATGATACATTACCTAACAAATTACACATGATGAACTCACCTCGGATTAGTCGTATTGGCAATCCTACTATAGAAGATTGACAAACTATCTTAATAACAACTATACATGAAGCATGTGACACTCTTGCTCTCTCAAAAATGTCAAGCCCTCCCGGCCACTACATTTTCAAAAGTAAACCGTGGTTTGACCATGAGTGTATTGCAGTCAAACATCTCCCAATCACGACACATGATATATACGATGCACTAAATCACTGCAAAAACAATAAACCCCCCGGAAATGATGAGGTTCCCTTTGAATTCCTGAAAAGCTTCCCTAATAACTGGGTCCCCACCCAAAAGTTGGTCTGAAGTCATTTTGAAAATGATCCACAAAAAAGGCCCCACCAGCGATCCGTCTAATTATCGAGGCATAGCTCTAGTTAACTGCATCTCCAAAGTTTTCATGCACATAATTCAGCATATTACCGGAATGTCAATCTGGATTTAGACAAAACAGAGGTTATAGTGACAATGTTTATACACTCTCCTCGGTAATTCACCTCTCCCTCCGTTTCAAAAAACGAAAAATATTCACCATTTTTGTTGATTTTAAAAGGGCTTTCGACAGCGTAAATCACCTACTCCTCTGGTCAAAGCTTTTTCATATGATCAGATCACTTAAAATATTTTACTCAAATGCAACCATGCGTGTCAAATCAAATGCCGAGTTTTCTCGTACATTCACCATTTCTGAAGGAGTCTTACAACTCTAAGCCCGCTACTATTTGCCCTTTTTTTAGCGGATACAGAAGAATATTTTAAAACAATGGTACTCGTGGTATCAACTCAAATAAACTCCATATGCTTTTGTATGCCGATGACATCGTTATTCTGAGCCAATCCGAAATTGTCGTAACTGAAAAACTCAAGCTTCTGGAGAACTACACTTTCTCAAATCGTCTCTCAGTTAATACTGCGAAAACCAAAATTGTTGTTTTCTCCAGGGGTCCCTATAAAACAGACTTCCGCTTTTCGTTTAATGGGCATCCAATAGAAACTACCAACTCATATACATATCTTGGCATTTTATTCAAATTTTCTTCACTTTTTCTTGATATGGCTGTAATTTTTTTGATTTAAAATATTTATTTTTTCACCTTATTTTGGCTCAATATCGAAAAAGCACCCTAATTTCCAATGGAAAATTCTCCCGTCAAAATATCAGCTTTTTTAAAAAAGTCGGAGGGCTTTTTGTTCGTTGAAATCTCTACTTTCTGATGGTATAAAAAAAAGTACATTACTATGACAGAAAATGCAAAGAAACGAAAAAAACTCGAATCCGAATTTAATAAGACATCTACAATATTTTGAGAAAGTTGTAGAATCTTCTTTAAATTATATGCGTAGATGCCTATTTATTGCTATTTCGAAATAACTTATATACCTGAGTGACCTACGGAAAATTTTAGCCCATCAAAAGGTATTTCATAGAGAAGTGGGGAAGGGGCTAGGAGGGTCTGGGCCTAGGAGGGTCTGGGCCTTACTACCTGTTATTTCTTTGCATTTTCTGATAACATTTACCATAGTAATGTATATTTTTTTACACTATCAGAAAGTAGAGATTTCAACGAACAAAAAGTCCACCGGCTTTTTTTAAAAACCTGATATTTTGACGGGAGAATTTCTAATTGAAAATTAGGGTGCTTTTTCGATATTAAGTCAAAATAAGGTGAAAAAATTAATATTTTAAATAAAAAAAATTACAGTGTGTTTGGGACATAAAAAAGTGAGTTTTCACCAAATGTCGTGGGAATTTTTTTTTTGTAAAAGGTAAAAATAAAAAACCAAAAACTTGGTTATTTGAATTTTTCACATACATTTTAAGATTTAGTGAAAAAAGTAGAGAAACCAATGTTGTAGATCTTTTCATTACCTACAACTTTGTGCCATTCAACTTCTTTCCATAGGACTTGTAGTTTTTCCGGAAATCGAGATAAACCCTTAAAAACCCACCCCCTTCCACTTCCCGACCTCAGATCGCCCGTAAATTATTGTATCTTTCATTTTTGTTATATTCTCTTCCTTTTACAATAAGTTTCATTCTACTATAATTTTTTTTGGTTTCAAAAATTATCGACCCTGGTCTACTAATACTCCAGGATAACATTTCCTCCATATTCCACTCGCAAAAGCGAATACAGTATATCATGCTCCCAATTATATAAATCATAAGATTATCAATAAATTACCTGAACATATAATACATCATCAAATAATACCATTATTCAAAAGAGACCTGAAAATATGTATTTAATTGTCTCTATAAGCTGGGATTTTTCTCCAGATTTACAGCTTCTAGATGTAAGTAATGGAAAGTTCCATATAATGTTATTGTCGAAGAATAATAAAGATCATTATTATTATATACCAATTGAACCGATATGGCACCTCTAATATTTGATCATCAATTTGAACACTTCCCAGGTGGTAATTGAAAGAATTTTATTTCGTTTTCACATATGATTTACATATTGACCTAAAATTGTGATTTTCATCCCCAAGTAATGTTAAACTGCGCAGAAGTTGATTCAACAAATTAAAGAGGATGTGTTATCGTGAAACAATTAAAGAAACGGAAGTAGGAAACCTCCAAAGCCAAGAAAACTTTGAGAAACGGAATGGCATATGTTCAAGTTGCTCAGAGTAACCCGAAACTTAAAATAATACTAATGTTCCAAAGTATGACGCAAATGATCGACAAAGTCATTGTGGAAGTCTGAATTTATGGATGGGGATGAAAATTGCGACTAGAAAGACAACGGTTCTCCGAATCTCATTCCACCAAATAATCCTATCTGAAAATTAGAGGTCTACCATAGTACTCATCCATAGAATCAAGCAAGAGGTGCAGAAGTGGAAGTGCAGTAATAATCAAGGATTAACTCAATCATCACGAAGAATATTATGTTCAGAAATCAGAAACACTACTAATACTAGTAAGTATAAAATCTACTACAAAAAAAAAACGTTTTATAGGTGCAATATACTACCCTTCGAGATATAATCGTGAAACACAAAACTATAAAGACTTTCTTCAAGAAGCTGAAGGAAGATTTATAATAGGAGATTACTTCAGTGTTAGACATACAGACTGGGGATTGAGATTATTAACAACAAAAGGTGAATAATTGAAACGTGTTATAAAATGTCATCAGCACTCATTAGGTAAACAGTCATCGCTAAGATTCCAAACTAACTATTTTTTCCATAACTAGAAAAGTATCAACTAATTTTGTTGATATGGAAGATACTTTCGACCTTGATTTGCAGAACAGTATTGATTTAAATATCAAGCTAAAAACTAAACAACAACTAGAATGTGAGTCTGAAAAATTTTACAGAACCATTCAGAATAGCCTTCAACAACACGAGAGGAATAACCAATATCACGAAAGGAAATAATTCTCCAGCAGAAATCTGGTGAGAGAGAAGATAAGAGCCTGAAGAAAGTAGCTTGAGAGACCCTTTTGACAACATTATTTTGAAAAATATCTCATAAATTGAAGAGATACATTCATGCAACCAAACAACATACAGTAAACCACCACCTCAGAAATGTATTTGCATACAAAGAGAATGATCATCTACTATGGAGAACTATTCAAAAATTCTAAGAACCAATAGCAACAGTCCCTCCCATAAAGAAAAGAACAGGACCATAGGCCAGAGATAACAAATAAAAGCCCAAGTTGTTAACTGAACACCTAGCTGAAATCTTTCGGTTCAATCAGATGAAGGCTGTCTTTGGTGTGCAAGAAATGACCAACAATGGTTCCGAGAATATTCCACTCACCACACCTAAGGAAGTTGCTTCAGAAATAAAAACGAATTAGAACCTGAAGATCTCTTCACTGAGGAAATATTGAAGGAATTACCCAAAAAAGGTTTAGTTATACTTACTTACCGCCTCAAATACATAACTGACATCCTAAACCAAGAAATTCTCAGATCTCATCATATAACAAGGTACTGATCTACAACCAAGTGTCTATTTGGGATTCAACTCGATGTCCCAAAAGTTCGAACATAAACACAATCCAAATCTTTCAGATTTTTTTCTGAGGAATATGGTCAAAGCCCCATCAGAAATGAGAATATTAATCGTTACTTTGAAATCCCTACAGTGGCAGGCGAACTCAGAGAGGTAGTTAGCAGACTTGAGGACAGACCTCATCTTCACTCCAATATAGAAACCATACAACCAACCTGGTCCGAAGACTGTAGAGGACTAAACCATTTGAGCCTAACTCATAGTGTTGAGTCCATAAGACTTTCGAAATAATTGAAGGACATTGATGAATGAATTTAGATGATAAATATGTAATTATAAGATGTTTACAAAGCAAATGAATGGTTAGTCATTTTTAGTAACGAACGTGAAAGCGCTATATAATGTCTGATATCGTCACAAAGTATTGATCATTGTACTCGGCTCTCTGGGCTCATTCAATTCATGTAGTGAGCTAATCCTGCATCCATGTTGTGGTTCATAGCTTTTCACCAATTAATGTATCACATAAACAACTGTCCCCAGTTGATGTTTTTTCATTTATCATCATGATGGATCTTGATGTTGACATTGCCACTATATCTAACCACATTTCAGTCCATTTGACATTGCAACCTATTTTATGGTGGTGTAATATAATACAATTTTATATATCAGAAATTTCCTAGAGATTGTCCCACTTCGAGGAAGAAGGATACTTTTATTTTTCAATTAGAAAGACTTTGATACATTCTCCTGCGATTGTTTCTTGTGAAGTTTTCATGAATTTTCAAGACTCATTCAGCGAATCCTTTGAGTTTTTTCTGACAATAAAAATCACAACTTGTACTCAAGCACTTAATACCAGGCAACATCGCAATGTGGTAGCATTAAGCGTCAAAAAAGTTGCTATCGTTTCAGGCAGAAACAGAAAATGGTATTCTCAGAATGATCTTAGCCCATCAATGGAATCACTGCATCGGTTTCGGACACAGTGTTGTCACTAAACTCAGACAGGATCTGATTATTATCAATTACCAGCCATATAAAGAACATGCATATTCTGTAATTAATTTCTTAATCGTTCTAAGTAAACTGAATCTACGACGTAGAAATGTCAATCACATTTTCCGGCGGCTATTACTGTAGGTAACATTCTTACTCAACCAAAAGGATTCAAGCTGTCGCATGTTGATAACAAACAAGGCTCAATATTTCCAGGAACATGTTTGATAATCGCTGTTTTCAATTTTGATTTTTCAACCGTTATAAAATGGCATTAAATACCCGTCATTCAGCAGTGTGCAAAAGGTCAGATTATAAATATATATATATATATATATATATATATATATATATATATATATATATATTTGGATTGTGTGGGTTCTTGAACCATTACGTTTAATATTCTTCTGTGGATTTTCTTGGGTTTCTGGTTCGCGGGAATAAGAAAAATTCAGTGATTCATAATTGAATTTTTAATACGTTTCGTTTCGGGGCTCCAAAACTTCTTCAGTTATATTTGTTTTTTCTGAAAAGGAGGGGTTATGGTTATGGCATGGTGTACATTATATTTTTTCGTTTCCTCTTTCTTACCTTAAACACAAATCATGAACGTTCTTCCTTTTTTTAATTTTTTTTTGTGGTTTTTTTAAAGTTATTTGTTTTAACATTTGTGGCCAATTGGGCGGTTATAGTTGATTGAGCACTCATTGCTTCCTCTTTAATTTGACATTATTTGTTCTAGTATCAAACATGTTGATTTACACTTATTTTCCACTTTATACAAATAAATGATGCTTATTGTTCTGTGAAACATGTTACTTGGCAGATCGCAGCGCAAAACTAACATTCATAGACAGCTAGATGTCTTCATAAGGTTTATGACAGTTGTCACTCTTGGGTTTTGTGTGTGTTGCCCTCTCTGTTTGTTATTTGAAATTTGATACAAAGGGGTGGTTGTCATTTAGGATTTTTTTAAATTTATTAACAACAGTGTTATATGTTGACTTGTTCTTCTGTGGGCTCTCCTCATATTTATTCATTATTTGTAACTAATTTTGTACATTTTTTTCAATGTTAATAATGCTATGATTTATGAATAAATATTATTATATTTATATACTAGCTGACCCGACAGACGTTGTCCTGTCCAAATATCTATATTCCCCTTAAAAAAAAATCCTGAAAAAACTCTCAAATTCTTTTTTCCTGTTTTTTTTGTGTTATTCCATCTAGCTCATGCCTTTGACTCGCTTTCCGTTATCCTGTTATCCCGTTATCCTTTGATCCCGTTTTTCCCTTATCCCGTTACCGAGTTATCCTGTTTCCCCGTTTTCCCGTTATCTCGTTAACCCGTTCTCTCGTTATCCCGATATTCCGTTATACCGTTTTTCCGAATTTTTTTTGCCAAATCGGTCCAGTCGTACTCAAGGAATGTGCTTACCAACACAAACAGACATTCATTTTTATTATATATTATATATTCCTGAAAACTTTTCCAGGACAAAGAAATTTCCAATAACTTTTCTAAAAATCCTTTCTTATTCGGAGTATTACGAATATTCAGAAAAAAATTAGCCAAATCCAGCTGTTATTTTATAAAATAAAAATAAAAAGTTTAACCCTTACCGGGATTCGTTCCTGTGACCTTCTGCATGGTAGGCGACAGTGTAACCGCTAAGCTATTTCCTCGTTTGGTAATAAATGACTCGATAGTCTTTTTCTTTTATACCCAAAATTTCTTGTATACCCGAATTTTCCCATTTTCCGGAAAACTTTTCCAATTTTTTCCGTATCAACCATCCTCGGGCTATAACGACCATTAAAAAAATTTGCCAAATCGGTTCAGCAGATCTCACGTTTCGCGCTTACAAAGAATCGAGATCCATTTCTCTTATATATATATATATATATATACAGTAATAACTCGAACATTGTCTCAAACAACAATGAAACTGACACTACCCCTACTCAACCTTTTTTCACTTCATTACCATATCACTCCTAAACTCTCCATATTATTTCACAGTCCTGAAAATTTGAAATATCAAATAAAACAGTTCCAACAATCAGATCAATTTATTCTAAAGTTAAAGATAAAACCCCATTAGTTTCAATGTCAAATGTAATTTATAGTATTTCTTGTCATGGTTGTAATAAACAATATATTGGTCAAACACAAAGATCATCACCGAACATAATGATTTCTTATAAAAGTGAGTGCAGATTGCATCCTGGAAGATGTGCTCTGCCAGAATATGTGAATAAATTTGACCACCATATGATTCAGTGAAAGTGCTAGCGACAGAGTCACATACATCTAAGAGAACATACAAATGGCTTTCATTTCCCAAGAAAACAATTGTATAAATAAAAAAATAGATATTAACCATTTGAGTAAGATCTACTCTTATTTATTGTCTTTAGATATCATTCAAAATTGACAACAATGTAATATCACATAATAGTTCTTTTTAACATTACCACCACCTGGTAACAATCTAACAGTTGGCTCCACTGTAACGATTTCCAAGTGACACCCGTCAGGTGTCGTTGGCTTGAATATAATTGCGGGATTTATTCCTAACCTGTCAGTTTCACTTGTCACACCACATAGAGTACAAATTTATATTTATTTAATTTTAAACAATGCTAATGTGGTTGCATTAACTTTGAACTTCGTCTTATTCCTTGATCTACGTTCTTTTCTTTTGTATCACTGTGTTAGATGAATATGTTTAACATCATTGAAACCATCCTCAACAAAGTTCTAAGTAGCATAATGTTTCGCACTTGAATATATACTAATATTGGTTTTTTTCATCTATTGTAGTCTCCCTGATGATGGAAATAAACATTTCCAAAAGCTCGGATAAACCTTAAAGAGTTTACTTTTTCATTGCTGCTTACCCCGATATCCCTAGTTTTGTACCCAAATAGTCAGCAAATACTACCCACATACATAAATATATATATATATATATATATATATATATATATATATATAAATCAACTTTCGAACTCATGTTATTTTCGAGTTCTGGGGACCATGATCGGCGAAGATATATATAAAAAAAACGAAAATCATGAAGTGGTGGCGTCCCCAATAGGTAGGTATTTCTAGGAAATCTACTGCCTTAAATCAGTTTTACCTTCAACTCAAGAAATGCTCTACTTTGAGAGGCATATACTTTGCTTTATTCCATTCCAACATCAATTATGGCATAGTTCAATGGGGTTATTACATAGATGCATCAAAAGTGTTTGGGCAGCAAATGAAGTTATAAGAATTATCTACAATGTACATTTTTTAGAACACTGCCAACACCTCTTCGAAAACGTGCATCGTGCCTTCGTAAATTGTATTATGAAACCCATTCTACTGTATCTGTATAATAAAAACCCGATATAGGCTCACTAGATCGCTAAACGTACCGCCTTATGAATCTTTGGTTATGGAAGCCTTCCAAAATTTATTCGCATCTACTCTCAAGAAAGACAGGTCCCATGGTAAAAACAAATTTATTGAAACCATCTGTTCTGATGGCTTTTTCTGTTCTGTTTTCATCCTTTTTACTACGAGTCTGTTCTAGATATTATGTAATCCTGCTATTTTGTAAATATGGCATTTTCTTCGGATGCTACGATGTCAAATAAACTATATATATATTATTGACGGCGGGAATTCTTGCATAAGGAGTCTCTTACCTACTGACGCCTCCTTCTCCTCGCCCTACTCTTCACACCGGTTTCGCGTGAGCATTCCTCCAGTGTGAACCTTGGCCTTATATAGAAATGATAAATTCTGCATAATATTCACTTCGTTTCCTATTTTTTAGTGGGTGATTACCTAGTCAGTCAGCTTCACTTCTCTGGCACATAGCCTGTTATCAGAAAACTGTTATCTTTTTTCATTTGCTCCATTTTTCAGTTTTTCAAATGGTTCTGTACTAATATTAGAAGAAATAATCTTCACTTGGAAAGAAATATCAAATTTCGGCTTAAAACGTCGCTTGTTGATCAGCAAAATGTAATATCTCATTTGAAATATTGGGATGGTAGAGAAATGTGATGAAAAGACTGCAGTGTATCGTTGAGGTTGAAGGGTTTCAACTACATGCATATATAGTGTCTAGATTGACCCTTGCTTTTTTCATAGAGCTATCACCAAATACTTCAACCTATAATTGCTGACGGTTATTTGGCTGTAATAAGAATATTCCCTTGAAGTGAATAAGGAGCAATCGTTGAAATGTTTCTTACGAGATGATGTATTCTTATCATCTCGTGTGAGTAGCTGATTATTTTAACTTTCTAATTTTGATGCCCTTCTTCTGGATGGTGTTTGTATATCCTCATCCTGTTCTGATTGCTCTGATGTTTTTCATAGATGATAATCTAATGCAGAACTAATGAGGCTCATATTACGTAGAGAGGTCCACTACTGGTGAGATTCTGGGGAAAACACTGAATTTACCCTTTAAATCGAGAAATGCATGAAACCGTCTCAGATTGATACCAAAAAAAGTAGAAAGTAATTGAAAGTCTAGTTGATATACAGGGCGGGGGACCCCATACGACACGGTCCCTGTAAACCAAACCATTGATTTTTTCGGGAATTTCTCCATTTCATTATATGTATATTCATTAAGGCTGCAAAATAAAATTATTTTGGAGTATACAGGGTTGCTCAAAAAAGTGTGACATATCAAAGTTGTATTTTTTAAATGGAACACCCTGTATTTCGTTACACTTTTGAATAGGTCAGGAAAAAATAATATGATTTCATGAAAGGTACTATGTACCTAACTATAACCGTTCTCGAGTTTTTGATTTTTTGGAAACTAAATAACATCGAAATGTATAGAAATCATCCCTTCGAATTCTCACCAAGCATAAAAGAGGTTTTGGGCTATTGATTTCGATAAAACCCGTTTCTAAATATTATACAAAATGTTAAAAAATCATTGTCACTTTTTTATAATTTCGGACAAAGATAACTTTGTTATTTCAAATAGAACACCCTGTATTTTTTTAGTCTGAACAATATAAAATTCAATTCTCTTTCATTTCATATTGGGGTTCCCTTTATCTAACCTAAATAGTTTTTCAGATATTGGCTTTTTCAAATAGTAGTTCTTATTTCAATGCATTCTTTAAATCAAGATAGCTTTGAAACGACATTTATTCAACTTGTTGAAAAAATTCTTATTGACAGTTATTATGTTTTACGTTATTCAAAACATTCACTGAATTATTAGCGTCGAAAATGAAAACTTATCCCATTCAAGAGGGGATAGATATGATTTTAG
The DNA here is from genome assembly GCA_018342105.1 of Gonioctena quinquepunctata. Lineage (NCBI taxonomy): Eukaryota > Metazoa > Arthropoda > Insecta > Coleoptera > Chrysomelidae > Gonioctena > Gonioctena quinquepunctata. The sequence continues at coordinate 445,059 of JAFIRS010000855.1, read as the reverse complement.
ATATTGGTGAGTGTTTCGAGAATTGCCTTTTGGCGTCGAGGGTGTATGCCCAAAAATATCCAGACCGGAATCATCCAAACAAGTTGGTTTTCAAACGATTGCTACATCAATTTCGTAGGACTGGAAATGAGAGAAATGAATTTCTTAATATGGGATCAATCATAGAAAACCCTCATACGAGTCAACGTAAGATCGAGAAAGATACAGGGATAAGCAGACGGAGCATTTCTAGGGTAATAAAAAAATACAAATTTCACCCGTACCGTATTCAGATGCACCAGGAATTATATGAAATAGACTTCCATCAACGAATCGAGTTTTGTCTATGGGTTCTGGACAAGTTTAGTGAGGATGAACATTTTTTGGATTCCGTTTTATTTTCTGATGAATCTACTTTTCATAACAATGGCTTAGTGAACAGACACAACTTCCATTATTATAGTGATGTGAATCCTCATTTTTTCCGCACTCTGGATCACCAGAATAGATGGTCTGTTAACGTGTGGGGAGGAATTATAGATACACAAGTTATAGGACCATACTTTTTTATGGAAACTTGAATGGTCAAATTTTTTTACAATTTTCACGAGATGATCTGCCTGAGCTTCTGGAAAATGTGCCGCTTAATATCAGACAACGGTTGTGGTTACAATTGGATGGAACTCCGGCACATTTCAAATTCAGTGTCAGACAGTTTTTGAATATGTGCATTCCGAATAAATGGATTGGTAGGGGAGGACCACAAAATTGGCCAGCGAGATCACCAGATTTGACTTGCCTCGATTTTTTCCTATGGGGATACTTGAAGAATGAGGTTTACGACACTCCTCCAACCACAATGGAAAATATGAAGGTGAGAATAAGGGCTGCTTTTCGAAGAGTGACGCCTCAAATGTTATTAAATGTTAAGAAGTCTTTCATAGAGAGAGTGGCTCTTTGTATTCAACAGGATGGTCGCCATTCCGAGCACCTACTCCGAATTAAATACATTTGTGTTTCATATTTTGTTGTTGTTTCAGTTGAATAATAAAAAAAATTGTATAGTCTGTTTAATGAACTACTGTTAGATTATGAATGTAAATGATAAGTTCATTTTAGTGAACAGTAAATATTTTCGATGAAGTGAAGTATAACAACTGTCAATGAGAATTCTGTGAGCAAATCAAATAAATGTCGTTTCAAAGCTATCTTGATTCAAAGAATGCATTGAAATAAGAACTGCTATCTGCTATCAGAAAAACTATTTAGGTTAGGTATAGGGAACCCCAATATGAAATGAAAGATAATTGATTTTATATTGTTCAGACCGAAATAATACAGGGTGTTCTATTTTAAATAACAAAGTTATCTTTGTCCGAAATTATAAAAAAGTTACAATAATTTTTGAACATTCTGTATAATATTGAGAAACGGGTTTTATCGAAATCAATAGCCCAGAACCTCTTTTATGCTTGGTCAGAATTCGAAGGGATGATTTCTATACATTTCGATGTTATTTCGTTTCCAATTGTACCTAGCATTTTCATAAAAAAATCAATAACTCGAGAACGGTTATAGTTAGGTACATAGTACCTTAAATGAAATCATATTATTTTTTCCTGACCTATTCAAAAGTGAAATACAGGGTGTTCCATTTAAAAAAACACAACTTTGATATGTCACACTTTTTTGAGCCACCCTGATTACTCCAAAATAATTTCCTTTTGCAGCCTTAATCAATATAAATATAACGAAATGGAGAAATTCCCGAAAAAATTAATGGTTTAGTTTACAGGGACCGTGTCGTATGGGGTGCCCCACCCTGTATACCTTATTACACACGATTGAATAAGGTTCGAAATACACTTTTATCGTGCGGGCCTGACAAGTTTGACGTCATATTAATTTATCGCATTGTTGTCAGTAGCCGCTACAGCCTCAGACAGTGTAATTCGCATAGCACGCTTGAAATTATGATTTATTGCCCAAAATTCGAATTACTAATGAAAGATTGAATTAAGAATTGAGATATATATTTCACAAACATCCTTTTGAAAATGAAATGTATGTATCCAAGTTTTGTATCCAATGGTTTTATTCATGTGATAAAAATATAATCGTGAGATTTCCCAGTCGCGCTGTCAAAAAAACTTGTACAGTTGATCAGTGTGTGTTTTTCTATCCATCAGATATACACTTTCAACTGAAATTACAACTGAAACATTTTCACGAGCCTTTATATCCATTTTAATAATAACTTTTCCGGAGGTCGCTACATTTTCTGCATTGGATAGAATTTGCTGAACAAATAGCTATTTCAGTGCAGACGAATTCAATGTGACATTTTCCAGGAGTAGGTTTGCTGGAAGGTATTTAATTAGAAATAGTTTGGGAATGCGAGTGTTCGAAGTGAAATGGTTTTTGCATCTGTTGGGCATCAAAAAATATTAATGTACGTATTTGCCGGGAATGGAAAGGTAATTAAATTTCTGCCACCTTACTAGTTGACTTATTTGGAATGTCGTTCGTCATTTCGAATCAATATTAAATTTTATACTGAAAAATTTACTTTTCCGGTAAATGTGACCAACAGGACTGATGCTCAGTACTCAGTTATTGATACTGAATGCGTAAAGTCTTGAAGCAAATACAGTAAACTCTCTAGACGATGATATTCGTAATGCTGATTTTAAATTTTACACTAACTCATCATAACAGTGAACCATATTCTAACAAAAACACCAATGGATTTCATCTATCTGCTCATTATTGAAGAAGTCATTGAAGAAAGGTGATTTTGCCATATATTCAGAATCTAGATTCAAATGCAAAGAAATTAACCTAAACATATATTGTATAGATAAAAAATCGTGGTTTCTTTTGTGAAACTGGCCGAAATAATAGTACAATTTTTGCCAGTTACCGTATTAACTGAAATTATTATATAACTATAGAGCTTATTCGTTTTTCAATTGCGTAGAAACACAAGAAGAATCTCAGATAAACATATTTGTTTACATCGATTCATATTAAATGTGCATATACAGTGCTTCTCAAAAGTCCCCTTCCCCCCTCTTATTTTTGGAACGATTATACATAAACAAGTGAAATTTGGAAACTGAATATTGAAGGTTGTAAACTTCCCTACTAGTGATGATAGATGACGAAATCGTCAAATATGACGTCACAAGGCCATTGTGACCAATAAATTCAAATGGAACCCTACGGCAAGCGACACCTCTTTTAAAAGGTATCAAGAAAACCTATTCAATGATACTAATTTTGTTCGTGTTCATGGCAGTTTTGGCAACTCGCTTTTGAAAAACGCAAAGCTGTGATGAATTAAATCAGTTAATACTAAAATTCCAAATTCAAGCTCCGCCTCTGGATAGTTGTCAAATGAGCTGACGTTTTTGTTAGTCTCCCTAATTCGACGTTTTTGTAATCGTCCAAGTTTTTGTACAATTAATAATTTGTGTATTGTTGATCGAACATTTAACTGTTTTAGCAGCTTTTGGTACTTTTAATATTTTTGTACATTTTAATTGATTGTTGAACTGTTGTGAGCCGAACGTTTAAGTGCTTCAAGAAGCGAAATGGTAATGATGCGAAACGATCTGGCAGACCACAAATTCCTGATGAGAAAAAAATTGATTGATAGTAATAGTTAATCCTACTTCTTCAACAACTCACGTTGCATCTACCTGTGGAGTCAGTCGAAGTACAGTACACAGGGTGTTGAAAAAAAACAAATTTCATCCATACAAATTAAAAATGGTTCATCAACCCTCAGACGACGACCCAGACCAGAGACTGGAATTTTGTGAAGATATGGAAACTAAAATTAACCCACAGCCAGACTATGTCAAAACAATTTGTTTTAGTGACGGAAGTACTTCCTATCTAAATGGAAATGTGAATACACAGAATGTGAGGTATTGAAGTGACGCAAATCCTCACCTGTTTCGTGAAACACATACCCAATTTTCCCAGAAGGTGAATGTTTGGGCAGGTATCCTGGGAAACCACATCGTTGGGCCTCTTTTTTTAAATAATAATTCAACTGGTGAGGTTTATCTGGAGCTGTTGCAAAACGCAATAGAACCGTTAATCCTTGAAATTTTGGAAGATAATCCAGATGAATTCGGCAATTTGGAAATAACATTCCAACAGGATGGTGCTCCTCCACACTATTACGGTGCAGTAAGACGGTATTTGGATGAGGAGTATCGTGGTAGATGGATTGGACGACGAGGTTCAACGGAATGGCCAGCTCGATCACCGGACCTCACACCTTTGGATTTTTTTCTGTGGGGGGTACCTTGAATCGAAGGTTAACGCCACTGAACCTGACAATATTGACGTTTTAAAACAACGTATTGTTGCAGAATGTGATACTGTTTCCGCAGACACATTTGCAAAAGTACGAGAAAAGTTTAAAAATAGGATATTTCACTGTCAGGAAGTAAATGGAGGTCATTTAGAGCAATTTCTTTGAGTAGATACTGATTCTTAAATCTGTAATTAATATCATACTGAATGGAATTTAAATTTTAATGTTTACTAATGAGCCATTAAAACTGCCATAAACACAAACAAAATTAGTAGCATTGAATAGGTTTTTTCGATACCTTCTAAAAGAGGTGTCGCTTGCCGTAGGGTTCCATTCAAAATTATTGGTCACAATGGCCTTGTGACGTCATATTTGACGATTTCGTCATCTATCATCACTAGTAGGGAAGTTTACAACCTTTAATATTCAGTTTCCAAATTTCACTTGTTTATGTATAATCGTTCCAAAAATAAGAGTGGGAGAGGGGACTTTTGAGAAGCACTGTATAACAATTGGCGATGAGGATCGTTTCAAATATAAGTTGAACCCACGGTCCTCACTAACGTAAAGTGAACATTGTACGACCGTTCTTTCGCCATTTAGGATCGAATAAGCTCTAGAATTTCAGTACATCGACTCGTCTGCCAATTCAGCAGACGTGTATTATTTTGATAGTTTTCCGGACAACCTGCTCGAAAAATGCTGTCTGTTGGTCTTCCCGAATTTTTAGGAAATTTGTCTGCATCCGTTTATTTTTTTCTTGTTTTTTCCGTCTTTGTTCTTTCTCCTCTTGTGAGAGAAAAACAAGACGACGTTCTTCTTCCTCTTGTGTTTTTATCCGCCGTCGTTCCTCCTCCTCCTCCTGTCGACGTTCCATTTCCTTTTGTCGACGTTTCTCTTCCTTTTGTCGACATTCCTCCTCCTTCTGTCAACGTTCCTCCTCCTGTGAACTTTACTCTTCCTATTGTTTTTCTATCCGCCGTCGTTCCTCCTCTTTTTGTCGAGGTTCCTCTTTCTCTTCCTTTTCCTCCTCAATTCGTTTTTCTTCCTGCAGTCGTGTCGTGCCTCCATATCGTCGTAGGATGTATTTCTTGTATTCACCATTAATTTTCTCAAATCAATCACTGACTTCTGACACCAACTGTTATTGAAATATTCGACCAATTATTGTCCTATTACACTTTACAATGACAAGACAATAAATTAATCAATTACAGTTCAAATCACCACGCTTGACACTGTACCGTTAAACTGTACTGATCAAACAACTAACTGACTAACTCGCGGTATCCGCCGTCGCTTATACCGGGTGCCAACGAATGTATTAGACAAGTCATAACTTCTAGAATATTAGGTGTATCAAAATGAGATTTGATATAGGTAAATGGTATGTAAAGAGGAAAGTTTTCGCATATTTTTCACTCTCCAGTCACTTCAGGTTTCACCGAAAATGGCTCCGGTTTTGAATTTTTGAATGGAACATTTTTGGATTTCTGAGACAATTCTGGATCAGAATGTGACATTTTAAAAAGTTTTTATGCCTACTTAATTTTCTAGAGTCACTTTCATATTGCATCTAGCTGGCCATGATCGGTCGTAAACTAATCTGAGGACCTCAGGTCATGTCAGAATATTACATTTGAAAAGTTTTAGTGACAAGTATGATAGATAGGAATAAGACAAATTGGCAAAATTACATTTTCGTGTCTAACTATTATTTTCCAAATGACCTCCATTTTTGACAAGATTTTTCCGAAAAAAGGAGTTTTTGACGAATTTAACGATACTAATATATTTGCGATTGGATTAAAAATAACATAAATTAAATATTACAAAGGAAAATTGTAAAATTGTTTTTAACCACTTTCTTAGTTGTTTGACCAACACTCTGAAGTTAATGAAAACTTGTACGAGTTAAGATCACGGGGACCTTACCTTTTATAGTGGGATCCGAAACCACTCTTGGGGCCATGAATAATAATTTATTTACTTTCACTGTGGTAAATTTTCAAAGTGCATTCCTCCTTGTTCAAGATACATTTAAGCTCGTTCAATTGTTTCTCTCAACACGTTTCGTAACATTTGAGGCGTTATACTTCTAAATGCCTGTAGAATTCTTTCTTCTATGATTTCAAGAGTGCCTGGGGCTGTTGCATAGTAAACCTTTTCTTTAACATATCCCCAAATAAAGAAATCGAGCACAGTGAGATCCGGTGAGCGGGCAGGCCACCGTACTGGACCATTGGTTGCAATAACTTGATTATTAAAACGCTCTATGGAGTAATTATGGAGGGAGTGCTCGATCTTGTTGGAAGTAAATTCGCCGTATAGCTGCTAAAGGTAGATTATTAAGGTGATCCTCGATTTAATTTTGAAGAAAACCTAAGTACCTAACCCCTGTTAACTAACCTTGAAACAATATAGGCCCAATTATTCCGTTTCCAACGATACCAGCCCAGACATTGACGCCAAACCTTTCTTGAAAATTGCCCTCTCTCATTGCATGTTGATTTTGTTGGGCCCAGTACCGGGTATTTTGGTTATTGAACATACCACTATTTATGAATCATGATTCGTCGGAAAATAGAATACAGTTGATACAATTTGGGTTAAATCTATGATTTTGAAGCAGCCAATCACAAAACACTACCCGTCTATCGGCATCATCAGCATACAAATGTAACTGATATTTAAATGCTCGATATCCGTGCTTTTCCAGTATTTTTCTTGCTGGTTCGTGACTTATCTGCATTTCTTGATTGATTTCTCTTGAAGAAACCGTTTTATCAACCTCAACCATAGCAAGAACCTCAATCTCAGTCTCTTCATTTATGATAAACCTCTGTTCCGCCTCTCGATTTCCTTCTTGCCTAAAACGATTATCAACATACGAAAATACTGGATGTTGCCGATTGGGATATATCTGAGCATACAACTCAGCAGCTTTCCTTGAATTTCTATGACATTCTCCAAATATTTATAACATCCACTTTTTCACTTTATACATTATTTTGAAGAAAATTTAAACTGAAATTTAAGGAAAATTAACAAATTTGTACTGTCTGTTCATAAAGTTTATGTTACTGTCATTACCTAAGTGAGTGTTTGGTTTCCAAAGAAGACTTGACAAAAATAACTGCAAAATATGTATGCATCATGGCTATTCATGGCACACTTGACAAAAGTAACTTAATTATAATCCAATATTTTCCTCATAGACTAGGAGGAATCGGCGCATGAGTACCGAAAACTATTCCACCTCAATTTTTTTATGCGATCCTCTTCAAATTGCCCTACTGATATAAATGCATGTTGCCATGGGGCAACCCCATGCCATATTGTTTAAACCGAAATTGTTTAAACAATTGCAAGGAATTGTTATTTTTCAACCGGACAATTTTTTTTTATATTCTTTATTGAAATACAAATTAAAAAGGTCCTATGACTTTTCACGATGAAGTTATTATTTTTAGAGATATGAGTTTTTAAAGCTTCGAAAAATCTCAAATTTGGGTATTTTTGACCCATGAAATATATATAATATATATAAAAAAAAAATATAAATAATATTTTTTTTAATTCTTTATACAATAGTTAATAATATTCTTAATAGATATTTAAAAAAAATCATTGTTTATACCTGTTTTTTTATTGTTAATTTCGCGCGCTCACAAGTATGCGTCGTACCCGGTTCGTGAAATTTTACCTGCTTTACACGCATTTACGGGTTGTGATACGACTAGTAAAATTGGCACAAAAAAAAGCTTTAGAAATGATAAAAGTAAAAGAAAATCGTGATGCTTTAGTCCCTCTTGGCAATGGCTTGGATTTAAGTACTAAGGAGTTGAAAGGTTCAGAAAGATTGTATTTAAATATTATGGGTAAAAAAGGTAACACGGCGGATGAAGCTAGACAAAGTATTTTTTCTCGTTGCTTTGGCACTAATATTAATTTATCGAAAATTCCGTGCACATCAGATGCCTTTGCATTTGCATGCACTTAGAGCTTCTGCTCACACATACATTTGGAAAAATGCATTGAATCCCCAATATGGAACATTAGATTTTACGAATTTCGGATACAAACTAGAGAATGGTACTTTGCTACCTTTATTTATAAACAAAAGCCCATTTCCAACTGATCTTAAAAAATTGTGTAATTGTAAGAAATCCTGTGCAACCAAAGCTTGTTACTGTGAAAAAAATAATATTAGTTGCATACTTCTATGTGGTTGTGATCCAGAAGACTGTAAAAATATAATATATAAAAATGATATTGATAATAAATACTTATTTTTAAATTTTGTTTCATTATTTCATACTCCTACATCTATAACCTTCGTTTGAAGAAGCTATTCAATGTAATTACTTTCTGTTTTAATAAAAAAAAAGTAATATAAACTGATAAATTAGTAATTTCAATTACATGTTCCGATTTATGCTTAAATAACTTTTGTAAAATTGATTCCAGAAAAAAAAATTGAAAAAACAAATTGTAGACAATTTCATTATTAATAACATTGCTCTCTTTAACAATCTTGATAAAGTTAATAGTTTTCAAGATAAATGATAAATAATAATTCAGGACACAGAGAGGCCCATGCAGCGCATGAGTCAGAGAGAGACGGCGATACTCAAAGGTAAGCGACTCATACTTGTGAGCGCGCGAAATTAACAATAAAAAACAGGTATAAACAATGAATTTTTTTAAATATCATTAAGAATATTATCAACTATTGTATAAAGAATTTAAAAAAAATATTATTTATATATTTAATTTTTTTTAAATATATTTTTCATGAGTCAAAAGTACCCAAATTTGAGATTTTTCGAACCTTTAAATATTCATATCTCTAAAAATATTAACTTTATCGTGAAAAGTCATAGGAATTTTTTAATTTGTATTTCCATAAAGAATATTAAAAAAAATTGTCTTGTTGAAAAATAATAATTCCCTGCAATTGTCTAAACAATTTCGGTTTAAACAATATGGCACGGGGTTGCCCCATGGCAACATGCCTTTATATCATCAGTAGGGCAATTTGAAGAGGATCGCATGAAAAAATTGAGGTGGAATAGTTTTCGGTACTCATGCGCCGATTCCTCCTAGTCTATCAGTAATATTCAATTTATGTTCTTATCGTAAAATTCGTAAAAAAATCCTTTTTTCGGAATGTGCTTGTCAAAAAACTTTTTAACAAAAAATTAAACCGACGAAATACGGAACTGAAAAGTAAAAAATAAAACAAACCTTTTTGGTCTCAATAACTAAGCTCCTAAACTAATTTAAGTAACTAATTTTGAGTCGGCGCCAAACGAACAATCAACGAAAATCATTAAATTACTTCAAAAAAATTATCAGAATGTCACCGCGCAACTCGATGCCATCATTTCACGCCTTACCTAATTCATCTGCTTGTTCGTTTGGCGCCGACTCAAAATTAGTTACTTACATTAGTTTTGGAGCTCAGTTATTGAGACTAAGAAGGTTTATTTTATTTTTTACTTTTCAGTTCCGTATTTCGTCGGTTTAATTTTTTGTTAAAAAGTTTTTATTTTTCAATTTTTTGTGGATGAAATCTATTAATTACTACCTACTTGTTTTTCGATTACTTTCAAAATACTTACTTACCCGCCTTACTTCAACTATTACCAGTTAAATAATATGATTATCTACTTTTACTATTTGTTGTAATATAAATTATTTTTGTTGTTCTGGTTAGTTTATTTCATTAATTTGTATAACATTCCATCCTCTCATAGAATATAATGATTGTAACGGATGTAGGAGAACAAAAATAATGATAATAGCGATGTGTAATTGTCAACTACATATGTGTGCCAATGTTCACAAGTGAAAAATCAATTATCCCCTTTTTTTCTACCCGTAAGGATGAATCCAAATATGATCAACTATGAGGTATACCCTATCTAATAAAAAAAGAATCATCCAAATCGAAGAACCCAGTACAAAGTTATGCCTGATAGAATCGGTTAATCGGTTAACGGACCAGAATTCAGAGGGTGAGTGATCAATATATATCAATATCCTTCATTTTGCTACCCTTAGGGATGAATTATATCTCTTGAATTCAAATGGTAATAATTTCGAAGTACACCCTATCCACTGCAAAAAGAATTATCGGAATCGGACGTCTCAGTAAAGAGTTATGCGTGGTCATACATAAAAAAAAAATATACGTGTCGACTAGAGAACCTCCTCCGTTTTGGTTTCGTCGGTTAAAAATGGTGGCCATTTGAAAAATGATAGTTAGATACGAAAATGTAATTCTGTCAACTTGTCCCTATCTACCGTACTAGTCATTGAAACTTTGCGATTGTAATTTTCTGACATCGAGGTCCTCAGATTAGTTTACGTCCGATCATGGCCACCTAGATGCAATATTAAAAGTGACTCTAAAAAAATTAAGTGGGCGTAAAAACTTTCCAAAATGTCACATTCTGATCCAGAATTGTCTCGGAACCAAAAAAAAATTACAATATACAGGGTGTTCCATCCAAAAATTCAAAACCGAAAGTGACCGAAAACTCTCCTCTCAAGATTACCGGGTTTCCAGTTATGTGCCCTAATAAAAGGAACTATTATTCATACCCCTGCATGTCTTCCTCTATACCAGACTACCACTTTCAGGCCTTCATAAGTTTTCCTGATTAACCCTCCCCCCCCCCCTCTTCCGTGATATTCCTATGTAGGTGGAGGCATTTCAGTACTTGGCTATGAACTGTCTTGTTCTAGGATATTGTGCCGTTGAGTCTTTTTGTCGGAGTTGAGCTAAAAGATTGCCAAACCCCAAAATTATAACCAAGAGACGGAACCCTTCATCCCTGCCCGGAGACTTGATAAACATCTGTCCATCCATGGACACTTTCGTCTACGCATCAGAATCAACAACAATTTCCTTTCCGAATTTAATATGGACCCCCCCAATGATGAATGAAAATTACTGTAAATAACTTGAACTGAAACTTACCTTGTTCCTCTAAAGTAAGGACCTGGACTTGTCGTCTGCGGGCCAATTTTCCCAAAAATGTGGATTTCTGAACCCTCGCCCTGCTGAAACCTATGCTGACTCAGTGTTCCTGAAGTAGCCTCCATCAACTCTCTCTGGCGGAAAATAGATCCGTCAGCCCGTCCACAAGACACTAGGTTTATAGAGCTCATCCAGTATTGAAACGACCAATTTGGCCTTCCCCCACCTAACAACCAATTTCCATCGAAGATACCCGAACCATTGTCTAACTATGGCTATTAATAGAAATTCCATAGGCGTACCAAATTATTTGGTATAGGCGATTCACGAGACGTAGAGAACTTACACTCCTATAACTTTCCTAACACTCTTATTCCTTTTTCCGCTACTGAATAGTACTTACCACTGGGCATTTTGGCAAGGTAACGAGTAAACTATTGCAAAGTTGAATAAACAACTGCACTACCTATTTATTAATTAAACAAACCTAACCCTTCAAACGCTGCATGCCAAGACACTGGTGAAGATTCGCGGTAGCACAGCAAATCGTGCCCACTCGTGTTTTCCCCCTCTCTACCTACCAAACGGTCGTTTCAATACTGGATGAGCTCTATGATGAGCAATTTGATAAGTGGCTCCTTTGGTTGAAACATCTCCCTGATATAGAAAAACTAAGCATTCCAAGATGTTATTTGAATAATATTTCAAACTGGGAAACCTCTGAGGTACAACTCCACATTTTCGTAGACGCCAGTGAAAATGCAAGTGCCGTAGTAGCCTACTTGAGAATCTCTAATGAAGAATCAACTGTAGAATGCGTACTTGTTGGTGCAAAAACACACGTAGCACCCATCAAGCTCCAGACAATGCCTCGTCTTGAACTAGATGGCGCTTTGATGGGAGCAAGATTTGCAAAAAATATAAAACAGCATCTATCAATCAAAATTCACAATACCATTTATTGGTCCGACTCCCAAATTGTTTTGAACTGGTTACGTTCTGAAGAGCCCAGGAAGCTAAGCAAATATGTTGCCTACAGAGTGGCCGAAATTCAGGATATTTCCATGATTTCCAGTTGGCGTTATGTTCCCACCAAGCTCAATGTTGCTGATGAAGCAACCAAATGGAGTAAACGACCTTCTTTGAAAGCAACTGATAGGTGGTTCATAGGACCGGAGTTTCTGTATGGAGAGGAGCAGCTGTGGCCAACGGAAGATCCTCCTAAAAAACAAGTTTCTGAGGAAATTGCGAGCATCCATGAAACGTGCGAGCCTCTTCTAAAGATGGAAAACTTCAGTCGGTATAATAAATTAATACGAACAATGGGTTATGTTCATAAATTTATAAATTTAACTCTCAAGAAAAGTCAGGATAGATCTGTGGGCACATTATCTCCAGAGGAACTGAGACTTGCTGAAAATACCTTGATACAAATCGTTCAGAAAGAATTTTATCCAGAGGTGGTAAAAATATTGAAGAATTTGTCTACCACCAAACTACAACCTACAGTTAGTCCCAAGAGCAACATCTATAAATGTTCACCTTATCTAGATGAGCATGGCATTCTTCGTGTCCGAGGACGATTAGATGTTGCTGACTTTATTGGAACTGACACCAAACGACCAATAATTTTACCCCGAGAAAGTCATCTCACCTCATTGATCGTTGCAAAGTATCACCACGCCTTTCAACACAAAAATCATGAAAGTGTTGTTAATGAAATAAGACAAAAATACTTCATTCCCAAACTAAGAAGAATTTTGAATAAAATTCGAAAAAATTGTCAGACGTGTAATATCAAATCTGCAACACCTGAAGTACCTGAAATGTCACCTTTGCCTGAATGTCGACTAGCTACCTTCACTTCACCGTTTACTCATACTGGCGTCGACTATTTTGGTCCAATGAATGTGATGGTTGGAAGAAGAGTCGAAAAACGCTGGGGAGCCTTATTCACGTGCCTAACCACTAGAGCAGTACATTTGGAACTGGCTCATAAACTGGACTATGATGACTGTATCCTCTGTTTTTCGAATTTTATGAATAGAAGAGGAAGACCTAGACATATATATTGTGATCGGGGAACTAACTTTGTAGCAACAGAACGTGTTCTACGTGAAGAACTCCAGAATTTCGATATTAAACAAATCGCTGATTCATTTGTGGGTCCTGAGCTATCATTCCATTTCAACCCACCATTATCACCTCATATGGGAGGCTCCTGGGAACGTTTAGTTAAAGCAGTTAAGATTACGCTTTATGACGCTTTACCATCCAGAACTCCCACAGATCCTTTGCTGAGGAGTTGTTTAATTTCTGCGGAAAACATTGTGAACTCTAGGCCGTTGACATATCTTCCGCTAGATTCTGAGGAATCAGAGGCATTAACTCCGAATCACTTTTTAGTTGGTTGCTCTAATGGTGATAAAACTATGGCAAAGCTGGATAATGATGCAAAGGTTCAAAAATTCAACTATTTATATCTTGAGCAGTTTTCGAATAAATGTTGGCGTCGATTTGTTGCTGAATATATGCCAGAACTCTTACTGCGTTCAAAATGGCATAAGCAAGTCCGTCCATTAGAAGAAGGGGATATAATAATTCTATGTGACAAAGACCTCCCACGATGCAATTGGCCGAAAGGAAGAATTATCGAAGTGACGAAAGCCCGTGATGGTCAAGTGAGAAGAGCCAAAGTACAAACAATCAATGGTATCTTCGAGAGACCTGTGACTAAACCTGCTTTATTGACTGTTGATAAACCTAAGGATGGTACAGCACTTCGTTCTGTTCAGCGCTGTACCGGGCGGGAGTGTTAGAAATATTCAATAATTTATTTAGAGATTGCATTTTTTATTCGAGCACCCTATAGATGGAAACAAAATTTAATCCAAAAAGTCAAATTGTACAAAAATATTGTCAAAGAGGAACTATTTCTGTCATAGAAAATAACATCATTTCAAGAGATTTGCTTAAAAACTATAGAGGCAATCGTAAGTTATTGAAGTTTTGTTAATTATTGTGTTGTAATTTTATATATTTTCAGGAATTTGAGTATTTCAATAAACTACCAATTAAATACTAGTCAAACTAGTGAAACACAAGGTTTATAATTGCATACTACAAGTTGGTCTCTGAAACTGTATTTAGGCATCACATAATCTCAACAATTCTTCTGTAAAAATTGCAAAATTCTAGATGGCGGCTCCAAAATGGCGGACGAATTTTGTGATTATGGTACAATTCTATTCAAAATTGGTATGTGGGGGTTTTTGGGGTCGGAGATTATGTCTGTAACCGACTCTTTTGGGCGCGATTCTGACCCACTTTAAACGGCCAGATTTCATTTAAACTTTGTAGATTTATAGAGGACCGATGACAATACACTAATTTGATAAGATTATTCCATTTTTTAATTTGCGAAATAAGATTTGTTAATTTATATACCTTTCATAAAAAACTAAAAAAACACGCATTTATAAATAAACTAAAAAGTAGGAAATAAATAATAGTTTAAAAAACTAAAAAACACGCTTTCATGGAAAACCAAACTAAAAAATAGAAAATAAGAAATTTTTTTATTTTATTTAAAAAAAAGCGTGGGGTTCATGGTATCAATAATTATATAGTACATTACACACCGAGCCGATACCATGCACCCCACGCTTTTTTTAAATAAAATATTTTTGTTTCTTATTTTCTATTTTTTCAGTTTGGTTTTCTATGAAAGCGTGTTTTTTAGTTTTTTTAAACTATTGTTTATTTTTAAGACGCTTCTAACGATACCTTATTTGTCAAATTATGATAAGCAGTTTGGAAGATATGTGGGAACAGATGAACAGATGAACATTTTGTGTTACTCATTGTACTTGATATTAGTTATATGACTAAATAAACGATTTATATATACCTACATAGCATGCTAAAATGCTCTCCACTATTAAATGATACAATGAACACTATTCATTGGAAGGAAACATCAATGAGAATTCAGACAACGCAATGGAAGCAAAAAACATACTATGCGAATATGAGGCCTAGGGCAACATACCAATTCACTTGTCAACCAAAACTAAAATCGAAACAATATGACAAACAACCACAAAGGATCTGTGAAAGACAGAGAAAAAGACAGGCAATACAAAGTGGGAGAAGATGAGCTCACTGAGCTACAGTTGCGGATGTCACACAAAAAATCAACCCTTGCACCATTCCGTCCCTGATTGAAGGCCTATCATTACTCCTGTACCTGGGAAAATATTTCCATAGTCGAGAAATTTCACAACCTCATTATATCATACTAGAACACATACTCTATGAATGAACCGCTAAACGAAAGGATCGAATGACTTTTCCAATAGGAGGTGAACCAGTTGAAAATAATCATATAAATGGAAACCTCAGTGACACAATTTCAGAAATCTCAATGAAGACTTGAATAAATAATATGAGGCCAAGGATCACAGAAGCCAATCAACTCATTTGTCAACCATAATAATATGTCGATAAAGCGATGGAAAGGTAGAGGACTATACAAAATATTGGATGAGACGTGATGAGCTCACTGAGCTACAGCTGCAGATCCCTCGCAAAAAATTCTCCTCCCCTCACACCATTTCGCCTTTAGTTGAAGGTCTTTTATCATTATTCACTCTCATGTACCTAGAGAAAGATTTTCCTGTACATTGTGAAGGCATTTCCCAACCTTATTACCGCTTCCAGAAGCCTCAGTCCCATTTATTCGTTGGGATAATAAAAAACGTGTCTATTTATGCTTAATACGCAGGCCACAATGACAGACTGAAATATTCCTATCTCTTTTTATATTTCATGGAATTCTGTTGAGCATTTTTATAGGGGTCGTGAATATACTTTGATATTGACTATATATTCACAAGGATTCCGTGATCGTTTGATGGTATTACGTTTAAGTTTGGTGAATGAAAAGCTTTACAGATATTACATTTTCCCATTCATCTCCGTGTGTATTTATTATTATGTTTTGTGTACTGGCTAGCGGAATCCAAAACTATTTTTAGGCGAGGTGATCACCTGGGTTTTTATGACGATGCCCTAAACGGACCATACAAGTTGTCGAACTTTCTTGCAAAAATCTTAATTCGAAGGAAACTTGAGCGGCTAGATCACCTTTTAGACTCGTTTGTTGATAGATAGGTTATTCAATTCAGGTCCAACCCAATGTACCTACCTCTATCTATCTATCAAGAGTGAAATGCATTGATTTTTCATATTTCAATTTATTTAGAAAATAATAAGTCATTCAAACATATGATTTGCCAATAGGAACCCTTATAGTTACAGCAATACTCCTCTTTGTTCTAGGAATGATTGCCACGTTGTTTTTTGTCTCTCTCCAAGTATTCCAGCACCACTTTTTATTTATTATTCGTTTTACCATTTGACCTACAATTTTTTATTCCGTCAATATTTTTATTTCACGTTCTCCCGTCATTTCCGTTGGGTTAATTTTTACCATGTTCACCATGTGTTATTATTTACGTATTTTCAATTAGATCTGAAAGTACAATGTCTCATTTCTCATTCAACGGTCAATAGCTCCGTTGATTTCAGTATTAACTATATGCCTCATTTGAATACTTGAAGTGTTCGTTTCTGAGAATGGACTGAACTATAGAACTGACTTGACTGAACGCATTGGAATTACAGTTTTACTCAATGAATCACTGACTGATTACTTCAACTGTCATTGTCACTGACTTCTATCGGATAACTGATTGACCCGGATGATTCCTTATTTCTCTGATTCTTCTCGTTGTTTTCCTTCTCCTTCCTTAATCTATGAATGAATGTCAGCTTTATCCTTTGTCGCTCAATTTTTGAAAATGTTTCCGCTTTTTTTTTCAAATACATCCTGATGAGAGATATTTACAATGATGTTTATTTGAAGGTTGTAGACGATGTGGTAACTTGATTACTATCGTTTCGGACGTCCATCGTCTCAATGTATTTAAAAGGTTTTCACGACGTTTCGAATGCTTGTATCTGCAATCGTCTTCAGGTGAATACTGATAAGTTTAGGTGCTACTTACCAATTTATATGACTGTCGGCGCAATGATGCGTGCAATTTCGTCATGTACAGCGGTGCGTGTAATTTCGCGTGGTGTGGTGGTGCGTGAAGTTTCGCGCCTCTGCAGCTCGCCAGAAAGAGCAATCAGGGGTTTCCATACGTTCTTGATCTCAACGCTTGGTTGACTAAAGGCGTTATTGGCTTCGATGTAGGCAGCCTCTTTGAACTTTCGTTTGAACCAATGCTCCTCTCTATGTAGAACACTTGCGTCGTCCCATAGAACTCGATGGTGCTCAGTCCAGGCGTGGTCAGCCAAAAGGACCGATTCTCCTCTCAAGTCGACGGACTCCCGATGGGATCTTCCCTTTCTCCAATCATCGCCAACATATACATGGAGTGGTTCGAGGAATTGGCTATACGGGATGCAGAATACAAACCAAAGCTGTGGTTGAGGTACGTGGATGACACCTTCATTATATGGAATCACGGAGACAAACATCTCCAGGATTTCGTCTCAAGAATTAACAGAATCAGGGATTCGATCAAATTCACGATGGAAATGGAAACCAACAGTGCCTTACCCTTCCTCGATGTGAACGTTGAGAGAATAGGCAATGAAATCCGCACCTTCGTCTACAGAAAGAAGACACATACGGGGCAGTACCTCAGTTACAGCTCCAACCATCCGAGTTTGACAAAGAGAGGGATCGTGAGAACATTGGTAGAGAGAGCGACGCACATATGCAACGACGTGGAGTCACTAGATGCCGAATTAAACCACATCAGAGAGGACCTCCACCGGAATGGATATCCCAAGAAACTCCTAGAAGAAGTATTGAAACAACTCCGGAGAACGAAGACATCTGAAGAGCAACAACAAAGCACAGTGATCTGCCTTCCGTACATCAGAGGTGTCTCGGAGAAGATCAGGAGGATCGGAAACAAGTTCAACATCAAGAGCTGCTTCCAATCCGGCAGTACTTTACGGAGTTTCCTGACCAAGACCAAACCTGACAACAAAAATGAAATCAGTAAGAATTGCATTTATGAAGTTCCATGTGAATGCGGAGATTCCTACATTGGAGAGACAAAGAGACCGTTATCGGTAAGATTGGATGAGCACAAGAAATGGACTCAACGTGGAGAAACATCAAAATCGGGAATCGCTGACCACGCCTGGACTGAGCATCATCGAGTTCTATGGGACGACGCAAGTGTTCTACATAGAGAGGAGCATTGGTCCAAACGAAAGTTCAAAGAGGCCGCCTACATCGAAGCCAATAACGCATTTAGTCAACCAAGCGTTGAGATCAAGAACGTATGGAAACCCCTGATTGCTCTTTCTGGCGGGCTGCAGAGGCGCGTTACTTCACGCACCACCACACCGCGCGAAATTACACGCACCGCTGCACATGGTGGAATTGCACGCATCATTGCGCCGACAGTCATATAAGTAGCACCTAAACTTGTCAGTATTCACCTGAAGACGATTGCAGATACAAGCATTCGAAACGTCGTGAAAACCTTTTAAATACATTGAGACGATGGACGTCCAAAACGATAGTAATCAATTCCCAATGATGTTACGTTTGGAGTGGTAATTCAATAATTACCACTACGTCTGCTTTTTCGGAAACTAATCATAATCGCTGAGATTGATGATTTTGTTTATATCTCATTGTTATCGAAACTGTTTGGGTTTTTGTTCAGTAATTAATGAGACCACCAAGCATGTCTGTGTTGCTTTTGAGCTCCAGTGATAATATCTTCCCACTATACATTGAGTTAATATTGAAAGGAAAATATTTCACTTCAGAAAAAAAAAATTTTTTTTTGACGTTTCTTCTATCTCTTGAAACAGGCCCCAATAAAGTCTAATTTCTAATATTCTTGAAAATCTCCATCAAGCTTCGGTACTAGTAAGTATCGCTTGTGGTCTACCGCTGGATTTAATGAAATGATTCTGGCTATATCCTGACTGATTGATTTCTCAAAGTATAGTGGAAATTACTGGAATTGTGAACATTTCTGGGCACCCACTGAGGAAGGATTATTCGAAATTTTAACAGTAAAGGGGTGAAATCAAATTTTGATTGATCGGTGTTGCTGAGATGAATATTCAGAAATATTTTATTTTACAAGCTTTTATTCAGTTTCACCTGTCCCGATGTCTGTTTGTAATCAAATCTGACACGTTAAATTTGACCCACTGCCTGTTGTTCGATTGAGCTGAAATTTGGCAGATGTTCATAATTCCGGTGACAATGCATTATGCAATTTTGCTAGAGAAAAAACAAAATGGCGGCTCCAATAGGCGGACGAGTTTTGTGATTATGGTGTGATTCCATTCAAAATTGATATGTGGGGCTTTTCGGAGACATATATCACGAATTTTTTGTCAAAATTCATAAATTTAAGATGGCGGTTCCAATATGGCGACGAGTTTTGTAGTTATAGCCCGATTTCAATAAAAACATTGGTATGTGGGGGTTTTTGGGGTCGGATATCATGATTTTTTGTCGAAATCTACAAATTCAAAATGATGGCTCCAAGATGGCGATGAATTTTCTGATTATAGTCGATTCCATTCAAAATTGGTGTGTGGGGGTTTTTGGGCTCGGACATCATGATGTTTTTGTCAAAATTCATGGATTCAAGATGGTGACTTGTTTTATTTTCATGGCCCGATTCTATTCAGAATTGGTATGTGGTTTTTTTTGGGGTCGTAGATGACGGATTTTATTGAATGAAAAAGAAGAAAAAATAAGACAAGCTTTTATAAAAATGCAATAAAAAGAAAAAAAATTATTTACTTGTTTGACCTAGGTTATTCTGTGAGTAGCAGATTCAAAAGCTTGCCGCGAATAAAAAATAGGTTGCTCGGCAAGATTTTGAATCTGCTACTCACAGAATAACCTAGGTCAAACAATTGAAAAAATTATTTTTTCCTTTTTAGTACAAATGCTCAAAAGCTTGAATAATTTTTTTTTTCTTATTTGAGTTGAAAGGTTTTTTTCGCAATGAAACTCCAATTTCTCCTGCAGAAATTTTTCATGCAATTTTGACTATAAAGGAAAAGGGGTGAATTCTGACTTTTTTAATGTTGATATATCTTACGATCCAATCAGTATATAAACATGCTATTACCTGTGTATATTGCTGAAACAAATATCTAATAATTTTTTTTTCATGATATTCAAGTGGGTAGAAGGAGTAAAATTAGTTTTTTTGATAACTCCAATTTTCATTCCATAATTTATTTCCAGCTATTGTGCATACAATTACCACGAACTAATTTCTGGGTTTCAAGAAATTCTGACTCAAAAGTGCGAAAAGGGGCAAATCTTGCTATCCAATTAGAATATCAACTTGGTTTCCAATGGCTGATATTGTTGGAAAGCAAATCTGAGTAACTGGGTCCTGTTTTTTTTGTGGTAACTCATCCAAATTTCGATTTTTCTTCGGACGATTCTATACCTCTTTCTCGGAAAAATAATCAGAATACGTATAACGGAATATATGGACAAACACAAAGTCATCAGCAATATATGATACGGATTTCGAAAAAACTGCGGTACCCAGAATGAAATAGCTTACGGCACATCAATAATATTGAATCTGTATGTGGGACTGGCAAACGCTTTTGACATGGTTGGTCATGAGCTTGTGCTAGAAAAACTTGAGAACATCTAGGTATAAGAGGGGTGGCACATTAACTATTCAAAGATTAGCTGGTCGTATTCAGAGGGTTATACTGAAGGACACACAAAGTAGGCAAAACAGTTACGTGTAGGGTTTTACAGGAAAGAGTATTTGGCTCTATACTATTTCTACTATACCTAAATATGTTGTCCAATCTAGAATCCCTTAATACACATACCGAAAACAATCGATGAATGTAAGATAATATATAAGTATATAGGTATATGAATTAATAAGAGAATAACTACTTCACTAGTCTGATGAATAATCGTGCAAGCCTCTCAATACAAGGTTACTTTGTAAATGCTTGCTGCAACGCAGATATTTGGGGGTGACCATCTGTATACTGGTTTCAAGGTTTTTTGACCGTCATCAGAACTGGATAGGTCATGCAGTAATCAAGTAATGCATGTAAATCCGAATAGACTGATACAAATCTCTCTGAAACAAAGCTCTAACTTACGAGACTCGGACGCTCGAATAATTCCACCCGCTAGCGCCACCTCAACTCCAGCGCAAGCCTTACCTCTTAACCATCCGATGCTGGAGGTGGAAATCTGTAATTCACAGTTCAGTGTGTTTGTACATGTGCTAGAGGATATCCTAATTATACCCATGCTCTACCTTAGTGAAGTGGATAGGGGTAGGTATGTACTGAACAAATATTTTACAAAATTTGAATACTAAGAAGTTGAAAGTATGGAAATTTGGAAGGAGAATATCTAAGGAAGCCTGGATTGTGAATATAGTAAACTGAGAAGTCGACAGAGTTGAAATCAAAAAAGATAACATCAACTAATGTATCTCTCCCAAAAATTTCCAAATTTCTATTAGGGATACCAAGAAATTTTTCTCGGTGAAATCCGACAAGATTGAATGGCTTATATACCAATATTATTGAATGCTCATCACTTATTGAATACTATTCATATTTTAATCGCCTTCAGTTTCAATCTACTTATTACCACCGATTTCAAAGAGAAATTATTCGTCCCACAGAATACCACGACATAAGATCCTCCCTGTATTGATATTATTTCCCTTACATGTAGGTGCTTTGTACTTGATAATCCAAATACCCACTGCCCTAAGGCTCATAACAACAGATCTGTAATTGGTCGAAGGTATAATTAATGAACACTTTGTAATTGAGATGAAACAGTTTAACGAATTTCTAATACGTATGATCCAACTGAACCTTATTTAGATGTTTCCTCTGATTATGAATCTCGAACATGCTTGTAGAGACCTATTAGGAATATTACGCATCATTTGATATTATGTACGTAATTATGGGGCTCAAAGTATATATGCATTCATGTCTTACCTCATCTCAAATGGCGTATCTGACAAATTGATGAAAATTATGTGGGTGGCTATGGAAAGGTATATATACTCGAAGGCAACATCTTTCATAATATATCCATTTAATTACTATCGTTTCGGACGTCCATCGCCTTGATGTATTTGAAAGGTTTTCACGACGTTTCGAATGCTTGTATCTGCAATCGTCTTCAGGTGAATACTGACAAGTTTAGGTGCTACTAATCAATTTATATGACTGTCGGCGCAATGATGCGTGCAATTCCGCCATGTGCAGCGGTGCGTGTAATTTCGCGCGGTGTGGTGGTGCGTGAAGTTTCGCGCCTCTGCAGCCCGCCAGAAAGAGCAATCAGGTGTTTCCATACGTTCTTGAACTCAACGCTTGGTTGACTAAAGGCGTTATTGGCTTTGATGCAGGCGGCCTCTTTGAACTTTCGTTTGAACCAATGCTTCTCTCTATGTAGAACACTTGCGTCGTCCCATAGAACTCGATGATGCTCAGTCCAGGCGTGGTCAGCGATTCCCGATTTTGATGTTTCTCCACGTTGAGTCCATTTCTTGTGCTCATCCAATCTTACCGATAACGGTCTCTTTGTCTCTCCAATGTAGGAATCTCCGCATTCACATGGAACTTCATAAATGCAATTCTTACTGATTTCATTTTTGTTGTCAGGTTTGGTCTTGGTCAGGAAACTCCGTAAAGTACTGCCGGATTGGAAGCAGCTCTTGATGTTGAACTTGTTTCCGATCCTTCTGATCTTCTCGGAGACACCTCTGATGTACGGAAGGCAGATCACTGTGCTTTGTTGTTGCTCTTCAGATGTTTTCGTTCTCCGGAGTTGTTTCAATACTTCCTCTAGGAGTTTCTTGGCATATCCATTCCGGTGGAGGTCTCTGATATGGTTTAATTCGGCATCTAGTGACTCCACGTCGTTGCATAAGTGCGTTGCTCTCTCTACCAATGTTCTCACGATCCCTCTCTTCGTCGAATTCGGATGGTTGGAGCTGTAACTGAGGTACTGCCCCGTATGTGTCTTCTTCCTGTAGACGGGGGTGCAAATTTCATTGCCTATTCTCTCAACGTTCACATCGAGGAAGGGTAAGGCACTGTTGGTTTCCATTTCCATCGTGAATTTGATCTAATCCCTGATTCTGTTAATTCTTGAGAAGAAATCCTGGAGATGTTTGTCTCCGTGAATCCATATAATGAAGGTGTCATCCACGTATCTCAACCACAGCTTTGGTTTGTATTCTGCATCCCGTATAGCCAATTCTTCGAACTACTCCATGTATATGTTGGCGATGATTGGAGAAAGGGAAGATCCTATCGGGAGTCTGTCGACTTGAGAGAAGAATCGGTTCTTTTCCTGGAAGTATGAGTTCTGTAGGCAGCACTGCAGTAATTCCAATATTGCGTGGGTAGGAAGATCAGTCCTCTCGTGCAGCTGGTCATCCTCTTCGAGTTTCCTTTTGATGATACTGAGAGATTCCTCTATAGGGACATTGGTGTAAAGGCTCCCCACGTCGAAGCTGATGAAACGATCTTCTGGTCCAAGTTCAACATCTGTGATGGTGTCAACGAAGTGCTTGGAATTCTTGACGTATGAACTGCTATTTCCTTGTAAGGGTTGTAGTATCGGTAGGAGGTATTTCGATAACTTGTAGGTTGGTGAGTTCCGTGAGCTGGTGATCGGTCTCAGTGGCATGTCTGGTTTGTGGTTTCGAAACGTCGTGAAAACCTTTTGAATACATTAAGACGATGGACGTCCGAAACGATAGTAATCAAGTTACCACATCGTCTACAACCTTCAAACAAATATCCATTCAAGTTCATCTATTGTTGTCAAGTAGCATTTTATGAAGTAAATTCATCCAACTAGTTATTAGTCGTCATATTTACGTCGTTAAAAGTACTTTTTTGAAATGACGCAGCCGATACTGGATGAAAATCTATATTGAAGTAAATATAATTAACTCCATTGGGTTTACAAAACGACGATACGTGTTTCACTATACAATAGACGTATGTTTTGCTGAAATGACAACTTGAACGAAATACCATAATTTGATGCTTTTCTGTTGCTTATTTGAACTCAGAATTGATGTTTTATTTCTTGCAAGATCTGAAATTGCGTATACCATTCTAGTGCCTTTTGTCGCTATATTGCTCGACTAACAGAATGTTCGTTGATTTCGCCATTATAGAAAAGAGAGAGGGTTTTTTCTAGCTTAACGTTAAGCTAGCACAACATCTTCGTTATTTCAGGGCAAAATCTGAAATCGGATAAACCATTATTTATCGCTACTTTGTTGCTAATTTGTGTCATCAGATTTGTATTTCTCCGAGCGTAAGAGAAAAAAAACGAGACTTTGCTAGCTTAACGTTGAGCTAGCATAGTATCTTCTTATTTCTCACAAAAACTGAACTCGTATATACTATTAGTTGATGCTTTTTTGTTTCTAATTTGTTCCCTAATCAGAATGTTTGTTACTTCCGCTATTATAGGAAAAACATTTTTTTGCTAGCTCAATGTTAAGCTAGCACAGCATCTTCGTTATTTCAGGGCAAAATCTAAAATCGTATATATCATCATTCAGTTTTTTTTCTTGCTAATTTGTCCCCCCATGAGAATACTTGTTGCTTTCGTAATTATAGAAAAAAAAGTATTTTTGCCAGCTTAACGTTAAGCCAACACACCATCTTCGTTATTTCATTGCAAAATATTAAATCTATAAACCATCATTAAGTGCTTTTCTGATGCCAATTCTTTCCCCCCTCAGTTTTTTTGCTTCTAGCATTAGCGAAAACACGATACTTTGCTGGATTAACGTTGAGCTGGCTCAGAATCTTCGTTATTCCTTGCAAAATCTAGAATCGTGTATTTTTCCCCTCTGTATTCTCCGGTAAAGAAAAAACGATACCTTTCTAGCTTAACGTTAAGCTAGCATAGTATCTTCTCATATCCCGCAAAATTTGAAATCGTATATAATATTAGTTAGTACTTTTTTGTTGCAAATTTTTTCCTCCTCCAATATGTTTGTTACTTGCGCTTTTATAGGAAAAATAGAGTTTTTGCTAGCTTAACGTTAAG
The DNA here is from genome assembly GCA_018342105.1 of Gonioctena quinquepunctata. Taxonomy (NCBI): domain Eukaryota; kingdom Metazoa; phylum Arthropoda; class Insecta; order Coleoptera; family Chrysomelidae; genus Gonioctena; species Gonioctena quinquepunctata. Next base: position 419,589 of record JAFIRS010000855.1, on the reverse strand, counting down.
CTATCACAGCATCTTCGTTATCTCATGGTATTTCCCCCCATAAGAATTCTTGGTGCTTTCGCAATTATAAAAAAATGGGTTTTTGTCAGTTTAACGTTGAGCTAGGACAATTCGTTACTTCATGGCAAAATATTAAATCGTATACACCATCATTAAGTGTTTTTTCGTTGCCAATGCTTTCTCCTATCAGATTTTCTTTGCTCCTAGCATTAGAGAAAAAACGAGACTTTGCTGGCTTAATGGTAAGCTGGCCCAGCATCTTCGTTATTTCTTGTAAAATCTAAAATCGTGTATGTCATCATTTAGTATTTTTTTTTGCCTTCGCCATTATAGGAAGAATAAGTTTATGTTGGTCATTTCACAGCAAAATCTGGTATCGTATATATTATTGTTGAGTGCTTTTTTATTGCTAATTTGTTCACCCACAAAAAATTCTTGTTGCTTTCTCCATAGAAAGGAATCGTTTTTGCTGGTTCAACAGTAAGCTAGTTCAACATCTTTTTCATTTCATGGCAAAACCTCAAATCCTATATACTATTACTTGTTGCCTTTTTATTGCTAATTTGTTCCCCCATCAGAATAGTTTCTCTCGAAAACCTGACACTTTACTACCTCAAGCTATCACATCAATTTGCCCAAATGTCATGGCAAAACTTAAAATCGTATTTGCTGTAATTCAGTGCTTTTTTGTTGCTAGCTTCTCCTTCTTTAGATTTTTGGTTGCCTTCGGTATTGTCTTTGAGTGAATTTTTGTTACTAATTTTTTTGCTTTGGGAGAAAACGATACTACTCCAAGCTGACATGTAGATTTCGTTATTTCATCGCAAAATTTAGAATCCTCCTTACTACTATTCATATTGCGGATTTGTTACCTCCTATTGATTTCTGATGGCCACCAAGCAATAACCAAAACCTCGTTTTTTCTATAATCACAAAAGCAACAGAAATTCAGAAGGGAGAACAAATCAGCAATTGGAATGCACTGAATAAGCTGTACACGATTTCAGAATCTGCCATGAAATAACCAAGAAGCTCAACGATAAGCTAGTAAAAACTTTTTTTAGACGGCAGAAGCAACAAAATAACTAATAAAATAATTTTTTAAAGACAAGCTTTTATTCGAGCCGTGTGCTAAAACGTATAAAATGAGTTCAAGTCATCGCTGACAATGATTTAATTATTTTTTGTTGAATTATTCGGTTTCAAAAATCTTGTGTTTATAAAAGTAGGTACCAATTAATTTGATTGGGCAGTGATTGGTTTGTAAGTAACAACTTGTCGAAGTATTAATTATATTACAATTCGCGCGACAAGCTTTTTGAAACCAAATAATTCAACGAAAATTATTAAATTATTGTCAGCGATGACTTAAACTTGATAAAAGCTTGTCTTTAAAAAGTTTTTTTATTGGTTATTTTATTTTTTGCTTTTTAGTTAGTTCGCCTTAATCTGTTAATTTCTAATAAAGCATCGTTATTACAAGGTCTCTTCCCTGTAAGTTTTGAGCTGGAAGAAATCATGATCTCCGACCCCAAAAACTCCCACACCCCAATTTTGAATAGAATCTGACCATAATCACAAATCTCGTCCACCATCCTGAAGTCGCCATTTTGACAAAAAAAAATCATAATCTCCGACAAAACCCCACACCAATTTTGAATAAAATTGACCATAATCAAAAACTCGTCCCCATCCTGATTGAAAATTTTGACAAAATTCAAAATCTCCGACCCGAAAACCTCCATACCAATTTTGAATGGATTGGACCATAATCAAAAACTCGTCCTGCATCTTGGAGCAGCCATCTTGAATTTGTGAATTTTGACAAAAATTTCATAATCTCCGACCCCGAGAACTTCCATATACCCATTTTGAATCGAATCGGACCAAACTCGTCCGCCATCTTGGAGTCGCCATCTTGAATTATTGAATTCGTAATCTCCGACCCCAAAAACCCCCACATACTAATTTTGAATCAAATCGGACCATAATTACAAATCCCGTCCGCTATTTTGGAGCCACAATTTTTTTTTCTCTAAAAAACATTTCATAATGCATTGTTACCGGAATTATAAACACCTGCCAAATTTCAAATTAATAGAAGTCGGTGAAAAATCACTTGCAAGATTTGACCCTAACGAACGAACTAACAAGTGAAACTAAAAGCTTGTAAAAAGCACTAAATAGTATAAACGATTTTAGATTTTGCAATGGAATAACAAAAGCGATATGCTAGCTCAACGTTAAGCTAGCAAAAACTGTAGAAAACAGTGTCTCGAATTGATGAATTGAGAGCTCATATAAAGCGACAAGTGACTATCTTAGCATGGACATGAAAAATCAGGAATGTTTGAAACTATTCTGGGAGCAAAACAAGGATATATTCTGAGCTCTTCTATTTTCGAAAGAAGCAGAAGAAAAGTAAAAAATTTTGAAATGGAATATGGAGAATATGGCTATATCAGTAATTACCTATGTAGATAGTATGGTAATATTTGCTGAAAATGAAAAATCACTGAATGAAAACCTCGAAATATATTGAACAGCCCTAGAGAGGTTTGGCATGAAAACAAATCACAAATCAATACAAGACGAAAACAATGATACTATAAAAAGAACAGCGCAATATAAATTTGAAGCATTCAATACAATTACAAATATTCTTGTATCTAGGATCAATTATAACGCTAGAATTAAAAATAAATGAGGACATTAGAAAAATAGTAACTAAAGGTGAAAAATCATTTAATGGTATTGAAAATATGTTCCTTGGAATAGAAGCCACACAGAAAGAAGTAAAAGTTGTGTGTATCAAAAAAAGTAGTGACACCTATTTTGATGAATGCCTCAGAAGAATGGAAGAAGCATTATTGCGATGATTAAAAGATATAAGACGAATGGAAAGCTCGAAATCAACAAAAAGTATAGTTATTTTAGGTTGTTTTGGAGAATGTTAAAATTCCAGTAATGGCCGGAATGCTAACGTGTTTCGATCATTCATTTTGTAAACAACAAAAATCAATTTGATTTGACTGATTATGCGGTTTTATATCCAAATAACCACAAGGTACTAATGAGAAATATAGCGTCTGTGAATATATATATATATATATATAAATATATATATATATAAATATATATATAAATATATATATATATATATATAAAAATTTTTAAAACATTTTAAGTACTCTAACCATCTGAGCTATCGAAAACGCTATATTTCTCCTTTGTATGTATATTTGGAAAACTTTGTTCAGTGGTCGGAGATCAGCGCCTGACGCTTGACTGAAGCCGTCAATCCACGGCGACGTTAGGAAAAGGTAAAATTGATCTTGATGGCTACTGAGAGTACATGGGATCCCTTACCTCCATAATCCATTCCCACAACAACGAACAGTAAATTATAGAAAAAACGGTATTTTCGAAATGCAGTGAAACCTATGTCTTCGATAGCTCAGAAGGTTAGAGTCTGGACTAGAGATCCAAAGGTCGCAGGTTCGATCCCTACTCAGGGATGGTTTCTTCGTGAAATAATAAATTTGCCTGCGATGCCACAATTTTCATTTGCTTACAAAGTACTAATATACCGATTTGTCCTTCTTGACATTTTCTCCACCCAGAAACATTTGGGAGGTATTATCCAGCCACGTTAGGTTCAGTTAGGTTATGGTGGGTGCCGCCTTGCGTATTTATCGTCTTGTTAGCGATGACCTCTCTTCGAACGATGTCCCGGTCCGAATAAAAATCGACGTGCTTTCCTGGAATTTATCGAGGGTAGATAGTCTCAAGAGGCTCTCACGCTTTATAGATGTTTGTAGTGTGTTGATCTCGGTATGTGGAGAACTATGAACTACCCCATCCCCTTCCAAGTTGATCCTTGACCTGCTTTTGCATATTTGATGACGGATGAAACTATAATCATCTAGCTTCGTCGTCTCAATTAGAAGAGGTAGTTGAGAAAATGCTTGATCCACCTCTGTTAATGTCGTCACTCTTGAGATTTCGTGTCCCCTATCAGTGAATTACCCGATGAGTTTGAAGCCGGAAATTCCGGAATCTCTATTATTTGAAATATTTCGTGATGTTGCAGCATTGTGTAACACACTCGAGCTGTATGGTGTGAAGTGATAGCGAGAAACTCAAGGTTGGCTAGGTCATTATGTAAGTGTCATGTTGTGAAATGCACGAGGACAACAAGGCCTTGTCTGCCTGGAAAATTGTTGAGAATTGGGTGATGCAAACTCGTTGGGAGATAATCCGGAATTATACATAATGAAACATAAAAGCCGATGTGAATGAGGTGCGCAACAACCTAGCACACAGGGAAGGAATGGCTGAATCAGCAGATGTGATGGATCCTACCTAACTGTTCATCACTGGAGACCGAACTCACAAATTTGGCGAGCATAAAACAAATACGAATCAGTTGGGATCTATCAGATGAAATAGAAAGGATACATATTTTTTCAATTACCACACGCGATTTGAGACATGCTATTGGGTAATACGCATTTTTGCCTCCTGGACACAAATCCGAAGTCATAACGCGCACTCTCGAATACTTTCCAAGATACGGCCATCTAGCCCAAGAGAAGGGATCATTTCTCAGCGCTAATTTCGGCCACTGAGAACACTCAAAATTCGTCCTTCTTTCAACCAAAATATCCACCCTTCTTTATAATGTACACAAACACATAACACGATTCCTACTTTTACCCATCACACACATAGGGATTTTTATTTCCATGATGTTGATAAACTCGGACTGGCAAACGCTACCATAGTTGCGTTCTGTTGCCCTTCGACTTCGATACTTGTCGTTCTGTTGATTTATCACAATACAGTCGTTCCAAATATTACCGAATATGAACATTCTTCCTTTAATCTCTACTTCGAAAATGTTTCCTTTCGTTTTTGCTCCGTTCAGTTCGATATTCCCAACCAATTCAGTGGTTGAGTGAATTTGCATCTAGCAACTGACTAGAAAAATCACCACTACCGAGGTGCCCGTGTGCGGAGCGACGCATTATTTGTTAAAATTTATTGGCTGTCATTAATTTGGATAGCGATGTAAGCCAAATTGAGTAAGGTTGCGTAACTTTCCTTTACGTAAGATATTGGCTAGATCGCCTATCATATTCGTATGTTGATTGGTGTTTTTCAATGTGTACCAAGAATTTTTCTACTACTCCAAGAAAACTTGATTTATTTTTCTACTCATATAATTCATGTAATGTAGAATATAATAACTCGTTGAAACTAATCAACTTTCAATACGGAATCATATTATGAATGAAACTGTTATCGTACTTTCTCTAGGAATAATTTCCATGTTGGTTTCTTTGTCTGTCTCCAAGGATTTCTGCAATACTCCATTTTCACCAATCCCGGCGACAAATAGTCGACAAACCTATTGTTTTTTCTCTAATTATATTTTAAGATGCAAATTGGTGCATGCTCATTAATTCACCACAGTGTATCACTAATTATGAAGCTCAGATTCACCACGTTCTAGAATAGTATTGCCATGTGTGGGACACTGTGATGGTTGGTCCACAAGCATACACTGAAGTTATTGGATTCCATTCAGTAAATAGCAGTGCGTTTGGTTGATGATGCTACCTTTACTCATCCTCTAAAAACTTTCAAACATCGCAGAAAAGTGGAAACCATCTCTTTGTTTCACATATTCTTTCATGGCACATTTTTCTCCGATATCACATCTCTCATTCCAGCACGAGCAGTTTCTGTCAAACAAACTCAGAATCCGTTAGCCCACTCTTATATCGTTTAGCTCGAAACCTATCAAACTTCGCTTTTCAGGAATCATTTTTTATTGCACATTAAAATTTTGAAATCCACTACCTGGGGAGGTTTTTTTTTATTTCGTACCTTATCTCGCCTATACAATGTTTTTTCTAGAAACTCACAGGGCTCAACTTTTCTCAAACATACATGGGTACAATATTGTTCTCACGAACATCACAGGAGACAAAACTTAAAAAAAGGAGGTTAGAAATGTCCTTAACGTTTTCTGCCAGACACTATATAACTAATTGTTGAATACAAAATGGGTATTCGCGACAAGCATTTGAATTTGTTGATCTCTGGTATAAGAACTTGTCACATATTTTTTACTTTCGATACATTCGATTGAAATGCTGATGATGGTCTCGTTGAAGTACTCTGAACTTTTTTTCCACTCAACTGCAAACATTCAAAATCTTAGGAATATATCTTCATGAAACACCATTAGATGAAAGAAGTCCAACATTAGACTCCCTTCCAGATAGTCATTTTACGGCCGCTGAAGTACTCAATATTCTTACAAAAGTGGAGCCAACGACATAACTGGTGGGCGACTTTCTCAACGGATTCCAGCGGGATGTTGTGTAGGATGACCTTATTGTATAATACGTCACATCTATGATATCTCATAACACTTTGTTTTGAAGAATGGCTTCATATAATAGTAATTTGTCATCTAGGGGTAGATTTGATTTACGGCCAATGAGCCAATACATTTGGCTCACTTTTGAGATTTAGGTTTCCTTTTGCTAGATATATTTTTCGATATCAACCGTCGGTCCAGATACATGCCAAGATATTTGGCATATAATAGGAATTGACATATATAGAACTCCATAGGAGGGCATGCTCTTCTACGTATTGTTGATGTCACATGAGAGGAATTTTTCTTAGCCAATTGAGGTTTGTTCTGAAGTTTCTTCCCACTGTGCAAAAACTCATACTATTAACGTTTTTATATGGTAACAAAATCGCAGATAGGTTATATAAAAATTGAATCTGATACGTAATCTGAAACAGTTCTGTTATAGCAAAAGTACTTATATACGAGTATGCACGAGTCTCTATTTGCCATTGAAAGCAATCAATGTGAGTACAAAAAATAATAATATCTTGAAATACTAAAGATGGAGAAATAATATTTACACTCACAAGTTAACATTCAATGTGAAAGTAAAAATACCATTGTTTATTTTCAACTTTACTACGAATTTACAAATATTTTTAAATAAACTGATAGATGAAAAAGTCTTTAACATTTAACTTTCACTGAAATTAAAATTATAATTTTAATCATAAATATGATTGAGGAATCATGATCAGTACAAACCTGGTCTTCTCAAACATAATTGAGAATTTTCGGAAAGTTTTGTCTCGAATAATAATAATATGAGTTGTGACCAATGCAGTACTTCATAAAACATTGTTCATTGTACGGAAGTTCCCTATTTTTTTGAAGTATTTGGAAGAATATGGGAGATGGGGTAATTACGAAGGCGTAGAAGAGCCACACTTTTTTTATTTACAATTCCGATTGTAAGTCGGAATTCGACTTGTATCTCGGAATTCGACTTGTATGTCGGAATTTTGAAGTATTTGGAAGAATATGGGAGATGGGGTAATTACGAAGGCGTAGAAGAGCCACACTTTTTTTTATTCAATTCCGACTTGTATCGGAATTCCGACTTGTAATCGGAATTCCACTTGTATCTCGAATTCCGACTTGTAATCGGAATTCCGACTTGTATTGCGGAATTCCGACTTTATCGGAATTCCAACTTGTAAGTCGGAATTCCAACTTGTATCTTGGAATTCCGACTTGTATCTTGGAATTCCGACTTGTAAGTCGGAATTCCGACTTGTATCTCGGAATTCCGATTTGGGAGTTATGGTGGAATTTTTGTCACAAAATGGATTCATTCAACACCAAATATCTCAAAATCAATGAATTGGAATAAGAAAATGTTTCCATTTGATATTTTCGAAAATGGTGTATTTTTATTTTCTATTCATAATTTAGCCGAATAGCGCTTTTCCCATACAGGGGCAACCAAAACTCGGGATCACTTTTTTCCCAGTTTTTTTTCAAATGGAACAGCCTGTAAATGAAGCTATACCAGAATAGTCCACACTATGAGTTTGCAGAAAATGTTTGCTAACTTGATTTCCATCACAAATGTACCTAATTCTCGAAGAAAGTGTGAAAAAGTCATCAGAACACCAATAACCATTCATTTTTATTCAATGCTGGACAAAACAGGTAACAAAATGAATTCAATCAATTCAAAAAAGCGTAAATTCACAGCAGATTTCCAAACAATCTCCCATTTTTAGCTATCTACAAGTTGAGTTTATCTACAAATTCTCTTCGGACATCAATTGAAGTTGATCTTGTAATAGAGCGAAAAACTTCTCTAATTCTATTCCGACTTACAAGTCGGAAATCCGAGATACAAGTCGGAATTCCGACTTACGAGTCGGAATTCCGAGATACAAGTCGGAATTCCGAGAAATAAGTCGGAATTCCGAGACACAAGTAGGAATTCCGACTTACAAGTCGGAATAGTAAAATAAAAAAAAGTGTGAAAAGGCTAGATGATTACTCTTTTCGCTCAAACTTATTTCAAGTGTATATTCTGACATAATGATTATGAATCCATCATTTTTTAATGTAATGGACGAAATATGGAATTATTATTTCTCAGTATCTTTTCGATATTTATGAATCTCACCTCCAATGGGTATTTTCCCAAATCCATAATCATTCTGCTGCTTTACTTTCACGATTAATGATTCGTAGATAACTTTTGACATGAAAAAAAGTTTGGCAATTCGCCAGTAAAAGTTAGAGGGCGAACAATTCACTACCAGGATAGTCCGGCCCTACCAACGGTTCGAGTTAATTGTATCCCTAATCGGGGAAGTAATTGTCTTGGTGTTGTAATATATTTTGTTCAAATATACTCTTGTAAATACGGTTGACAAGTCTGTTGAGGAAAGCGAGAATAGAAGCTAATGTAGGAATCCTTGTATGAATACCATTAAAAGTAGAAGCGCGACGGAAAAACAAATGGCTATCCCGGAAGAGCTGAAAATTTGCATATTAATGAACATTTCTCAAAAATTAGATATCTAGATTCCACATCGGGCATTCTTACATTGTTAAATGGTCGTGAATATTCTGTAATGACTTTCACTGCTTACTTTCATTATTAGCATTTTCAGTGAAGTTGTTCAGAGTAGGATGGATTAATTCCGGCTTACTTCCTGATGATTCCAATTTCGTCCCTACGAATCTATTGTAGCTCATTCTGTGGTGGAACGTGGTCTAATTATGGATATTGATTTCTTTACCTAGCTGTTAAAGTATATTTTCACAGTTTAACTTTACTTTTTATCGCCGAGTGGCCACAGAAAAAACAAACTGTTGAATCAAATTAAATTTATTTGAATCAAACAAATAAAAGTATCGTATATGCAGGACAGAATATAATCTCAAAATGAGTAAAATTATTTCTAGTTGGATAAAATTTAAAGTTTTAATCAACTGAAACTAATTTGCATGAACCAAATATCTCATTCGACCAACTCTATTCATAACTCTTTTTGGCAGAAATGTTGTTTCAACCATGTACTTATTTTGTTGAATCGAATAATCAGATCTATAAAATTTTCTGATTGCTTTAACAAAAATATTCATTTTAACAAGTACTTGTGACGAATTGATTAATTCAATAAAATGTCAATTTAATAAAATAAGGTGATTTCTTCACTAAACATTTTTATTCAAATTTCGTTAATCCACTGAATTGACAAATATGGCAACCGAGCATGAGAACCTACACCAGACATTCAAGTCCAGACGTCGCAACGATGATAAGTTGGCTTTGCTATTCAGTAACATTATCTAAGTCATCTAACGCAAATAATTCAACCAATATTATATTGATTTGTTGAAAATATAAACAGGATGTTACGAATGATTTCTGGTGAGTACTCTCTTTTGGAAAACAGTCTTCTTTGCCTCAGAACATCAATGACGTCCACCATCACCTAGAACATCAATGACGTCCACCATCACCTACAGACGGAAAAACCGGATATTCTGGCTCTAACAGAAACACAAGTAAACTCGTCCACCAACAAAGTCCATCTGCTTTGTCCTGGTTACGAACTCCATTCTCGATTCAGGTTCAAAGGTGGAGTCTGCCTTTACGCCAAGGCTAACCTTTCATGCCAGCGTGAAGAGAGTTTGGAACCGAAAGACTTTGATGTGATGTGGTTCAAGCTATCTGATACCAAACTGACTAAGTTCCTCTGCTGCCTTTACCTATCACCTAATGAACCTTCATATAACGACCTCTTTGAGTTTTTATCACTCAAACTGGACTACATTCAGGAGAACCATCAAACAGCTGAAACCATAATCATGGGAGACTTTAATGTACATAACGCTGCCTGGCTCAAATTCTCTAACAAAACAGATGATACGGGTCGTCAAGCCGAGGCCTTCGCCATCACTCATGGTCTAGAACAACTGGTCGAGCTACCAACCCGCATCCCTGATGTCAACAACCAGTCTGCCAATACACTAGATCTTTTCCTCACCACCAATCCTGACCCGTATAGAATAGAAGTTTGTGCCCCACTTGGAAACTCTGACCACACCCTCATCTCCACAACATGCTCTTTCCATTTACCATCGAGCTGCACAATACCACCCCGTCTCATGTGGCATTACAATTCGGCCGACTGGGAAGGTCTTCGTATGTTTTTCTCAGCGTTTCCATGAAAAGAGTTTGTTTCTCTTCAGTAGATCCAACACGATGTACTGAGACAATTTCTGAAATCATCATGTTGGGGATGCAAACTTACATACCAAATACCGAAAGAAAAACATCATCCGATAAGACCTGGTTAACAGAAACTGCTCTAGAGCTGTGGCTTCCAAACAGGCAGCATACCATCGATGGCTGAAAAATCCGGGCCCTGAGACCAGAGCAGCATATGTCGAGGCTAGAGGCATATGCAAAGAGACAATAGAATGCTCAAAAGATGCCCACAATGCCAAAATAAGATCAAAACTTGCTGAATGTCCTAACGGATCCCGTTCATTTTGGTCTTTCGCCAAAGCTGTGGGAAGAAACTCCACTTCCAGCTCATTTCCTCCTCTAACCAAAGAAGATGGAACACTAGCAACGACTGCCCAGGAAAAAGCCAATATCTTTGCGCACCTATTTGGATTCATCGGGAAAACAACCCCGAACATTACACCTATTGACAGTCACATGCCCGAGATCACCTTTCGCCAACGTACTATCAGAAAGATTTTGCTGGGTCTCAACACCAACAAAGCCTGTGGATCTGACGGAATCCCGCCGATTGTTCTCAAGAAATGTGCCCCCGAACTAACACCTGTTCTTTGCAAGTTGTTCAACCACTCTTACAATTTGGGGGTATTTCCGTCCAATTGGAAAATTGCAAGAGTACAGCCAGTCCCTAAAAAAGGCAAAAAGGCCCTACCTAGCACCTACAGACCTATCGCACTGCTATCTATTATTTCAAAGGTCATGGAAAAAGCCATCAACATCGAGCTCATGAAATATCTGGAAGACTCAGGAATTGTCAACGATAGGCAATATGGCTTCCGCCATCAGAGATCAACTGGTGACCTGCTCGCTAACGTCTCACATATATGGCAGCTATCTATTGAAAAGTATGGAGAAACTTTAGCTGTGGCATTAGATATCTCCAAGGCGTTCGATCGAGTTTGGCACCAGGGACTCCTCGCCAAGCTTCCGTCTTATGGCTTGCCCCCTCAGCTGTGTTCTCTGCTTGCTAGTTTTCTCTCAAACAGGTCTCTCCATGTGGTGGTCGATGGAGTTTCATCTGACACTCTACTCATAAATGCTGGTGTTCCGCAAGGATCCATTCTCGCACCAACACTATTTCTACTTCACATCAACGACCTGTTGAAAGCAACTTCATGTCCAGTACACAGCTTTGCCGATGATAGTACCCTCCATACCGCTTTCTCTTCCAGGGCCCCTATATCAGCCCGTGAAACCAGAAATGAACGAGGAAGAAATGTTAATAATATAAATATGGACTTAGCAACAATTCTCGAATGGGGATCTAATAACCTGGTAGAATTCAATGCAAACAAAACACAAGCATGTCTTTTCTCTAGAAAGCTGATCTCACTGTGCCTAACATAACTTTGTCAGGAGTAACCATACCACTGAAGCCATCCATATCGATGCTTGGTATTACTATCAGCAATAACCTTTCCTGGGAAAGTCACGTGAGGTCCATTGCCAGAAGTGCATCCCAAAAACTTGGTTTTCTGTTTCGTGCCAAGAGCTATTTCACCCCCAGTCAGCTGCTTATGATCTATAAGGTACAGATCCGACCTGTCCTGGAATACTGTTCCCATATTTGGAGTGCGGCACCTAAACATATCCTGAGGCTATTGGATTCTGTCCAAAAAAGGGCAATTCGTCTCGTCGGTGATGCCTCGCTTACAAACTCGCTCACTTGTCTGGAACACCGTAGAAAAGTTTGCGATTTGTCTCTATTTTATAGATATTTTCATGGGCGATGCTCTTCTGAAATATCAACAATCGTTCCTGCTTTGGCAGTCTCTTCCGAGATTAACCCGTCAAGTTCAGTCATCACACCCCTTCGTGGTCACTTTGGAGACCTGCAGAACATCACTTTCCAAAGACTCGTTCATCAACGAACAGCGAGGCTTTGGAACTCATTGCCTAGGGAGGTGTTCCCCGAGGCATACAACCTTCAGAAATTTAAGAAGAACACCAACTCCTACCTTCTTTCCCTAGGTTCCCACGATGTTCTCTGAACATTACAGGATATCCCTTTTCGTGGGAACCAGAACATAAAAAAAAAACATCTTTATGAGTTCTTAATTAAGACTGGAATAGAAAATCAAATAACTATCTGAATGAAAATGCAAATTTTCAATTTCAGATTTTTTCTTTTGAGTTAGGGCTTTTTCAGAATATCTATCAGATGAAGTTCAATGTCCAGCGTGGCTTTAGCCGGGGAAGTAGTTGTTTTCTGTTAGACATTCACAAAAAATAATTTCATTTTAATCGTGGATTTTTCAATTCACAGAAAAATATTTCTATCAATATTCAATTGAGAATGTTTCCCTTTACAACATGAATACCCCACAAGAGGTTATCTTGATGATGGAAGATAGTGACTGAAGTTTGTCTTTCAGTCGCAGATGATTCCACATCTGATTTTATGAACATCCTGTTTATATTTTCATCAAATCAATCTATCATACCTCATGACAGGTTTTAATGTCAGAAAACACTAATTTCAAAGTGCCTCTCCAAAAGAAATTATTCTAACTTTTTCCATCTTTGCAAAGTGAGATTGCTTCTTGAAAATGTGTTTTCCATTTCTTCCGGTCTTCCTGATGATCGTGGAAGCGTGAAATAGATTTTCGTCGACAAAAATGTATTGAAGACCTAGTGAATGCGATGTCTCTCCTGCGTCAATGTTACGAATGATTTCTGGTGAGTACTCCCTTTCGGAAAACATTCTCCTCTGCCTCATTCATCTTTATGAGTTCTCAATCAAGACTGGAATAGAAAATCAAATAACTATCTGAATGAAAATGCAAATTTTCAATTTCAGATTTTTTCTTTTGAGTTAGGGCTCTTTCAGAATATCTATCAGATGTAGTTCAATGTCCAGTGTGGCTTTAGCCGGGGAAGTAGTTGTTTTCTGTTAGACATTCACAAAAAATAACTTCATTTTAATCGTGGAATTTTTTCAATTCACAGAAAAATCTTTCTATCAATATTCAATTGAGAATGTTTCCCTTTTCAACAATATTATATTCTTTAATCTATTTCCGTTGTCTAATTCAAATAAATATTATATTTGTGTTGAAACAAATTTTTATTCAATATGAGTTGGATATTGTTTCAATAGATTAACATATATTCAAATCAAAGAATTGTAAGCATTGCATTGAGAAATCCATTTTGTCACCGCAATCGAATACACCTGTGTTTTGAGATGAATTTTATTCAGACGGGTAAGCCAATAAGAGTCATTTCCAAACCTTCTGGTCATCTTCTTGCTATTCCAGATCTCTCCTATGGCGACCAAATGTTAGCTTCACACAGACAGTATCCGTACAACTTGCCAAGTAGATTGGATCTCGGCGAATAGTCCAGTCATTTCAAATTCAAATTGATATATATATATATATATATATTTGCACGGATTGAAAGTTATAACGTCTCTCGACATGGTTTTAAGACTTCTTATCTTTTTCAATCTCATATCAATTTTTATATATCAATGAAAATGAGTTTATTCATTAATAATACAATGTTTATCAATGATTACAAAAATACAATAGATATTGAAAATAAACAATAAATACAGATATACATTTTATTCACTCGATTTGAAATAAACCCAACAGCTACCATGAAGTTTACTTGATATGGGAGTATTCAATTCACCTTTCAGTCTCGTAGTAAAAATATCCATGAGTTTTGAAAATAATTTTCGAACAAAATTTCCATGTGAACTCCCCAAGAAAAAAAACCGCAGCAAAACCTAAAAAAGACATGATTAGTGCACTAAGAAATAATTATTAAGGCGTCTCCTTGAAGACAGGCTTCTGCACACTCCATCGAAATACGAAAACCAGGAAACCTAGTTGAAAACTGCCTGCTGAGAAAAAACTTCCAAAACTCAAAATTTTTATCCATCTGGTCCACGTGACGTCGAGTCCAACGTAACTTATGGCAACATCGACAGATGTCTGTTCTCAATCAGTACATTTATTATATATAAGCGTCAGATAAGGCTTATTGCAGAATTAAGACTTAATGATGATAGTTAGCCAGTAGCCAGACTTGTCTGAAACTTAAACCAACACGAAGGAAAAAATCACGTGATGTATTAATTGACAAATGAGTATTTCTATACTAATATAGAAACCCAGCAAACAAATGCCACTGATTCTATTTGGTGAAAAATAGTATATTATAATTCCACTCTGACTTTTACGAATGCTTGGAAAGTTGAAGTTGCGCTATGTAATAATAACTTAATATTGTTATTGTCTGCTACGAAATGGACTAATTAGAATGGAAATAATCAGTTTTCGTAACACATCTAATGACGATCTTACAGTAGAATGGATAATACCAAAATGTTAATCATAGACCAGACCAAAGGAGGGGGAACTTGAAAGAAACTGAATTAAGGAATGACAAATGGTGATAAACTGATACCAAACACCCTATATGGGCCAAAGCATTTTGGCAGATTTCAGTTGACACCCGTTAACTCTGCATTGAGAATTGGGATATTAGCAGAATGTTTTGAGAAAAACGTTAACTATTTGGATAGAGGAGTATCGTTCAATTCATTTTGAGCTTATTTCAGGAAACGATAAGTAAGAATAATTTTTCGAATAGAATAATAATGATATTGTCCTTACTATTCTAGAACACATTTTATATTTTGTTATTTCATATTAAAATGAAAGGCGGGGTTCACATTTTGATTTTTAATTTTAATATTTGAAAAATCGCAAATAATCACAAATTACATGTAATGTTTGTCGGCATACCATGGTAGCCATGCTTGTTTAGGCAAATACTATATAAGGTTCTTGAAAGAACATCATATAGTCTGGATGAGGACAGAGTATGGATGCCTACAATTACTATTTTCCTCTAATGATATTAATGTTGAAGATTTATGGGTTAACATATTTTTTTTGGTAGCGATCTCTTCATTTATTCCGTATGTACCGGGCAGTGTGAATTTAGAAACTCATGAAAATATTCCTGATAACATAGAGGATATATTACCAGATTCAAATGACATTTTTTTATTGACTATTGAGTTTCTGCATTCGACTATCAAAAGGGGTATTGGTAGGTGGTACTTTCCTTTGTTGATCTAGATAATGATTTTCCTCGAACATTTCGGCTAGTAGGTTGGCTTTTGTCGATGGAATGCGCTTCGTTTCGTCATTACAGGTTTCAAAGATCTCTTGTCGGACCATTTCTAGGAAGTTAGATTTTTGTGCTATGAGGTGTGTAAGTTTCCATCCATAGCGACAACAAAACTAGAGATCAATTAAGAGCAGTGAGATAGTAATCGAAGCCAAGGAATTTTAAATAATTTTTTCTGAGATCATCCTAATCCGCTGAGTTATAATGCCAAACGACTTGCGGTGGTGATTTCTCTGGAGCTGGAGAAGCAAATTGGCAGTATGTGCGAATTTGTTCATGGTCGGAGTTCTCAAATGACGCATATAGGACTATGCTCATCAGGGTCAAACTATTTCATTTGACCTTCTATACTTACATATTTTTTCTCAGATAATTGAATCTCGAAACCCAAAAAACCATATCGTTACAAACATACATATAGACATGGTGAAAAACCTCCTCAGGCAGTGGGCTCTGAAATGATTCCTAATGAAGCGATGGTCGGCAAGTTTCAATCTCAACAATGTGAGGATGGACTGACTGAGTCTGTCAGGTTTTGAACTTCATTCGGTTATTTGATCCCCATTTGAAAATTATTTCCAGATCCTCATTCACAGTTCCCACATATCTATTTCGTGAGTGTCGAAGAGGATTTAGAGGTGAAGTGTACCATCGGTTGTAAGGCAACTATATAGTAAAATGCATAGTTGAGAAGGTAGGCCAGAGGATGGAAGTTAAGTTTTTCGATAAAAGCATACCATACATGTGTTCCATGTAGACCTTTGCTAGCAAAACCCATATTGCCTCATGCTGATTATACCACATCGTTAAAGTATCTCACAATCTAGATATTAATGGCTCTTTCTCATCACTTTTAGGATCACAGGCAATAGGGCGATAGCTATACAGTTTTTGGGAAGAGTCTTATTCCCTGTTTTTTGAGCTGTTTTCCAGTTCATGGGGAGTTGCCGGCATTGTACAGTAGCGTAAAGAGTCGTCACAATACTAGATTTGTTTGGCGGCACATCTCTTGAAGAATATTAGTGAAATGCCGCCGGGTCTTGTAGGTTTATTGGTGGTATACAGATTGGAAAGCATTCGAGTGATTCGTTGGCGGAATATTCAGGCACTCGGGTATTATCAAGGGCCATGTTAGGTGCTGCTTTCTCTTCTGGCTCTAGAGATAAAATTTTGGTGATTTCGGCTAGTAGGTTGGCTTCCACTTCAGGTATTGTAGCGAGTGTTTTATCACCTCTAGTGAGAAGGGGAGAGAATTGGTGGTAAAGTTTATTTCTGTTGCGCCGAACTTATAATGATGCTCGTTTTGCACCAGTACAAAAGCAAGCGCTAAAATATACAGTGAAACAGTATTTGGCGAAAAAAAAACTATTCATTGCATCAGATGTTGATTCAATAATGTCCAAATTCGATCCTGATGGAATGCCACATCCATTGAAGTAACGCATATGTACTTTCAATGGTACACTATTTGATCATATAAACTCTGCATTGGATGACATGTTTGTTAAATAAAACAATTTTTTCAAACTGTCTGATAGGTTTGAAACCAAAATTTTTAACTTTTGATTTAAAAGAGGAAACATTATTATCATACTATAAAAATGTGTGTATAAACTAATATACTACACATTTTCTCTAATCGAATATGAAATAATTTTTGAAGAACTAGTGAAACTTTGAATTCTTATATTTATTGACAATTCTTTACAATTGGCTATAAAAATGTTCTCGGAAAAAAATAGAAGAAGAAGAATAATCGGCGAAAGATCTATTGATCTTTTGCCGATTCCAGTTACTTTGAGCTACCCCAACCAACTATTAATGATTGATATTCAGTGCAGTCATCATGGAACAAAACTCTATAAATATACTGAATTTCAACTTCTTCAGACAGGTTTAATTCATATACATAAAAAGTGTTTTTAGTTATCGAGTTACTATATTCATAATACATCATATCAACTCGACAAATATACTGGATTGTGACTCCTTCAGTAAGGTTTTGAATGTCTCCGACAAAACATTGGTAGACGGATATACAGACGGGCATGTAGGTATACAAGCGGACGGAAGATCTGCGAAAACCAGTTGGGACCATGAGTGTTCCATTTTAACTCGGCACCCTACAAAAGTTATTTTGTCTGCTCTTTCAATAAAGGAAAAACTATACTCATACTATACAGTCTTTTTATCAAATAAAAACCCAGAATCTAGAATATCCGAAATGAAAATCCCAGCTTCAAAGCAAGGTTTGTGACAACCACCGTACGTGTTTATTTAAATTACGATGTGCCATGTTCACTTTCTGTTGTAGGGATGAACCAACGCATTGTGTAGTGTTTCCAGAAGCAATCGATTTAAATTTGAATGAAAGCTCTACATGAATAAACGCCCGAAAAAATAACCATTCTCCATGCACGAATCTCATGAATGATGATGAACTGTGTGGATTTTCATGAAATTCCGATATATTTTATGTAAATTAGTGCATTCAATGCTGAATGTATAGAACATTTAATTGGATCAGAGAACCAAATGATAACAAGCGAAAACTGTGGCGTAGAACTATTCATAGATATGTTATGGGTAATAATTTTTATGAGACACCATTTTCGAAATTTGATAGCCATACCCACGTTGAACGAAATAATCATATTATATCGTACATATTGAATTACGAAAAAATCCGAAATGAGAAATAAATGTTATTCCCCGTATAGAATATATAGCAGACCAAATTGAGGGAAAACTATTCCCTCATAAAAACCAGTCGATCACTTCGCTGACCGCTTATAGCATAAATTACCGTGAACCACTACAGAGTATACCTTATCGGGTTTGCGGTATAGATAATAAATAGAATCTATTAGTAGAACAGTGGTGAGGTGTGTGTTTGCGGGCAGAGGCAGTCATGTATGGCGAACAACTGCAAGAAATTTTTGTGCAGTAGTCGAAAGTACCATCTATATAAAATTTCTGGCCCAAGCAAATCTGCAAATTTGTACAACAACCAATGAAAGTGTTGAATACTAATCATTCATCATTCAATGGGGCACAAAGTGCGAAATATATATAAAAAAGAAAGCTTGCAAACTCGACCTTCTAGGAAGTATGGAGATCAATATTTAAGCCATTTTTTTTATAAATCCCAACTTATTCCAAATCAATGATTCACATGAACATGAGTGAAAATTAGTGCAAATTTTTTTTATCATATTTGAAACTAAGTAGTCCAATCAATTCTCGTTGATTTGAGTTTTTTTTCTATAATTCGATTTTCTGTGGCAAATGAAATTTTAATTCAGAAAAAGGTTTCTGAGATGTGCAAATCACAAATGCGCTGGGTTGCAAAAAAGCATCACAATTTTGTTTTTTAACTCGAATATTTCACTTACATTGGGAACTTTACACAATCCATAGAGAAGGGATTTTCACTCAACGGGAAGATCTTCTAAATATGAAGCCATACCTCGGTTTCACGGCTAAGAAACCATTTCAACGGACTTCAGTAGCAATCAGCAACTGTTTCATGATTCATTCTTGAATATGAAACTGCGGTATGGCTCTGGATTTGAAAGAAATTTACGTTGGAGTTGTGGGAAATTCCCAAAGTAAGATATTTGCTTCGATAGAAAACTTCAATAGGAAACAAAATAAATTAATTCCACATCTAGAAGAGTTTCCTCGAATCCCAAATTTTATTTTTCAAAATGGAGAAGCGGAAATCCTGAATTTTCCTTCAAATCCAACATAGTCTCCATAAAAAAACAATTAAACAAATGTTCAAACAGATTTAGGCAGACGAAATCTAATTGTTCATCAACACAAAAGGAATCTTGAGAAAACAAGCATATGTCGTAGATCATTATCTGGGAAGAAAACGAAAAGATCGAAAATTTAAAAGAGTTGATGAGGACAATAGAGTAGTGCCCACCTTAGACTCAATTACCAATAATATAGCCGACTATCCTGAATATATCTTCTAAGCCCAGGGTGATTTCAAAAAATGGTTACAATATTTTTGATCAGATACAAAAAAATATAATTATTATTAACTTTCGGACCGTTTCTCATTATCATCACCCAATAGACCTACCAAAAATGTTATTGGTAAAAATCCCTTCTGAATCCTTTAATAATCTTCTTTTCCAGATATTTTACTAAAATTTGTTTTTAAACGAAAATAGGCAAAGTTACATTTGAAGTATTAAAATAAATCTCCACATATATACTCTTTTCAGAAAACGATATTATTGATATGAGAAAACTTTGTTGTTACCAAATACTGATAAATATTAACAAAAATTCGATTAAACTTTGATACACTGAACACCATTATATTACTCAAACAAAAAATAATTTAGAAACGTACTCAACCGTGAAAAGACGATCGTCCAAAGTATAATTTTTATCTCACAAAATGAATGATCTACTTCTGAATGATATAAAAACAATAAAATATTAAAAATCTTTCAAATTCAACATCACACAATTAATAAAACTTTCCGGAAAATAAATATTTAATGATCCCGTTGACCGGAAATCCTTGCAATAGAATATAAATTCTACACAAATTACCTTCACGTGACAATCCACCGAACATGTACCAAAATTTTGACAAAGGAACCTTGTGAAATTTACTCTGAATTACCCAGATTAAACCTATCACATGTATCTATCAGCATTCCAGATCATTACTCACAAGCTTGGTGATTATGTTTATTTTCAAATCGTTACCGATATTTTCATTGTGAATTTTCGAAAATAAACATCGTTATTATTATTATATTATTTCCTTAGAATTACGTTTAGTTTTTTTCCAACAAAAATAAATATGATTATATTGATGATGATATATCCTATTTAGTATTAGTATACGGTTAGTTTCAGTCATTTAATATAATACTGTGTTTGGCATTACATATTATCTTCAACTGAAAATTAGGAATACTTTTAAAGATGCATTTCCCAAAATAGTTGAACCACGCACTGGTTTAACCTTAGTGGAATATTTGTTTATTCGCATGATTCAATTTTTTTCTGTTTCACTGCATTGCATGGTTATATACTTCTGTCTTCCTTTATGTAATACTGAATGAACGAATGAACGAACAGGAACATAAAATTCACTAGGAAGATACGGAGGTCTTTCATGAGAAATGAGATTCACTGTACTTTCTTTTTCTTATAATCGGAGTCTTCGAAAACTTCATATGATTCGGAAAATCCATTATTATTTATCTGCGGAGTGCCTGAAAAATGAAAAATAATCTCCCAAATGTGTGCGACATTGTGAGGATATATTTTTTTCAAATAAGAAATATAACTGTGATGATATTTTCATTGGCTGTTTCTTTTATGCTCTTATATTTCCTTGAAGCATTCCACCGAGTTTCCAGAAATATTTATAATCCATGCTTCTTCACTTTGTTTTATGCTGAAATGGTTATACTTCCTGTGTGCAATTTCTGATGACATATGAATTTGGGAATTCTCCATAGAATTTCCATTAAATTAGTAATTAAAATTATAATGAGGCTAACGAAAATGAATTTGCCAGCATTTCATGCATATTTTGATTCTGAGTATTTGGATAAATATTGTTATTGCCCAAATAGCTCATGAAACTTGTACAATTTCAGGGTCAATGGGTAAGTACCTAACTCGAGTGTAATCAATTTTACTGCTCGCCATTTTACAATTTGAATGCTGTATTTTTTTTACTTGTTCAAGTACAGGAGCCTAGTGCCTTTGACTGCACCTAATTTAGTCATTGTTGTATTTGATATATATGTATCTTATTATTTTCATTTAGGTATTTATTAATTTGGGAGATATGAATGGGCCGAGCCCAAGAAGATGTATCCAGTAAGTGGTTTTGAAATCACAAAATAATAAAAAATTAATGAAATGTTATCTGTATTTCAATTTGTCAGATATTCATTGGTAGGTACTCTAATTCAAGAGTGTTTTCAAAGTGTTTGGGGATACTATTCGCAAATATATCGATGCTGGTAGAATTTGATATTGTATCAGTAATGAATAATATACTTGGCGGGTGTTGTACGGCACATCGAACATTGTAAAAACGGTTTTAAATTACTGGACCATGATACAATGAACTATTGACATAAGACTTATATAATAATCTGAGAGTTCTCCAACTCTTTATTTCGTTACAAGATCTGATTATGAAACGTAGCATCATATTAGCTATTTTGGAAACTGTACATAAAATAATAGCAATTTGAAATCGATGATGATACCGATATATTTCAGTTGCTCAACTGATTTTAACTTATTATTTCGAATTCCGTAAGAATTATAGTATCATTGAGCCTATCTAAATCTGGCTGAATAGAATTGAAATAATTAGGAAGGTAATGGGTAGAAATACATTCAGATCAGAAACCTGGAAGAGAAACATAAATATTATGCTATAAATATTAAACTGCAAGGTTCCTCAGTGGGATCCCTGAGGAACCCCAGACATAACGAAAACTGTTGCATATGTGAGATTATTTATAGCTCTAGCTCTAACGTAGAAATCCAGCCATTCCACTAACAGCTTCGATAGTAGAATTGAGTAGTTGATCTTGTGAAATGTCTCACTGAAGTCAGCTTGAATTATACAGTTCGGGTCATTTAGTATGTGTTTTAAAAATAAGAGTAGAATCGAATCCACATATCGATTCCGTGTTGCTGGATATTGAATATGCTCTTTAGTTAAAAAACCTAGATTCCACAATAAATATTGAATAATTAGTGATTTTTATGACCTTGAATCTTTTTTTTATTTTGTGCCATTAAATATTTCAATCCATACATAATTGTTTGTTGTTTCAGATGCAACGATTCCGATTAATTAATTATTTGAAAAAAATTAGGAATATCAAGTTCTGAAATACTTTTTTGTAAATCAATATAGTATAATAGACATGTAATTTTAATTTGCGTCGGCTAGATGGAGGTTCACTAACAATTGTGACATTGAAGTGGCCATCTCCCTTACGACCCCCACAGACGATGAGATTGGTATCGCTACATGTTGCATGATAATTAGTAGCGATACAAATCACATCGTGTGTGTGGTTGTATCAGTATCAGATTGTATCACCATCTGCGATTGATGTGCGGGCGACTGATGTTCCACGATTTCATCTCAGCGTATGTGGTAACGTTGATACTTAATACAAATCTCATATTTTTGTATCGCGACTGGTATCGCGACATGTAGCGATACCCATCTCATAGTCTGTGGGGGCCTATAACTTCAAGAGAACACTGAAATTTGTTACACCGTTGGATACACAATCAAATAAGTACCTTTTAAATGAGGTATCATATGATTCACCTACATGTTTTTTCATTGAATGACTTCACGCTTAGGTTGATGACGTTATAAAAATGATTACCATAAACTGTAGTCATTATGATGATATATGTGTACAAATTTCGGTTTAAAAATGAAGGAGGGAGAGAGGACTTTTTGTTCCCACACTGTACAGTTCTTCTCAAAAGTCCGCTCCCCCCCTCTTATTTTTGGAACGATTATACATAAACAAGTGAAATTTGGAAACTGAATATTAAAGGTTGTAAACTTTCCTACTAGTGATGATAGATGACGAAATCGTCAAAGATGACGTCACAAGGCCATTGTGACCAATAATTTTAAATGGAACCCTACGGCAAGCGACACCTCTTTTAAAAGGTATCAAAAAAATCTATTCAATGATACTAATTTTGTTTGTGTTTATGGCAGTTTTAATGGATCATTAGTAAACATTAAAATTGAAGTTCCATTCAGTATGATATTAATTACAGATTTAAGAATCAGTATCTACTTAAAAAAATTGCTCGAAGTGACCTCCATTTACTTCCTGACAGTGAAATATCCTATTTTTGAACTCTTCTCGTAGTTTTGCAAATGTGTCTGCGGAAACAGCCTCACATTCTGCAACAATACGTTGTTTTAAAACGTCAATATTGTCAGGTTCAGTGGCGTGAACCTTCGATTTAAGGTACCCCCACAGAAAAAAATCCAAAGGTGTGAGGTCCGGTGATCGAGCTGGCCATTCCGTTGAACCTCGTCGTCCAATCCATCTACAACGATACTCCTCATCCAAATACCGTCTTACTGCACCGAAATAGTGTGGAGGAGCACCATCCTGTTGGAATGTTATTTCCAAATTGCCGAATTCATCTGGATTATCTTCCAAAATTTCGAGGATTAACGGTTCTAATGCGTTTTGCAACAGCTCCAGATAAACCTCACCAGCTGAATTAGTATTTAAAAAAAGAGTCCCAACGATGTGGTTTTCACCTTCTGGGGAAATTGGGTATGTGTTTCACGAAACAGGTGAGGATTTGCGTCACTCCAATACCTCACATTCTGTGTATTTACATTTCCATTTAGATAGAAAGTACTTTCGTCACTAAAACAAATTATTTCGACATAGTCTGGCTGTTGGTTAATTTTAGTTTCCATATTTTCACAAAATTCTAGTCTTCGGTCGGGGCCGTCGTCGGAGAGTTGATGAACCATTTTTAATTTGTATAGATGACATTTTTTTTTTCAATACCGTGTGTACTGTACTTCGACTGACTTCACAGGTAGATGCAACGTGAGTTGTTGAAGAAGTAGGAGTAATTATTACTTCTGCCAGTATATCAATTTTTTTCTCATCAGAAATTTGTGGTCAGCCAGATCGTTTCGCATCATTAATACTACCCTTTGTTTCAAACTTACGAGGAAGCTCCCTCAAATAAGTCCTCGAAACGGGGCGATCGGGAAATCTCTCATTAAAAATGCGTTCTGCTGCATGAATATTTTGTCCAGTTTCACCAAGAATTAGGATCGCTGCTACTTTATCACCTAAAGCACGTACCATTTCGCTCCTTGAAGCACTTAAACGTTCGGCTCACAACAGTTTAACATCAAAATCAAAATGTACAAAAATATTAAAAGTACCAAAAGCTGCTAAAACAGTTAAACGTTCGATCAACAATACTCAAATTATTAAATGTACAAAATCTTGGATAATTACACAAACGTCGAATCAGGGAGACTAACAAAAACGTCAGCTCATTTGACAACTATCCAGAGGCGGAGCTTGAATTTAGAATTTCAGTATTAACTGATTCAATTCATCACAGCTTTGCGTTTTTCAAAAGCTAGTTGCCAAAACTGCCATAAACACAAACAAAATTAGTATCATTGAATATGTTTTTTCGATACCTTTTAAAAGAGGTGTCGCTTGCCGTAGGGTTCCATTGAAAATTATTGGTCACAATGGCCTTGTGACGTCATCTTTGACGATTTCGTCATCTTTCATCACTAGTAGGGAAGTTTACAACCTCTAATATTCAGTTTCCAAATTTCACTTGTTTATGTATAATCGTTCCAAAAATAAGAGGGGGGGAGCGGACTTTTGAGAAGCACTGTAGGTATTTATTTCACACACAAGCAGTACTCAATATAGCTTCCGTGAATTTCTACGTTTATTTGCTTTTCAAATTGCTCAGTTATAAAAATTTTTATTCGCCGTTGTGAATAAACATTATTATTATCTGAAGAGAAGCACCTAAGGTATACAAGGTATTTTTTAAGTACGTGCAGAAAATTTAGGAGCATGTTGCTGACGTCAAAATAAGAAGAAAAGTTCCATCCGCAAGTTATTAGTTTCTGAGTTGAATTCTTATTTTTATTTTTTGTGAAGACATTTCAAAATAATTGTGATATTCAAATACAGTTTGGTATCTGGGAGTATTTCTCAATGACAAAATCAAATTTGATGTTAGTTTGTCTCTTTCGTGGGGGTGGCGCCACCTACATGTCTTTTCAGTCAGTTGAAATGTCATAACGTACCTGTATCACGTTTTCTAGTGGAAGAATCGATTTTTCTAACATTTTCGTGTAAAAAATATATTTCTGGTAGAGGTCGCTGCGAGCAACTGTTTTCGAGTTATTGGGATTTGAAATAATCGATGCAAGTGATTTTGAATGACAAGATTTTTCAATTCAAAATTAATTTAGTTAAAAAAATTATTTTTCCTTAATTTAATTTTAAAAAAGGAATCGGGTGTCATTACAATTCAATACTAATAATAATAACAGTAATTAAGACCAATTCAATACTAAAACAGTTAGTTGAGGGTAATAATTGAAGTAATTGTTCTTCAAATGGCCACCTTGCACCATTATGCATGCGTCGGCTCGTCGTCTCATGGACCATTATACCTGGTGTATTTCGGATACCGTCACATCCAGCAATGATTCGTTGACGAAGTTGTTCTTTGGTTTCTATTGGCACCGGATTAACTGGGGCCTTCAAGTGACCCCACAAAAAAACGATTGGATTTAAATCCGGGGACCTCGGAGGCCAGAATTGATTTGGAGCAGCGCCTCGACCAATCCATCTGTTTCTAAATCGCTGATTTAAAAATTCACGAACTATTAAAGTAAAATGCGCTGGCGCTCCATCATGCATAAACCATATTCTTTGTCTCAGTAAAATTGGAATGTCTTCAAGTAATTCAGGCAAAATATTTTCAAGGAAATCATGACAAGAATTTCCATTTAGAATCCCTGGAAAAAAGTGGGGACCAATCATATAATCCCCAACCATACCAATCCACACATTCAATGAAAACTGGTGTTGAAAACTGGACTGAACTATTGCGTGAGGGTTTTCGTCACACCACACATGATTATTATGAAAGTTCATTATGGCGTTCTTTGAAAAATGTGCGTCGTCAGTGAATAATATCTCTGCAGTGAATTGAGGGGTTTTGTGCAATTTTCTGCAGTATCCATTGGCAAAATGTTACACGGGGAAGGAAGTCTCGGGGCAACAATGCTTGGACACGCTGTATGTGATAAGGATACAACTGATTTTATTTGAGAATTAACCAAACTAATTTTTCAAAGGATCCAGACTCCATAAGCCGCTGAAAAAGGTTTCTGAATGTCTGGTGATTCGGCGCTGGATGATTAGGGAATCTTTCATCATAAATACGTCTTGCCTCGTAGCAATTGCCATCGGCAAGACCGTATACGTAAATCATATTAGCCATTTTGCTATTCGTGTATGCTACCATTCGGAAAAGATTAGAACACAAATACAGAAAACAACTTCACTGTCACAAGAACGAATTAAAATTACATGATAAGTACTCACCTGAATGTTATTTATTTAAATCGGAAAGGAGTGCAAAAACACTATGTAACAAAAAACAAGAATCATTTTTTGACTACATTCAAGTGTTGAATGTAGAAGACCATTGAATGAAAAAAGACAAATGCATTGGCGTATCTTTTCCGATATTAATTACTTGCGAGCCTCACGGAAATAATTCAAATGCATCGATTATTTCAAATCCGCACAAAAAAGTAATGACATTTCAAATGACTGAGAAGACATGCAGGTGGCGCCACCCCCACGAATGAGACAAACTAACATCAAATTTGATTTTGTCATTGAGAAATACTCCCAGATACCAAACTTTACTCGAATATCACGATTATTTTGAAATGTATCCACAAAAAATTAAAATAAGAATTAAACTTTGACACCCTACATCTCAGAAACGAATAACTTGCGGACATATGTTTATGGGAACTTTTCTTCTTATTTTGACGTCAGCAACATGCTCCTAGATTTCTACACGTACTTAAGACACACCCTGTATATTTATAATATATCTCTATTGGCCCAATGTAGAATCAGGATCCAGTCAATATGCTGTGCTACATGAGACTAGGCTGTAATTGCGATTTGTTACATTATATTAATCATACCTTATTGAACAAAGACAATGATGGCGTGTCACCCCCATACATTCCACAAAGGGCCCGAGTAAGGGTTAACTGTACATGGAGTTGCTGAAATGGATACGAAATATCCATAAATGATTGAAGGTGAACTTGAGTTCCGTAGGTTACTGCGGTTATCCGAGAATATTAATTAGTACATTTGTTACGATAACTGACGATAATGAAACGATAATGACGATTGCATAGCATGCTGTTTCCTGATTCAGGCACTATAAGGAATGGGGTGGCATTGATAGTCCATTGAAAAGTTACATTTGGGGTTGCGTTTTTTAGAGGACGCAACTTTATTTTTTTGATGTGTAGGGGGGGTCAGTGTAAAGCTAAAACCAAGTTTGTGCCGCCATCTTGAAAATAGGGGTTGAAATGGTTTTTACGATATATCTATTAAACTATTTATTTGATAAAAAAAATTGTCAACATTTTTTGTTGCAAATTAAATTCTCTACAACTTTAGTCCAGTAACTATTTGACATAGAACTATAAAAGTTCTAAGCGAAAATCTTCAGAAATTAGAGAAAAAAAATTATATTTTTCGATATAACTTTTTTTTTAATCATTTTACGAAAAAATGATATCCGACCATTTTTGTAGATCGTTCTTTGGGGAACAACTTTTATCCGCATCATTTTTTCATTAAGTCAAAAGCTAAGGTTTTACAGCGCTCCGAAGTGAGTACTATTTTTCAATATTCTCAACTATACCTATATTATACGTGTGTATTAATAATGTGTTCCACTTGCAAACTCTAAATGTAACTGACATGTGAAAGATTTAAAATCTGACCCAACTTTTTTGATTCAGATGATGACTCGGATGAGTCAGGATCAGAAACCTCTCAGAAACTCAGGAGAAGAGCTATTATTTTTTTCGAGCTGTGCAGTAGACGACTTGAGACTATCACTGTAGGGGAGCAACCATCCTGGCGGTAGAAGTCCGACCAAATGGCATTGTCATCCTTTTAGGATTTCATTTTTCTGGGTTAGAGTATTTGAGGATTTCATATTTTCATGTATTGATTGTCTCATGAAAGCATTGAGGTTTGTGAAATTTTCCTGTAAAAATTATTGAGTTTTTGAAATTTTCCTGAAAAAAATATCATTGTGGTTTGTAAAATTCTTCTGTAAAAATTACTGAGGATTTGATATTTTCCTGAAGAAAAATTCTGAGGTTTCGATATTTTCCTGTCAAAATTACTGAGGTTTTGATATTTTCCTGAAAAAAATTACTGAATTTGTTTCATTTTTCTGAGGTTTTGGTATTTTCCTAAGAAAATTACTGAATTTGTTTCATTTCATGATTTGACTTTCAAGATTCAACGTTAACAGCAGAGAAACTTGAATAATTTTTTTTTTGAAATTTGGGCCGTTGATGGCTTAAGATTATAGTAAATTTCGGAATAGTGGAAAATTAGTTTTGGGGATTAAGGATTTTTGGTACATTTTTTTAGCTGTGCAGTGGACGGCTTGAGACTATCGCTGTAGGGGCATTAACCATCCTGGCGGTAAAATTCCGATCAATTAGCCACTTTGTCTTTTGACATTTTCTCTCTTTTGAGAAATTTATTTTTGTATATCTTTATATTTTATCTGAGTTATGGAAGAGTTATCTGAGTGTATTCAAAAAATTTTGTACTTGATACTGTTGGTAGAACATATGAGTATTTTCTAATAATTTGGCAAAAATAGGAGAGGTTGGTCAAAACTTTTGGTTTGGCAAAATATTTTTTTGCAAATTTAGTTGAGGTCCAAAATTGTGGATTCTTCTGTTGATATGATGACTGGAGCGGTCAATTTATCTTTATCTTCTTTGTGTTGGTGTATTTTTAGATTCATATACTTTGAATAAAATTATATCTTATATATTATAGTTGAACCAGAATTTTGCTGGAAAATTGCACTTAAGTTAGAAAACTCAGTTTACTTTTGAAATATGTTCATATTTTGATCAATGAATGCTTGCAGTTTATATTTTCAGAGTTTGAGTACTCAAATCATTGTATTATGCATGCATTTATATTGATTATTAATGAACATACAAACGTATAATATAGGTATAGTTAAGAATATTGAAAAATAGTACTCACTTCGGAGCGCTGTAAAACCTTAGCTATTGACTTAATGGAGTAATGTTGCGAATAAAAGTTGTTCCTCAAAAAACGATCTACAAAAATGGTGGGATATCATTTTTTCGTAAAATGATAAAAAAAAAGTTACATCGAAAAATATAAATTTTTTTCTCGAATTTCTGAAGATTTTCGCTTATAACTTTTTTATTTATAGTTCTACGACAAAAAATTACTGGACCAAAGTTGTATAGAATTTAATTTGCAACGAAAAATGTCAATTAATCAATTTTTTATCAAATGAATAGTTTAAGATGGCGGCCGTGGGACAAGGGTGGCGACCCCACAAACTTGTTTTTAGCTTTACATCAAAAAAATAAAATTGCGTCCTCTAAAAAACGCAAGGTAAGGCCTAAAAAATGTAACATTTCAATGGACTATGAGGACATTTTCAGAGTCGGGTCAATGTTGGCAGGAATCTCGCCAGTATAGAATAGTTGAAGTTATTCATTCCTCGATTTCATATTGTAACGTAAATAAACTTAACTTGGTTCTACTAATTTATTTCACACTTAATCTACAACTTAATTTATATTACTACTTCACTGAATAGCTCGATCGTATGGGCTCGTTCAGACTGTCCTACTCCACTTGAGGTTTTCCTATTTATCTCCGATACAGCATTCTCGATGTTTCGAATTCGGACGGTTGGCGACGGCATGTTCCAATTGTTTCCAATATTGACCGTTGTTTTCCGCGGAAGAGCGCACTGGATGGTTCTCGAATATCTCCGGGGATGATCTCATCGCTGTCGATGGCAACACGTGAGGCGACAGGTCCGGCCTAGGTTCGTTACATTGCCCCCTTCTTAAAGACATTTCGTCCCGAAATTTCATCCTTGGAGTGTGACGATATCTGCATGACTCCCCATATCTGCACCGTGAAGTTCGATGGAAGTAACACTCCACGGTCTTCATGATCGGTCGTGGAAGAGGGTTACAGCAAACCAAAATCTTGACGCCGCTGGATCTGAATATCGCCTCCAGCATACTTCTTATGACTCTCCAGTCCAACCCATCAATACCACAGGATAATTTTGGAATTGCTAGATCCACCAGATTCTGGTCCACCATAGTATCTCTTAGTTTGGTGAGACTCTTCCAGACATCTTCATAAGACGGTTTATCTTGGGAATGCCTCTTGGTGACTAGGTAGTAGATGTTTCTCTGGCCTTTCTTCAACTGTAGCACCCCACCAACTTCTGGATTCTGCTCCCGCAGTGTTTGAGTTGACCAAATTTCTTGAGAACACTACGGCGATGCCCCTGGACATTCGAAGATCTTCTGCCACACAGTGCGCTAGTGCGTAGTCAGCAGGCACCTCGAAAAGGTCTCGTGACTCCTCTCTAGTAACTCCCATGTAGAACTTTCTGCCCGTTTGAATACAAGGACATAAACTTCTCGAACGTCATATCATCCTCCGGTGGCTTGAGGGTGCGAACTTGGTCATGGTTTCCAGCGTAAGGGCCAACCTGTTGAAATGGACTGACCCTTTGGTTTCCCTCGGGGTGGCTTATGGATTCGGTACACAAGGTCGTTTATCCTTTTCACGATCTTATACGGGCCTTCCCACGAGTTCCGCAACTTTGGTGATAGTCCACGACGACGTTTGGGGTTGTACAGCCAAACCAGGTCATCAACCTTAAATCCTCCAGCGTCGGCCTTGATGTCATAGGTCTTCTTCATTTTATCGCTGGCACTCTGGATGTTCAACCGGACTCGTTCGTGGATGTCGTCCATTCTCTGCCGAAGTTTGCTGACGTAGTCCTCTCCGCAGTGTCTTGTCCTGGCGGTATCCCAAACTTCAGGTCACAAGGCAGTCGCAGTTCTCGGCCCATTATAATACTAGCAGGAGTTTGACCGGTTGACTCGTGTACTGCGGATGGATAGGCCATCTGTAACAAATGAAGATACTGGTCCCAGTCTCTTTGATGGTCAGGAGACAACCTTGGACAAGTGGCGGTTGATCGTCCTGTTCATCCGTTCCACCATTCCATCGGACTGCGGATGTAGGGCCGTGGTTCTTGTCTTGCGGATGTTCAGCAGTAGACATATTTCTTGGAAAAGGTTGGATTCGAAATTTCTGCCTTGATCCGAGTGCAGCTCCATTGGAATACCGAATCGACATATCCACTCTTTCACCAAGACGTCGGCGACGGTGATGGCTTCCTGGTTGGCAGGGCATAGGCTTCCGCCCACTTACTGAAGTAGTCCATTGCCACAAGGATGTATTTATTCCCGTGGTCGGATACGGGAAACGGGCCGGCGATGTCAATGGCGATTCTCTCGAACGGGCTGCCTACGTTGTACTGACGCATCGGGGCCTTGGGTCGTATTCGAGGTCCATTGCTAGCAGCGCATACAGCGCACTTCCTGCACCAGTCCTGACGTCAGCTTGACAATTGGCCCAGTAAAACCGTTGCCTCACTTTCTGCAGGGTCTTCGTCACTCCCAGATGTCCTCCGGCGACTCCATCATGGATTTCCTGCAGCACTTCCTCTCTTCTGTTCCTGGGAACAATTATTTGGCGTCTGTCTTCCCACCAATATCGGCCTCCACACACGTTTCAGGATCCCATTGTCCAGAATAAGAGAGTTCCATTGTGCCCAATAGGACTTAACAGCCGGCGAGTAACCTGCGACTTCCTGCCATGATGGTCTTCGATTGCCCTTCTTCCAGCTGACGACTAAGCCAAGGTCGGGGTCTCTCTCTTGGTCTTTCTGGATCTTGCTGTCATTCCAGTTGTCATCCATTGCCGCGGTTCTACAAAGTGTTGCTTCTCTTCTGCTCGTCGGCAATGTGAGCAATCATCTGGACATGGTCTTCGCGACAAGGCATCTGCATTCTTATGGCTAGTTCCGGCTCGATGTTCGATCTCGAAATCGAATTCTTGGAGTCTCGATCCAACGTGCTACTTGACCCTCAGGATTTTTGAACTGTAAGAGCCATTTGAGAGCTGCATGGTCAGTTCTCAACAGGAATCTTCTTCCATACACGTACTTGTAGAAGTGTTCCACTCCCTTTACAACAGCTAACAGCTCTCGCCTGGTGACACAGTAATTGCGCTCTGGTTTGCTAAGCGTCTTGCTGAAATAACCAATGACCTTCTCCTGTCCCTCCTGGATCTGAGATAGGACAGCTCCAAGTCCCACGTTGCTGGCGTCCGTATCCAAAATGAATTTCCCCTTTGGGTAGGGATAGCTCAGTATAGGTGCGTTGATCAAAGCTCCTTTCAGCTTCCTGAATGAATCTTGACATTCTTCGGACCACTGGAACTTTGTTTGGCCTTCCGTGAGCCTGGTCAGTGGTTTAGCGATGTTAGCGAATCCCAGCACATATCGGCGATAGTATGTGCATAAACCAAGGAAACTTCGAAGTTGGTGAATGTCTTTTGGGATGGGCCAATCCTTAACAGCTTTGATCTTCTGGTCATCCACTGCTACTCCTTCCCCAGAGACAACGTGGCGAGGTATCGTACTTTTTTGGAACAGATGGCATTTTAGGGCTCAGCTTCAATCCGGAGTTCCTCAGTCGCAGGAATACTTCCTCCAAGTTTTTCACGTGGTCCTCGAACGATCTGCCGACCACAATTATGTCGTCGAGATACACTAGACACGTGTTCCATGAGAGTCCCTTCAGCACTGTCTCCATCAATCTTTCGAATGTGGCGGGAGCATTACAGAGCCCGAATGGCATAACGGTGAACTGCCACAATCCTGAGCCGATGGTAAAGCAGTCTTTTCGATCTTCCTGAGCGAGTTCTACTTGCCAGTATCCACTCTTCAGATCAAGGGTCGAGAAAATCGTGGAACCAGCCAACGTGTCTAGGGTGTCATCTATTCTCGGGAGAGGGTAACTGTCCTTCTTCGTGACATTATTAAGTTGGCGATAGTCTACACAAAAGCGTGTCGATCCATCCTTTTCTTCACCAGTACGACTGGAGAGGACCAGGGACTGTCAGACGGTTCGATAACTCCTTCTTTTCCCATATCGCTGACTATTTTGTCAGCCTCTGCCTTCTTGGCAAGAGGAAGTCTTCTTGCTGATTGCCGGATCGGTCGGGCACCCCAGTATCAATCTTGTGCTGGACCACATTAGTTCGACCCCTTTTCCTTGTCCGGTATCGAAGATGTCTTGGTACTTTTGACTAAATCTCTTAGTTTGGGCTGTTGAGCTGGTTTTATGTCTTTGGAAGAGATGGCAACAATTCTCTAGTTCTGTGGGCAAGTTGTTGGTTGGCTAATCGTACCTCGTACGCCCGGATCACGGATGAAACTGACGAGCAGTGCCCCAAAATTGTTCCTTTCTTCAAGGTCACTGGGAAATAATTGACATTCATGACCCTTACCGGCACAAATTTGTCAGCACGCAACAAGGTCTTCCCTAGTGCAATCCTCGTCCAATTTTCTCATCATGAAGTTTGGGCTCGAACATCACCACGTCTCCACTGCTCGCACTCCCGTCCAGGCGAGCCTCCAGAATGGTTTCAGCCCTCTCAGGTACGCTTACATCTTCAGCCAACAGCACACGGATCAACTCTTCACTTCTCCCATGAAGTACCAGCTCTTCTCCGTTGACACGTAGGACGCCGTCTTTGAAATCCAATTCAAACCCTCTGGAATTCATGATGTCCATTCCGATGATTGCATCGTCTTCGATGTCCGCTCAAGTGCCTGATGTTTCACTTTAGTGCTGCCCAAAATTATTTCAATCGGTAGCTCGCCATATACAGTAGCTGGCTCCCTGTTGCTGTGCGTAGCTTCCAAGTTGTCGGTTCAATTCGTTCCGGTGTTCTGGCAAAGGAAGGTCCGAGAATTGTCCTAGTCGCACCTGTATCTAGCAGCATGGTGCAAGGCTCGTTATTGATGAGACCGTCTACGAAAACACCTCTGTTCTGTCGTTGCAGGATAGCGACATATGCGTTGTTAACCAGGGCTTGCTGGACACAGGCCGACGATTGCCCCTTCTCGTCGACCTTCTTTAGTTTTCCTGCATCGGAGTCGTGTTGAATGTTGGACATTTGCTACGCACATGTCCAATTTTGCCACAATTCCAGCATCTTATCTGTCTCTTCTCAGGGAACACTTCCTTAATCACTTTCCTTATGGCAGCTTCCAAATTAGCAGGCTCCTGTGAGTCTTCCTCAATCATTCGGACTTCACTCTGGCTTTTGCAAGATTGTTTCGCTGCCTCGAATTCTAAAGCGCGTGCCAGTGCGTCTACGAGATGTGTTGACGGGCTAGTGTCAACGCTTGTCTGGTTTCTGGTCACGGAGTCCATCCAGGAATGCTTGAACCGCTAGTCGCTCCATTACATTTTCTGGTGTGGTGGATATGCGAGACGAACCAAGCGTGCAATGTCAGTTTCGAATTTTGTAAGGATTCGCCCGATTTTGGCAGCGATTTTTCAACTGGGAGTGGTATACGTGCTCCAAATGGGCGTGGCCATATCGTAATTCTAGATGTTTAATCAGCTGATCATAGTCCTCCTGTTCTTGGGCGGTGAGAGTTTGTAGAATATTTGTCGCTTCTCCACGTAATGCAAGTGTCAGTGCTCAGCTCTTTCCCCTGCATTCCATCCGTTTGTTTGCTGCTGCTTCAAACTGCCGGCGGTAATTTGCCCATGGGGTTTTTCCGTCGAACTGAGGAGGCTTCATGGAAAGCTTCCCTATTTCTGAAATGACCTTGACATCTTTTATACCCTCTTGAACTTTATCCACGTTCAAACTCAAGTCCAGCATTGCATTTTCGTTAACCATCTCTGTGGAGGACGCACTATTAATTTGTTTTTCCAGCTTACTGATCGTTTCCTTTATTTTGTCCATTTCTGTCTCAACGGTTCCCATTCTTTCTTCTAGAAAATTAGCCACACCACACAATTCTCTTTTTAGGCCTTCTGTGTTTTCCAGGAACTTATCTTCCAGGCTTCTTGAATTTTCTAGAAGCTTCTCTTCCAATTTCTAAATTTTCTTGAAGTTTCTCTTCCAGATTTCTAGAATTTTCCTGAAGTTTCCTTCCAGATTTCTAGAATTTTGTTGCAGTTCTTCTTTCACGGATTTAGTAGTTTCTTCGAGTTTATTCATTACCAAACTTAAATCACCTCCGGAACTTCGAATAAAAATGTTTCGGGGTCCTCACCTTCTTGTATAAGTCCTTCTGCAAGTCTTTCCTGGAGTACTTGCTTTTACCTGTTGTTTCCAGTTCCTTTCCTCCAATTCCTGTTTCAATTCCGCTACCTTCAAATCCGCAAGGCGCACTTTTCTTGAACACATTTTGTCTTTGACGAGGTATCAGTCTGTTTCCACGAAAAAGTTTATCAGTTTGTTAAAATTCACTTCGCGAATTCTTTCCACGGGCCACCAGTCTATTGTCTGTTTCACGCGAAGAGTGTATCAGTTTATATTCCCACGCACAATTGTCCACTTCGCGAAAACCGGGCCACTGTCTATTTTCTGTTTCACGCGAACAGTGTATCAGTTTATATTCCACGCACAATTGTCCACTTCGCGAAAACGGGCCACTGTCTATTTTGGGCGTACAAAAGGTCTATCAATTTATTTTTCTGACTATCCACTCCACGATCACTTGTTTATTTTCAAAATCTCACTTCCGACACCAATTGTAACGTAAATAAACTTAACTTGGTTCTACTAATTTATTTCACACTTAATCTACAACTTAATTTATATTACTACTTCACTGAATAGCTCGATCGTATGGGCTCGTTCAGACTGTCCTACTCCACTTGAGGTTTTCCTATTTATCTCCGATACAGCATTCTCGATGTTTCGAATTCGGACGGTTGGCGACGGCATGTTCCAATTGTTTCCAATATTGACCGTTGTTTTCCGCGGAAGAGCGCACTGGATGGTTCTCGAATATCTCCGGGGATGATCTCATCGCTGTCGATGGCAACACGTGAGGCGACAGGTCCGGCCTAGGTTCGTTACAATATCATGAACTTGTTGCGATTTCACGAGGGTATCCCATAACACTGATTAAATTCGCCGAGAACTATTTTGATGGTAAAAATCAGTTTTTTACATACTAGCAATAAACTATCGGTGTAAAGTTGTCAGCCAAAAGTTAGCAGCCATTTTCCATCGCAGCTGTCCTTCTATTATCTGATCATTTAAAGGTTCCATCTATAGTTCTTGTCTAGGTGTTTCGTTCTTTATACTCTCCTTGTTTTGCATTTACTTGACTTTTAATCTTTTCTATTAGGTTCCATGTTCGGTAAATGTTTAGTTAACCTATTCATGCTCCCTGAGAATAGCTGTTTAACTTATGTTACGTATTTTTGCCTTCCGAACACGTATCCGGAAAAAAAACACGGTGCTGCCATAGCGTTTCCGAGTTGAGCTTTTTTTTGTTCCTTATCGCGTAATTTTTTCGCACAAAAATAACTCACAATGACTCCTAATTTTTATCAGCATGAACTACAAATACCAAAATACTCATTTTTGGCACACCTTTGCACAAAATATAGCCGGTTCCATTGAAAAAATCCTCCTTCAACAGTTACAAATAATCCAACTTCTCACATTTGACAAACTCTAGTAAATTCCACTTTCTTGAATGTTGGTAATACAAATAAATTACCGCCAACCTTTCGAATTCGATTACGAGCAACAATTGAAGGGGAAATTGTTTATATTCACAGTTGTTTTTGGCACCATTATTGAATTAGATTTTAAAAGGAAATTGCATATTGAAAAGGGAAACATTCTCAATTGAATATTGATAGAAAGATTTTTCTGTGAATTGAAAAATCCACGATCAAAATGAAGTTATTTTTTGTGAATGTCTAACAGAAAACAACTACTTCCCCGGCTAAAGCCACGCTGGACATTGAACTACATCTGATAGATATTCTGAAAAGGCCCTAACTCAAAAGAAAAATCTGAAATCGAAATTTGCATTTTCATTCAGATAGTTATTTGATTTTCAATTCAGTCTTGATTAAGAACTCATGAAAGATGAATGAGG
Organism: Gonioctena quinquepunctata; assembly: GCA_018342105.1. Classification (NCBI taxonomy): domain Eukaryota; kingdom Metazoa; phylum Arthropoda; class Insecta; order Coleoptera; family Chrysomelidae; genus Gonioctena; species Gonioctena quinquepunctata. The sequence goes on along the minus strand of JAFIRS010000855.1, from coordinate 381,808 downwards.
CAAAGAAGAATGTTTTCCAAAGAGTACTCACCAGAAATAATTCGTAGACATTGACGCAGGAGAGACATCGCATTCACTAGGTCTTCAATACATTTTGTCGACGAAAATCTATTTCACGCTTCCACGATCATCAGGAAGACCGGAAGAAATGGGAAACACATTTCCAAGAAGCAATCTCACTTTGCACAGATGGAAAAAGTTAGAATCATTTCTTTTGGAGAGACACTTTGGAATTAGTGTTTTCTGACATTAAAACCTGTCATGGGGTATGATAGATTGATTTGTTGAAAATATTAACAGGATGTTCATAAAATCAGATGTGGAATCATCTGCGACTGAAAGATAAACTTCAGTCACTATCTTCCATCGTCAAGTGTCAAAGTGTCTCTCCAAAAGAAATGATTCTAACTTTTTCCATCTGTGCAAAGTGAGATTGCTTCTTGAAAATGTGTTTCCCATTTCTTCCGGTCTTCCTGATGATCGTGGAAGCGTGAAATAGATTTTCGTCGACAAAAATGTATTGAAGACCTAGTGAATGCGATGTCTCTCCTGCGTCAATGTTACGAATGATTTCTGGTGTGTACTCTCTTTTGGCAAACATTCTTCTTTGCCTCATTCATCTTTATGAGTTCTTAATCAAGACTGGAATAGAAAATCAAATAACTATCTGAATGAAAATGCAAATTTTCAATTTCAGATTTTTTCTTTTGAGTTAGGGTCTTTTCAGAATATCTATCAGATGTAGTTCAATGTCCAGCGTGGGTTTAGCCGGGGAAGTAGTTGTTTTCTGTTAGACATTCACAAAAAATAACTTCATTTTAATCGTGGATTTTTCAATTCACAGAAAAATCTTTCTATCAATATTCAATTGAGGATGTTTCCCTTTCCAACATGAATACCCCACAAGAGGTTATCTTGACGATGGAAGATAGTGACTAAAGTTTATCTTTCAGTCGCAGATGATTCCACATCTGATTTTATGAACATCCTGTTTATATTTTCAACAAATCAGTCTATCATACCCCATGACAGGTTTTAATGTCAGAAAACACTAATTTCAAAGTGTCTCTCCAAAAGAAATGATTCTAACTTTTTCCATCTGTGCAAAGTGAGATTGCTTCTTGAAAATGTGTTTCCCATTTCTTCCGGTCTTCCTGATGATCGTGGAAGCGTGAAATAGATTTTCGTCGACAAAAATGTATTGAAGACCTAGTGAATACGATGTCTCTCCTGCGTCAATGTTACGAATGATTTCTGGTGAGTACTCTCTTTTGGCAAACATTCTTCTTTGCCTCATTCATCTTTATGAGTTCTTAATGAAGACTGGAATAGAAAATCAAATAACTATCTGAATGAAAATGCAAATTTTCAATTTCAGTTTTTTTTTTGAGTTTGGGCCTTTTCAGAATATCTATCAGATGTAGTTCAATGTCCAGCGTGGCTTTAGCCGGGGAAGTAGTTGTTTTCTGTTAGACATTCACAAAAAATAGCTTTATTTTAATCGTGGATTTTTCAATTTACAGAAAAATCTTTCTATCAATATTCAATTGAGAATGTTCCCCTTTTCAACATGAATACCCCACAAGAGGTTATCTTGACGATGGAAGATAGTGACTAAAGTTTATCTTTCAGTCGCAGATGATTCCACATCTGATTTTATGAACATCCTGTTTATATTTTCAACAAATCGATATTGCATAAAAGTGAAATGCCAGCGATTTTGAATTTTCACACGCTGAACTTTGTTGAGCAACCAAAATTTTCCCGCGGAAACAGTGGAAACTTTTTTTTTCAACTTCATGTCATGTGGTACCGATGAACTGGTTGTGGAACGTCATAGGCATGCCATTTTCAAAAGCTACCCCACCCAAAAAGCAGTAACATTTTCTTTGGATTTGAAACTTATTGTATCACGTACATCCTTCAGGACTATCAGATCGTTTTTTCATAAGGTGTAACGATTATCTTTGATATGCTTAATCTATATGTCGTATTGATTTCAATTTGAGTCATTTTTATTTCTCTCTGGAGACCTAGGAAACTCGCATATCAATTAAACGACAAAATCAACAGATTTCGGGTAAACAAAGCGCAATTACCAACTTTTGATTTTTGACATTTATTATGAAAAATTAAATTAAAAGTAATTGGGGTTTTTTCTAGGAATTATCGAAATTTAAGTAAATAAAATATGGCTAAAACGTTAAATGAGTGTAAGGTTACTGTTTTGGTGTAAAAAATTATAGATTATATTAATTTACAGTTTCCTGGAGTGACGTCTCAAAACCCAAAACCATTGGTTCCTACATGACATGAAGTTGGACATTTTTTACGAAAACAATAAAGTCTGCGACTCTTTCCGCTCAACAAAGTTCAGCGTGTGCTGAAGCATCTGTGAAAATTTCATCACAATCGCAGACATTTCAATTTCATGAAGGTTTACCAATAACTACTTCGAATTGACCCACATTTAAATTTGTCGAGAGGGTTCAGATTTGTTCACTTTTCTATCTAAATGGTACAAAAGATTTCATGTATTTATATAGATTTCTTGCAAGAGTCGAAAGCACTTAAAACAATAGGGCATTCATAAAAATATTTGTATAGTGGAACAAAAATAAAAGCAATATAATCATTAAACGCGTCGTACATGAATTGTAAGATTTAAATGGTATGCCCAGGTATAGAAACAGACAAATCAATTATTCAAATGTAATCTTTAACAAAATATTGTTTATTTCGAATACACTGCTCTGATACAAAACATTAACTTTTATTTTCCTAAAGACTGAGGAATGTTCATGGAAATAATTCAATGTTCAAAATTCACTTTGAAATATTGCAATACCGGGTGACACAGGATATCAGGCCACCCCTGTAACTTCTGCATTCGTGAACGGATTTTCCTGGAATTCGGTACAGTTATATAAGCAACCATTTCGGATCACATTACAATCCAATATGGTGGACTTCCGGTTTTCCTGGAAATGCAAGTAACTTTGTTTTTTCAAATGAAACACCCTCTATATTTTTACATATTCAAGTTCAACAGGTCAAAACAAGTCCAAACCTTATGTCAAATGTCATTTTTTTGAAACAATTGAAATTAAAATTGTTTTTTTTATTTTACCTAGTGGATAAATGAGATTTGGTCGAAGCTATTCACAATGAGTCGCAAATAACAGAAAAATTAAATATTTTCTGAAAAATTATTTTTTGTGTCACTTACTGGTTAATCAATTCAGTCACATCATATTTTGATCAAAAATTCATTTTTTTCAAATGAAACCCTTATGGGCCACTACCTAACTCTAGAAAATTCATTAAGGAGAAAAATTAAATATAATTTTTTTATTTCGGTGCAGTAACAAATTGTATAAATTCAAAAATCTGCAACTAGTTCATGAGTTCTGGCAGTTTGAATAATTTTTCAACTTAGTAAGCTGTGGAAAACAGCATTTCTGAATCTTGTCAACTAATTGTGTAAGTTATACTTATAAGCACGATAATGGTTTTTTTTTCTTCTAGTGTCTGCTCGACTGACATTGCATTGGTGTTTCAATTCCCGCTTCGAAGCGGTTGGATCAAAATCAACATAAGCAAAACATTCATTTCTCCTCCTCACTAACGATCATCTTCTCCATTGTTGGGTTCTGTTGGGAATCTTCTCTCCACATTTTTGAAAAAGGTCCTCTGTGGGTGTCTTCTGTGTGGGTATCATTCAGCGTATAACTGACAAGCGGCGACAATGTTTTCAATACATTCCTCGTAAATTAATAACAAATCAACCTGTTCACCTCTTGTGAACCTATAATTTTGATTTCACATTTCTACTAAACTAATTCCCGGAATTTAAATAATTTTCGAGAGTTAATATGAGAGCGAAACACAATTAGTTGACAAGATTCAGAAATGTTGTTTTCCACAGCTTACTAAGTTGAAAAATGATTCGAACTGCAAGGAAACTCATGAACTAGTTGTAGATTTTGGAATGTATACAATTTGTTACTGCACCAATATACTAAAATGATATGTCATTTTTTTCCTTAATGAATGTTGTAGAGAGACAGGTAGGTGGCCCATAGGGGTTTCATTTGAAAAAAAAATAATTTTTGATCAAAATGTGATGTGACTGAATTAATTCATCAATAAATGACAAAAAATAATTTTTGAGAAAAAATTATGTTTTTCTGTTATGTGCGACTCATTGTGAATAGCCCTGACCAAATCTCATTCATCCACCAGGTAAAATAAAAAAACAATTTTAATTTCAATTGTTTCAAAAAATGACATTTGACATAAGGTTTGGACTTGTTTTGACCTGTTGAATTCGAATTTGTAAAGATATACAGGGTGTTCTATTTGAAAAAACAAAGTTGTTGGCATTTGCAGAAAAACCGGAAATCCGTTATATTGGATTGTAATGTGATCAAATCCGAAATGGTTGCTTATATAACTCTACCGAATTCCAGAAAAATCCGTTCACGAATGCAGAAGTTACAGGGGTGGCCCGATATCCTGTGTCATCCGGTATAGGCCTTTCCTTAAAGCACATATTGGTCGTGTTGAAAAGGAATGCCTCAATTCGTTGTTCAGGCCTGTTGTTTCGCTTGAAGATATACTCCTAAAGATAGCCCAAGAAGTGTTCTTTCTTGAGGCCGTATTTCGGAGTATTATCACGGATATCTTGCCATATCCTCTCAACGGATTTATAATTGGCACCCAAAATAGAATTCAATTAGTGGCATTTACTCATTTGATATAGAAATACTAACCAGAATCGGGATTGATAAAATTATAACTGTGATCAACTGTCAGATGCTGGAAGCCGTCTTCGTCTAGCCTGTTATAGGCTCTTCAGCAATCTGACATGATCGTTGTTCCTAGTCTACTTTTTGATGAGGCACTGGAACCAAAAATGTCCTTCTGGCCCCTCTTTAGATCCCACCAAAATCCCTATAATACGTATATATAATATGTGTATATAATAATAGAATACTTCTCTACAGTAATTACTCCAATCTAGAACTGTCATTCTTGTAAAATTAAGTCATCTTTGCATGAATTGGATCCACAGGTGGGTTAGCTCAACAAAATATCCAATAAATGAAGGCATCTTCTGGATACTAATCCTCCCCACGAAGAATGTAGCATTCCTTACAGCCTTTTGAAAATTACACCTCAGACGAATATCCTTCTTCCTGAATCTTTTAACGATTTGCGTCTTTGGCATCTGTGTAATTGGCATTTACAAGTGCATTTTGGACACTGAATTGTTTCCATAAATACTAGTTCACAATAAAGAATTGTAAATAACTCAACTCAAAAACAATTGCGAATATAAATGAAGAAGAAATTGTTGCTAATATTTGAATTCTAAAAGTTGGCGGTGATCTATTTGTTATTACCAACATCCAAAGAAGTTAAATTTACTAGAATTTGTCTCTGTCAAATGTGAGAAGTTGGGTAATTTGTAACTGTTGAAGAAGGGGGATTTTTTCGATAGAACCGCCTATATTTTTTGCAGAGCTGTGCCGAAAATGAGTCATTTGGCGTTTGTAGTTCATGCTGATTTAGAGGAGGCATTGTGCGAGAAAATGATGCTTGAAAATTACGTGATTAAGAACAAAAAAGGCTCAAACTCAAAAACGGTATGAAAGCGCCTCGTTTTTCTTTCGCATTCGTGTTTGGGAGGCAAAAACAGCTATGTTCAGGGAGCAGACTTCGAAAAAAGCGACCGGGGTTCGAATCCGACGACCGTAAAAAAAATATTCGAAAATGACAGCGCAGATTCTGCAAACCATGCACTCACAAGGTTAATGCATCGAGAAATCTATAAAACTGGTTTTTTACTTAATTTTGCCAGTAAATATATGATATTTCTTGCTATGATAGCCTCTACTAACCTCAATTCTCGCGTGAAAAAACGTGTAAGCTTAGCAGGAAACAATCCCATTCTCCTTAAAATTATATCCTGAATAAATACACTACCCTCAATCAATACTTCGTATTATCATTTCGATTTATCAACTATCACTTGAAGTGCGGAGCGAAATAGTTAAACTGAAAGTTTGTTCCATCCACAAATTAAGTTGCATTCATCAGGTGTCAAATAAAAGATACTCATAAGTTACGTGATATGGAGAAAGATGCATTGTCTTTTAAATGCTACATAAACGAACAAACCTTACGACTAACTGCAGGGACAGTTGGAACTGATTCTGTCTCGCTCTTTTTCTCTTTACTCTACATTTAACATTTCTTTCTAATCGTCTCAAGTGGAGGCTTGGGGTATATTAATGACGGGGAATTCAAATGTATAAATTAATTGCCAGAAATGAATACAGATACACATTTTTTTCAATGCATAGTGAAAAATGTATGTATTTTACGTTTTTGAGTGAGTTCAAGAGCAGTGAATAATCATTATGAATGAATCTGTAAAGCGATTCCTTCGATTTTGGAACGAGAAGAATTGTTGTAACTTTCCACGTTGAAAATTCGAATATAGCATGAATTGTGGTAGTTTTATTCAGTTTCAAATGTGATTCGGGAAATATTCTCATCAAATATCATTCGCGCTGAAGGATTTTATCACAATTTTTCTAAATTTTCCCTCAACCATTTTGCCTCTAGGAAATTCAACTCGTGGAATTTGCTGCTTTTTTATCAGAAATTAAAACAGTCAAGCTCCGCTTCGTGGTTTAATCAGATAATAAGACCGCAAATTGCACTCAGTAAAATTTCCAGGCAAAATGCTTTCTCGAAAATTTCAAAAAAGTTTGAGCGATAAAACCCCTAGCACTTATGATATTACCCTCGATAAAAGTAAGATGTCTTTATCAACAGTTCACCTCCAGCGTGCACAATAATCACGCGTTTAGCGGTGGTGCATTTAATGCGCATGGATTAGTGGCATCCCTCCAACATTTTTGGTCAATATCATGTGTATCAGTGAATGTGTTTGTCCATGATTAGTATCAGGTAATAATGAGAACGTTGCGTGATTGTGATATTATGCATATTATTGCAATGCGGTTTGCGGTCTTGGCAGGACCGTGCCTAGTAAATTTGGAGTCGCCAAATAAATAACAGTTATGAAATTCATATGAAAGAACACGTTCATAGAAAATAAAAGAATAAAAGTTTGACAAAAAATATTCTGAAATATCGAATAAATACACAACGAATAAGAAACACATATGTTGGAAATAAGCACATGTGGTAACGAAAACACAATACCCAAGTAGCACAGAGTCATAAAATTAACATAATTACTTCTTATACCGTCTTGAAGACCACGTATTTGTAATGTTTTAGAACCAAAAAGTGCGTTTTATAACCTTTAGGCGTTGCTATGACGTCGTGTAGTAGATATAACGAGAGTACAATAAATAATTCTCGAGATGAAGTTGAACTGTGGTTTGTATGTAAATAAATTGTATGCGTCGTTAAGTAGAACTTAAGAGCAGTTGCTGTGAGGTTATTATGACAATGAACATATGTGGTTCCGATGAACAGATTTTTGAAACGTTTCTACGACTACATATTGTACTCATGTAATCTAGTTTCATCAACTGATGAATTTTGGTCGTAATTATTACATTATGAAGCTATGGTTGGATTATTTTTGTTGGTTATGTTATTTTTGTTGGATGGGTATATTGTGATATGTATGTAGAATATTCAGTTCCGTATGAATAATTAAAATGCCAAAACAAAAATCCAATCTGCCTTACAAGAGAACTGGAGCGTATAGAAAAATTTAAAAAAATATAAAGAGGAAGGAGTGCCTACCCCAAAATTATCATGTGGAATAATTAATCAGTCTATCGGGACACTGCAAAAAAATGAAGTTCATCCAGTCCCTTCAATTGTTTTCACAAAAAGGAAAGACATAAATAATATGTATGTGCACTTCGAGTGATAAATAAAAAATATTTAAATATAACTGTTATCAACATCAACATAACCTCTATTGTAAATGTCAGTTGTCAGTTAATCTAGCGTTTTCCATCAGGCGGAACTAGCGGAATGTTTAAGCACTCAGTGTATATCTTTTTCTGTTTTGATAGCGTTACGATGTTAGTACAACAAAACTTGCTACTTGTGGTTACAGCGACTACGTTACAACTTCTTTATGTAAGATATTGCGATGTCTTTGAGACACTCGTAAACTATTGTATGATAGTACATACCGGAGTAACTACAACTTTTCGACACTAGAAGGACGGCATCCATGTTTTTCGATTGATTGATAACATCATTCTGGTAGCCATATTGGAAGAAAAATATTTAAAATAAAAAATATGGGACCCTGGTTGTTATATCAATTCAAAAATCATTGGAGATGTGCTAATTAAGTATCTTTCGTAATATGGTCTACATATTTCAACGATTAATGAGAAAAATTTATGAAATATATTTTTTATGAAATAAAAATGAGGCGCATGAATTTCAAGTGAGTAGAATTGGATTTTGATCGTAAGAATGGATTTGCTTGGCCACTAGAGTTTCAGAACAATCCTAAACGACACATAAATGAAAATCATTTTTATCTCGATAACTATCACGGCCATTTGTTGTGAGTATATATAGTTGATATAGGACATTACCACAAAGTACCATGAACAAGTAAAGGAAGACTGAATTATATATTATATTAATATTATGTAAAATCTTTTGATATGGTATACATATTGTAATACTATATTAGAAATATTATTACCTTCTTGCATAATGATATAATGACTACACTAAGACCACAGAACGACGTAATAATAATATTCAATCCAACCCTTTTGCGACTGGCTTATATAAGTCTATATTGGCAAGTCATTACCACTACTTTATAACGTCGATGTGACGTCGCAAGAGTGTGCCTTTTTGTCGTATCGGCATACATAGCGACGTCTTAGCATATTACAAGACATAAGTCATGGACTTTTGCGAAAGGACCATTGTTAAATAAAAAAGTGTAAAAAATTCATATGAATTGTACTCTTCTAGCTTTATTTTCGGTGAATTCATCTATAAGTATTTCGGTGTTAATCTGCTGTAACAAATTAGATTTTATAGAAATAATAGCAATATTCTCCAGTCGCTCTAGCTTCATTTTTGGCAAATTCATCTATAAGTATAGGCCAACCAATAGAGAAAAAATAGAGACTATTTTCACACTTGAATAAACAAGCAAATAACCTGTACTACCTCTCGAAAGATAGTTCGTAAATGAAAACACCGGTGTCGGCCCCAGCAAAATCGCTTTGTGGAACTTTTTAAAAATGAAATAGTGTCAAACAATTTTTTTTTTATTTTTTTTACAATAATCTTGAAAGGTATTGAAGGAATCGTTTCACACTCAATGGAACTTTTGAAGAAAATTTAAAAACATCTTGTAGTTTTTCTTGTGTGAAAACCTCTAAAAATAGACCATTTGTAAAAAATTCATAATTTTTTTAAAAATTCGAAGCTGGACAAACAATTTTGAGAAAAATGATAGATAAAAACATGTAGTTCAACTGTGCACAAGATGGTTTCTGTCCAATGTGTAGTTTTTGCACAATCGCGTTATAAACAATTTAAGGGATTATCTTGAAAAAATGCGCTCATTTAAGGGAAATCGTCGTATTCGAATTCTGTGAACGGCATCTCGAAGTCAACATCTACAATTTGTTTATCTTGGATTTTCACCTGTGCGGTGGGAAATGTGTTGAAAATGTCACTGAAAGTTGCTCCAAACGATTCCTTCAATACTTTTGAAAATATTTGAAAAAAACAAAAAAGTGGTCATTTCTGACAATATTTCTCGTTAAAAAAATCCCACAAGGTGATTTTGCTGAGGCCGACACCAAGGTTTTTATCTACGAACTATCTTTGAAAAGGTAGTATAGGCTATTTGCGTCTTTATTTAAGTGGAAAAAAAACATTGCTTGGCCTAGTATTTCAATGTTCATCTGCTGTAACAAATCAGATTCAATAGAAATAAAAGCAACAATCTCCAGTCGCTCCTAACACATTGTAGATAGTGGAAAATTCTTGATTTAGAGAACTATCACTTGAAAAACTGGAATGCTCAGCATAATATGCATAGCGATACTTACATTCCAGAAAGAGTTAGTCAATTAATTCATTGTGAAGTAGTTGAGTTCTTCTTCTAGAGAAGTCACATTTTCAAAGGAATTTTGCAGACATGCAAAAATTATGTTCCGTTTATATATTTTCCATTCTGGTGTTTTTTCGGTTGAAGATTCTAACTTGAACTGAATTTATTTTGTTCAGAATACTCACTGAAATCAGAAATATTCCACAAAAACTCGAAAACATCAGAATGAGTAATTGTAAGTTCAAATATCTTATCAACAGACAAAATAGCAATGTCTAGCATTCCAAAAAAACGCTAATCCTTGATAGTCTATTGACTGCTCTACGACTTCGTAGAAAACTTCTTTTTTTGCCTCAAAGTTCCTTAACCCTCGAATTTTGCGTCCATATCCAAGGAAGATGCCAGTTCTTCAGCATCCATATTGTAAAGAGGATATATGGAACCCATCACAAATTATGAGTAATCTTTCTGCACCAAAATCGGTTTGGCTGAGGAATAAACTTGGAAGAATAAAACCTAGAATCATCAAAATATAAAAAAATCGAATAATTCTTATCCTTTACATACGAATGATGATAGCAATTGATGAAAATACATCCATAAAATGCCCAATCTGTGAATTTGAATGAAAATTCTGCTATCATCAGATTGTTGTTACTATAAAACAAAATTTGTTAACCGCAAGGGTACCTTGGAAAAAACTACTTTAATTTTGAATAGTATTAGGAGTTAGAAATAGAAAATGTTATTTGATTCGAAGTTGGCAATGAACTGAATAACACAATTACAACACAATTATTTTTGTCAATTATTGAAGATTCTGGAATAACTCATTGAACTGAATACAATTTAGAATTATGAAACATGAAAAATCGTTTTAAATATGAAAATAATATGACAATTATTTTCAGGTTCGAATTTTCTGTCTGTTCGGAAATATAAACATTTCAATTACAGGAAGTGATGAAGTTCCTCAATTTCAACAGATATAGGGGATGGGCAGTATTTGCAATAAATTATCTCATGTCAAAAGTAGTTTTTATATGAAACATCTAGAAAAGAAGTATCTTCAAAAATGGCTTTAATGAATATTTCCAAAATGTTTATAAAAGTATCGTGGCAAATTTGCTAATTTGCCCCTCATATGATATTGTTACATCCAGAGGGAAAGAAAACACAGAAAATAGGAATAAATAATATACACTTAATAGCAGCCATTGTCGTGAAGTTCCATTAATCACCTCAGCTTGATTTTGGTTCCTCGTCGTTAAAGTAATGTCATTTTAAATCTAAAATATCACTCGGAAGACAATTGTGATCATGAGAAATAATTGAGATACTCTTTCAGCATTATTCCAGCTTTTTGGAAGCAACATAACGTTCGTTTATGTTTTGATCCTCGTTGTGCTTGTTAGTTGGCTTGTTTATTTTATAAATGAATAACCGTGGAAAACTGAGGTAACTTGTGTTTATTGATTTTGTGTTAATGAGTAAATTGGTGAGTTCAAGTAGGTCAAATTCTAATTGCAAAAACAAATGAGCAAACGAATATACAGGGTTGTTTTAATTTTTTGCAATAGCGCTAATAATTGATAGTCCAGTGGTTACTCAAAATATTATTCTTATGAAAAAATACAAGTTTTTTTTAAGTCAGGAAAAAGTGATACCTACGTTCGAATACTGCTGAAAAGAACATATTTCAGCTTACGGTGAATCTTGACTGCGTCAGTGAATCTTGACTGCGTCAGTGAACCATGATTATGTTTCATTTCTCGATTCAAACCAGAGTGCAGAAGTGAAAGTATGGAGAGTAGTATTCAAATTTCCTGTTTTTCCTGAAAACTCTTGTCCGCGTATAATTTTTTCTTTCCTATGTTTTTTTGTGTTGTTCCATCTAGGTTAAGCTTCCGACTTTGCCCGCTTTCCTTTATCCTGTTCTTCCTTTATCCCGTTCTCCCGTGTTCCTGTTATCCCGTTACCGAGTTATCCCGTTTTTCCGTTATCCCGTTTTCCCTTCATCGATTTCGCCTGTTATCCCGTTATCGCTTTCCCCCGTTATTCCGTTATCCTAATTTCCTGTTATCCCGTTATCCAGTTTTTCCGTTATCCCGTTATTACGTGTTCCCGAAAAAAATAAGCCAAATCGATCCAGCCGTTCTCAAGTTATGAGCTCACTAGCACAAACAGACATTCATTTTTATTATATATTATATATTCCTGAAAACTCTTCAAATGACAAAGAAATTTAAAATAGTTTTCCTAAAAATCTTTTCTTTTCCTAAAAACCTTATTCAGAGTATTGCGAACATTAAAAAAAATAATGAGCCAAATCGGTCCAGCCGTTGTTTATATGAAATACAAAAAATGTTACCCTAACCGGGATTCGTTCCTGTGACCTTCTGCTTGGAAGGCAACAGTGTAATCGCTGAGCTAGGTCCTCGTTTGTTAATAAATGACTCGTCTTTTTCTTCGCCAAATTCCTTATATAGTCGAATTTCTGTATCAACCATCCTCGGGCTATAACGAACATTAAAAAAAAAATGCCAAATCGGTTCAGCCGTTCCCACGTTTTGCGTTTACAAAGAATCGAGATTCATTCTTATTATATAGACTTGTAAGAACCACTGAAATGTAATATATTACTGGAGTGCCGAAAAAATATGTTAAAAATTTTCATTTTTTAACCTTGCGTAGACTTCAAGAAGATCAGGGTAGAGGAATCATATTCAGTACCGATCTTGGCTTTGTATTAATGACAAGTGCCTTTGTTGCGGAAAGAAAATAATAATTTACCTACAAATTACGCAGAAATGTAACTCATGTGTAGAGTTCTATAATATGAGCTGGACGAAACTTGTCATGTTTGGGAATATTTCGGTGAACTGAGTATTTTGTTTAGATGTAGACATAGTCCGAATCCAAAGACTAGAAACATATCGTCTTTTCTCAACTCAAATTTGCTGTTTCAGATACATTAATGGATTTGTGCTCTTTTTCTATATGTCTAATAAATTGGAAACACTTTACTGGCTGAGTATGGAAGGAAGGTGATTTCTTCACAGCGCGTTCTTTAATCAGAAACTACTGATATCTAAAACTCCCCCTGATCTTTATAATATAGTCTTTCTGTGATCTCAAATTCATTCTATTAATGTTCGACGTATAAATCAGATTCACATTGCTGAACATAATATCGTTTCTTATGAACGATCTTTTTCCTATAATATAGCGAACTCTCAACTCAGTACCCATGGACCTACTGAATACGTCATTGGGTAGATACAAGGTGTAGCTATACAGACTAAATGGTTGCTTATGACTGCGAATTACTGACAATGTAATATTTGAATAACTCTTATCCTCTTTTTTTTTCAGGTGACCATCACCCGAGTTGTCCTAATAAGGACTATCATTATTGTTATTATTATTATATTAACCAGGTGGACAGTGGATCCCAAAAATATGGTTAAATTTCACTAAACATAGTGATTTTTCATTAAAAAAATCTTTATTTGTTTAATTAAAAAAAATGTGAAAATGGCAATTGAATGTTCTGTGATATTCAAGTTGAGTTTGCAGACAGATAATAAAATTTGATTCTGGTGAAAGTGCAAAAAACTGGCGAGTTCACCAAAAAATGTGTAACCAATATTCGATTTTCTCCAATACGCAGAGAGAGCCAAAACAACATCAGATCATTTACGTGTCCATTTATCCTTCTGTCTGTCTATCTGTCTATAACAGACATTTTCTTAGACACCACTTGACGTAGAATTTAAATATTGGGTAGTGGATCATTGACCTCCGAGTGTCGCTATAGTTGAGTTTGCAGAGACAGATAATAAAATTTGTATTCTGGCGAAAGTGCAAAAAACTGGCGAGTTCACCAAAAAATGGTGTAACCAATATTCGATTTTCTCCAATACGCAGAGAGAGCCAAAACAACATAAAATCATTCACGTGTCCATTTATCCTTCTGTCTGTCTATCTATCTATAACAGACATTTTTCTTAGACACCACTTGACGTGGAATTTTAATATTGGGTAGTGGATCATTGACCTCCGAGTGTCGCTTTAGTTGAGTTTGCAGAGACAGATAATAAAATTTGTATTCTGGCAAAAGTGCAAAAAACTGGCGAATTCACCAAAAAATGGTGTAACCAATATTCGATTTTCTCCGATACGCAGAGAGAGCCAAAACAACATAAGATCATTCACGTGTCCATTTATCCTTCTGTCTGTCTATCTATCTATAACAGACATTTTTCTTAGACACCACTTGACGTGGAATTTTAATATTGGGTAGTGGATCATTGACCTCCGAGTGTCGCTTTAGTTGAGTTTGCAGAGACAGATAATAAAATTTGTATTCTGGCAGAAGTGCAAAAAACTGGCGAGTTCACCAAAAAATGGTGTAACCAATATTCGATTTTCTCCAATACGCAGAGAGAGCCAAAACAACATGAGATCATTCACGTGTCCATTTATCCTTCTGTCTGTATATCTATCTATAACAGACATTTTTCTTAGACACCACTTGACGTAGAATTTTAATATTGGGTAGTGGATCATTGACCTCCGAGTGTCGCTTTAGTTGAGTTTGCAGAGACAGATAATAAAATTTGTATTCTGGCAGAAGTGCAAAAAACTGGCGAGTTCACCAAAAAATGGTGTAACCAATATTCGATTTTCTCCAATACGCAGAGAAAGCCAAAACAACATAAGATCATTCACGTGTCTATTCATCCTTCTGTCTGTCTATCTATCTATAACAGACATTTTTCTTAAACACCACTTGACGTAGAATTTTGATTTTTGGTAGTGGTGATGAGATGAAATATCATTTTAAAGATCTAGTTATGAGGATTCCATATTTTTTCCCAGAATCGATAGTTCGTCATGAAAATCTTTCATAATTAAGCAGAAAGATGAGTTTTCCGAACTCTATGCAGGTATTCCACAAGAGGGTATTTCAGGGTCAATATTATACCTTTTGTACAGGGTGAGTCAGAAGTACTTTGACAAAGTTCAGGAAGTGATCCTCACAGATTCTAATATGAATTGTCCAAATAAATATATGTCCGGATACGCTTCGTTTCCAAGATACAGGGTGTTGAAGTTTCATTTTTATTTTCGGTTTTTTTAAATAACTTTCGAAATACTGACCTAAATTGAACGGAAATTTGTATTGAGAGGTTTTTTGAGGTGTCGAATTCGAACCTGAGGTTATTATTGCTCTTACTCGTAGGGGGCGCCGCCTACACATCTTTTTCTTTTTTGAAGATTCATAACTTTTTTTAGCGTACTTCTAGCACAATTATCAGTAAAAAACTCGATTTGTCTATCATATCTACGTAAAAAGCTACCCCTGTTACAAGTCGCTATAAGCAACCGTTTTCTAGCTATTTGGACTTGAAAATTTCAAGTCGATTATTTGATAATCGATGCGTGTTGAAGTTATTACCGTTATTTTGCATTTTTCACATTAATTATTAGGAAATGAATTTGACGTTTGAGTAAGTAGTTTTGGTTTTTTGTAGGGGGCGCCACCTATTCTATTTATTTTTACTCGTTTGAAATAGTTATGGAAATCGCTCGTGGTAAATACGTCTTGCTTCGCGCGCATTGCCATCCGCAAAGCCATAAACGAAATGCATATCGGCTAAATGAGCATTATTGTTTAAATAATCCATTTTTTCAAAATTAGTGTTTTAAAACTTAGAGAAACTTCAACAAAACAACAAAACGGTAAACAGTCACAACATATGTAATTATCAAAACTACTTACTTAAACGTCAAATTCATTTCCTGAGCATTATTGTGAAAAATGATGAGATGAAATATTCTTCTGTAAATTGAAGAATCCACGATAAAAATTAAGTTATTTTTGTGAATATCTAACAGAAAACAACTATTTCCCCGGCTAAAGCCACGCTGGACATTGAACTACTCCGATAGATATTTTCATAGGACCCTAACTAAAGAGAAAAAAATCTGAAAGTGAACATTTGCATTTTCATTTAGAGTCTCAATCAAGAACTCATATAGATGAATGAAACAATATTTTCCTAGAAGGAGCACCCACCAGAAATCCTGTGTAACTGTAATGCAAGACTGGCATCGCATTCACTAGGTCTTCAATACATTTTTGTGGAAGAAAATCTATCTCACGCTTCCACGATCATCAGGAAGACCGAAAGAACGGAAAAACACATTTTCAAGAAGCAGTCTCACTTTGCAAACATGGAAAAATGTTATAAACATTTCTTTCGGAGTGACACTTTGAAATCAGTGAGAAACTATAAATACACGCTAGGATGAATGGAGCAAGACTTGATATACCTGAGAAATTGGTTTCTAACCCATAAAATGTTCATTGATTTAAAAAAACTCAATATTTGAATTTTGGAATTAGATTGTGCATTTGTGGGAGTTTATAATATTACTCCTCGGACTATCCTCCAGGTGTGATTACGTGTGATTGCAGCAACATTTTTCAGGTGGCAGGAATTGAATACTTAGGGCTTATTTTGCTCAGAATATGACATGAAAAAAAATCGATATTATCAACAGAAAACTCAGGGCTACCATTCCAAAATTCTATTTTTTGTCAAAAAAAGTGTACTTTGAAATTGATCTACTTGCTATTGTACATTCTGTATTAGGCTGAGGTATATCGGTATGGTGCGGAATCCATGAAACGAATACCGAAAAACTGAGGATAACTGATTTGTTAGGGGTATCAAATAATTTTGTCAACTTCTCACACGAAACATGAAAAGGCTACCAAATATTCAAAAATACTTTATTCATTCATTGTCTCATGTGAATGCTGACTCATCTATTGTAATCGATGGTTCGAAGGATGAACATGTATATATTTATTTATCCAGACGAGAGTAGTCCTCACTTATATTCCTCCGAAATCACATTTCTTATTCTACACTGAGCAGTTTTTGTTGGACATTATTACATTGTTGAGTTGCAGAACATTACTTTATCTGGAATCATTATTGTCGCACATTAAAATCTTGAAAATCGCTACCTGGTTAGGTTTTCCGCAATGATTAAAAGCTCTATATTTTCAAGAAAAATGTTAATGAATGTCTTATCCCAGGACACTTCCTTGCCCTAATGTTCTATATCCTATCCCAAACAAATACTCTGACCACACCCTCATCTCCACAACATGCTCTTTCCATTTACCATCGAGCTGCACAATACCACCCCGTCTCATGTGGCATTACAATTCGGCCGACTGGGAAGGTCTTCGTATGTTTTTCTCAGCGTTTCCATGGAAGAGAGTTTGTTTCTCTTCAGTAGATCCAACACGATGTGCTGAGACAATTTCTGAAATCATCATGTTGGGGATGCAAACCGAATACCGAAAGAAGAACATCATCCGATAAGACCTGGTTTAACAGAAACTGCTCTAGAGCTGTGGCTTCCAAACAGGCAGCATACCATCGATGGCTAAAAAATCCGAGCCCTGAGACCAGAGCAGCATATGTCGAGGCTAGAGGCATATGTAAAGAGACAATAGAATGCTCAAAAGATGCCCACAAAGCCAAAATAAGATCAAAACTTGCTGAATGTCCTAACGGATCCCGTTCATTTTGGTCTTTCGCCAAAGCTGTGGGAAGAAACTTCACTTCCAGCTCATTTCCTCCCTAACCAAAGAATATGGAACACTAGCAACGACTGCCCAGGAAAAGCCAATATCTTTGCGCACCTATTTGCTGGAAATTCCACTCTGGATTCATCGGGAAAACAACCCCGAACATTACACCTATTGACAGTCACATGCCCGAGATCACCTTTCGCCAACGTACTATCAGAAAGATTTTGCTGGGTCTCAACACCAACAAAGCCTGTGGATCTGACGGAATCCCGCCGATTGTTCTCAAGAAATGTGCCCCGAACTAACACCTGTTCTTTGCAAGTTGTTCAACCACTCTTACAATTTGGGGTATTTCCGTCCAATTGGAAAATTGCAAGAGTACAGCCAGTCCTAAAAGGCAAAAGGCCCTACCTAGCAACTACAGACCTATCGCACTGCTATCTATTATTTCAAGGTCATGGAAAAAGCCATCAACATCGAGCTCATGAAATATCTGGAAGACTCAGGAATTGTCAACGATAGGCAATATGGCTTCCGCCATCAGAGATCAACTGGTGACCTGCTCGCTTACGTCTCACATATATGGCAGCTATCTATTGAAAGCATGGAGAAACTTTGGCTGTGGCATTAGATATCTCCAAGGCGTTCGATCGAGTTTGGCACCAGGGACTCCTCGTCAAGCTTCCGTCTTATGGCTTGCCCCTCAGCTGTGTTCTCTGCTTGCTAGTTTTCTCTCAAACAGGTCTCTCCATGTAGTGGTCGATGGAGTTTCATCTGACACTCTACTCATAAATGCTGGTGTTCCGCAAGGATCCATTCTCGCACCAACACTATTTCTACTTCACATCAACGACCTGTTGAAAGCAACTTCATGTCCAGTACACAGCTTTGCCGATGATAGTACCTTCCATACCGCTTTCTCTTCCAGGGCCCCTATATCAGCCCGTGAAACCAGAAATGAACGAGGAAGAAATGTTAATAATATAAATATGGACTTGGCAACAATTCTCGAATGGGGATCTAATAACTTGGTAGAATTCAATGCAAACAAAACACAAGCATGTCTTTTCTCTAGAAAAGCCGATCTCACTGTGCCTAACATAACTTTGTCAGGAGTAACCATACCACTGAAGCCATCCATATCGATGCTTGGTATTACTATCAGCAATAACCTTTCCTGGGAAAATCACGTGAGGTCCATTGCCAAAGTGCATCCCAAAACTTGGTTTTCTGTTTCGTGCCAAGAGCTATTTCACCCCAGTCAGTTGCTTATGTTCTATAAGGCACAGATCCGACCTGTCCTGGAATACTGTTCCCATATTTGGAGTGCGGCACCTAAACATATCCTGAGGCTATTGGATTCTGTCCAAAAAAGAGCAATTCGTCTCGTCGGTGATGCCTCGCTTACAAACTCGCTCACTTGTCTGGAACACCGTAGAAAAGTTGGCGATTTGTCTCTATTTTATAGATATTTTCATGGGCGATGCTCTTCTGAAATATCAACAATCGTTCCTGCTTTGGCAGTCTCTTCGAGATTAACCCGTCAAGTTCAGTCATCACACCCCTCCGTGGTCACTTTGGAGACCTGCAGAACATCACTTTCCAAAGACTCGTTCATCCAACGAACAGCGAGGCTTTGGAACTCGTTAATCTAGGGAGGTGTTCCCGAGGCATACAACCTTCAGAAATTTAAGAAGAACACCAACTCCTACCTTCTTTCCCTAGGTTCCCACGATGTTCTCTGAACATTACAGGATATCCCTTTTCGTGGGAACCAGAACATAAAAAAAAAAAAAAAAAAAAAATTCTCTCAATTTATGAACATTATCACGCCCATATGATGTATTTTTTCTAAGAACCCAATAGGGCTCAACTCTTCTCAGTACATTTTTCAAAAAAATCACATTTAAATTGGTACTCAAAACGCCTTGGTTAAAAAAATGTAATTGATGTTTTAAATGAGCTTCCAGTTCGGCTAGAAAAACTTTTTTCTGAATGTGGGTTGATTTCAGAGAGATCCAGAGAATAATTCAAAGTAACTTCGAAGTAACTCACCTTAAACAGTTTGGAAGAGATCTACAGTTCCATGAAAGTTAACAAGGAAAAGGGATGGAAAGTTTCCATACTAAAGCGAATAGTAGTTTGGTTGAGAAATGCCTTTTTATAACGAATTGTATACGGAATGCAATAGCCTTCAAATCCTACTTACCTGAAATTCTACAATCAATATTTAATGTTATTCAACCTCGGCCGAGAGAAAATATGTAAAAGGTATTCGTAGAAAAATTATTCCTTTTCTGTTGAAAACAGAATGAAACGCTATTTGAACTAGTCATTTATTTGAGAAAATCGAATGGCAACAGAGGCACAAAATCCACACTCAGTTTTCCCTAGTAAAAACGGCAGTTTTCAGAATCGCCCGCTCACAAGCCCTTGATATGTGTTTTCTAAGGTAGTTCTTTTATTTTACTCTCAAGGAAGCGTCAATAGCACATTGAAAGATTTGATGGATATTCCAGTAACATAAAATATCCTGCATTACCAGATCCCCTTTCTCCATTACAAAATCCTTTTATTCTGTTTCTTTGATGCCACCAACATTGGAAGAGTTTCGGCATTCCTTTATTTTTTTTTCTTTTCCAATTTTCTTCCCCTGCTTTTCTATTTTTGTTCGCTTCCGAAAAATGTAAATAATTTTTGTCCTCCTGTTAGTATGTTTTCTCAAACATTCGTTATACAGTGCTAGTCAAAAGTCCCCTCCCCCCCTCGTATCTTTTGAACGGGTATACTTATAATAATGAAATTTGGAGGGTGGAAATAAACGGATATAGGCTTCTCAACTGGTCATAACAGGTGACGCAATAGTCATAAATGACGTCACAAGGCCACTGTGACCAATAATTTTAAATGGGACCCTATGGCAAGTGACGGCTCGTTTGAAAGGTATTGAAAATACCTATTCAGTCATACCAATTTTGTTTGGGTTTCGGCTGATTTTGATTGATAAATTGAAGAAATACGAAAATTATAGTTTCGCATTTAATTAATAAAGATTTAAGAACCAGTTCTTATAATAAGTGTTCAAAATGTGCTCCATCTACTTCCTGGCAGTAATGCATCCTATTGCTAAACTCTTGTCGTACTCGTCCCAGTGTGTCAGCGGAAATTGCCCTACATTCTTCAACAATTCGTTGTTTCAGAATGGCAATACTGTCAGGTGCTGTAGCGTAAACCTTAGATTTCAAGTACCCCCATAGAAAAAAAATCTAATGGTGTAAGGTCCGGTGACCGAGCTGGCCATTCGATCGAACCTCGTCGTCCAATCCATCTACCACGATATTCTTCATCTAGGTAACGTCTTACTGCACCGTAATAGTGTGCAGGAGCACCATCTTGTTGAAACGTTATTTCCAAGTTGTCGAATTCATCTGGATTATCTTCTAGAATTTCAAGAATTAACGACTCAATATCATTTTGTAACATCTCCAGATACAATTCACCGGTTAAGTTAGCATTGAGAAAAAGAGGCCCAACTATGTGGTTTCCCAAAATACCTGCCCAAACATTTACTTTTTCTGGAAATTGAGTATGTTTTTCACGAAAGATGTGATGATTTGTGTCACTCCAATACCTCACATTTTGAGTGTTAACATTTCCATTGAGAAAGAAAGTACTTTCGTCACTAAAACAAATTGTCTGTATGTAGCCTGGTTGTTGGTTCATTTTATTGGACATAGTTTCACAGAATTCTAGTCTTCGGTCGGGGTCATCATCTGAAAGTTGGTGCACCATTTTTAATTTGTATGGATGAAATTTTGACATTTCCATTGAAAAGAAAGTACTTTGTACTAAATTTGTTTTAGCCAACACCCTATGTACTGTCCTTTGACTGACTTCACAGATAGACGCAACTTGGGCTGTGGAAGAAGTAGGGTTTACTACCATTTCTCCAATTATGTCAATTTTTTTGTCATCACTAATTGTTGGTCGACCAGATCGTTTGGCATCTTGAACACTACCTGATGCTTCAAACTTCCGAAGAAGCTCCCTCAAATAAACCCTCGATATAGGGCGATCGGGGTACCTCTCATTAAACAGTCGTTCCGCTGCATGGAAATTGTTTCTACATTCACCAATTATTAAGATAGCTGCTACTTTGTCGGCTACAGTACGTACCATTTTGCCTATGTAAACACTTAAACGTCTCGTTAAACAATAGCTTAGGTGAATTTTCAAGGTATAAACACTTTTGACAAGTAGAGAATTCAAAAACGTCAACCTTTTTGACAATTAACCAGAGGCGTACTTTAAAATCTTTATTAATTAAATACGAAACTATAATTTTCGTATTTCTTCAATTTATCAATCAAAATCAGCCGAAACCCAAACAAAATTGGTATGACTGAATAGGTATTGTCAATACCTTCCAAACGAGCTGTCACTTGCCATAGAATCCCATTTAAAATTATTGGTCACAGTGGCCTTGTGACGTCATTTATGACTATTGCGTCACCTGTTATGACCAGTTGAGAAGCCTACATCCGTTTATTTCCACCCTCCAAATTTCATTATTATAAGTATACCCGTTCAAAAGATACGAGGGGGGGAGGGGACTTTTGACTAGCACTGTAGAATCATTCCACGTAAATTTCCCCGAAGGACAAGAACTCAACTTATGTGAATCTAAACTAATGATAATGAATAACTTCGGGATCAAATGAGGTAGCCTCTGATTGTTGTGGGAAAACCTGTGATATCCTGCTCTAGCTCCTCCTCGTTTTTCATAAACTTCATAATTTTAGTACTAAACGGTAGAATTATTAATGTGCTGTTTGCCTATGCATGGTCCATATGTTACGTGTTAATTGAGTCAACTTCAAATATATATTTCAGTTTCGGCATGGTGAAATTTCATAGAGGTGTTGTTCACATGTTAAACAATACGTATGCCAAATTTTAATAATTTCCTAATTCAACTGTCTCGTGGCGGTACTACCTCAACACTTTTTTGCGGTATTCCCGGTGTTATTTTCACATAGTCTAACTCACAATGGTCCAGTACAACGCATGTTTGATCGGTATGACTCAATCCAGTGGACCTCTATACAACGAAGATCTCCAGATATATAAAGAATTTATTAAAAGGTATGAGTTGGTGACTATTGATCTTTTCTCGGAGAAGCCATATTGGTGATGATTGACTAGGTGTTTCACATATTAAAATAATTATCTGTTTATCATAGCTTCCAATATTCTTTCAATCATCAAGAATCATGTGAACTTATGAAACTTTTTTTTCACTTTTTGCTCTCTTCTAGTACTCGGGAAAGTAGCCATTAGAAATCGATTTGTTGTAGTTGTTGTGTAAAGGTTTCAATAGTGATATTTTCAAAGGATTCCATGATCAACTTATAGTGAAATGAAAAATTTCAACTTTATGTATTAACCATAAGGTCGAAAAAAGAGGAAATTGTGAGTTTATTCACATTTTCCGTTATCTCGCGAACCTTTGAGGGAAAATTGGGCGATATTCTGACTGAACAACTATATACGTAATCATTTCTTTTTTGATTTCAGGTTCGAAACAAGGTCCACACGAGAAGCTTCTGCTCAACAATCTGCTTGCTACATACAATGTCCTCGAGAGGCCCGTTGCAAACGAGTCGGAACCACTGGAAGTTAAATTCGGCCTAACCCTACAACAAATTATTGATGTGGTTAGTATTAAACAATTCCATTTTTTTGTCAACAAATATTCTGAAATGATATCTATTCACACTGCTTCCAGAAATATCATGGTATTTTTTTCCACTGGCGACAATTAATTGAAGGTTGAACATACGGAGTTGGGAGTTGGGACAGTTGGGAATTATACAGGGTGTAATATAACCTCTTGCAGACCCATGTAAGATGACTGTATAATGCCATTTCAAAGCAAATTACAGTAGTTAAAAATTGGGATTTTTTTTTGAAACTGCGAAGTTTTGGGAGGTAATCAATTTTTTCGTTTTTTTTTTCCTAGCTTATCAAGGACTGTTTATTTTTTGATAGACTATCAACTGTCAGTGGTACTGCAATAGGTTATATTACTGTATATCAAATCAAGATAAATATATATCACATCGTTGACGCCTCAGATTCACTATGAACATATGATAATCGTCTACCCTATCATTTTATACAAAAATGGAATAAGGATTGATACAGAACAGACATGTAACAGAACATAATAGACCTAAATGAACATCAAATCAGTTTTCATGATTATCGAAATTATCATAACATCATATAGGCAGAACATCATGAAACAAAATATTCAGATAAGCATTTAGTTGCCATAAAATATTTTTGTATAATTTCATCAACTTCAATGTTGTATTCACGAGGGTGTTGTATTATCGTTTGACAATGATACATAAATTGTGAGAAAATATCAATATGAATAAATATGTCAATATGTCTACTGACTGATAGTAGACCAGGTGATGAAGAAAAAAAAACATTTCCTTGAATTGCAACCATACGCATCTATTCTTGAAAATATCTGCAAAATCTCATTCGGAAAAGTTATATAGAATTTGAAAATTTACTTTTCAATTAATAACTATGCTGAACATTTTTCCATTTTTTCAAAAGAACCGCGATATTCGTCTCTTTGGAGCAAAGATAATGTTTCACTCCGTTTATAACTAGAGCCGTAAAAAATAACACAATTTTTTTCAGTATAGCACTCATTATGGATTTATGCAGCTTAATTAACGTCCTCGGTTGTGTACTGGGTGAAACATCAGCTTTGCATCAAGAAAATATCAGTCAAACGAATTTAAAAACAATCAAGACAACTATCAGCATCGAAAAATTATTGTTATTATTGAAATAAAAATCGAAGTGTGAATTTGTTTCGCTTATTTGTTTCATTCATCTTAATTCATTACAGTAATATCAATTATCATTTTGTTTAGTGATGTCAACGTATCAACATAATATAACCACAATTTTGCAGTGAACGAATATTCATTATTTGATATCAGTTTATTGCTATCCAATCAGTATCAGACGTTAAAAGGATAATACATTCTAACATAACTTGGCTAACAATTTGCAGCAATCCGATCACAATTTGTGCTACCCAAATTATTATTAATCTAGTATCCCTATGTGCAGACATTGAATCACTACAATGAAAAATGATGAAATACCTTTCTTGGATAGGATTCGAACCCCAAGTTATTCACTGTATCCACATCATGATCTGAAGACGTCACAAAATGAGGAAAACATCATTTTGATGCTAGTTCTCACTATAAGTTATATTTAAAAAAAAAGTGCACTTCTATTTTTCTTAAACTTTTATCAGGGGGTGAAGTTTTCTCATTTTCAATATGAGAAATCTACAATTTATGTTCAGCAAAGTGTCAATTTATTTTCTCTATTGGTTGGGTTGTGGGATTTTTTTCTAGTACATTGATTGACGTTGTTACTCACACCGAGATACTCCGTATATCTCTAGTCGTTAGGCTGCTAAGTATGGAATAGCCTCCCAGCAACAATCGAAATTGAATATTTCATTTCGATCAATGTGGGATTGAATTACATTTGGCTTTCAGAAAATTAGATTATGAAGAGTATATCAAAGCCAGCGAGTTTGCTGATTAATGATCAATAAAATATGGCAATGCGTTTGATGTCAAATGATTCGCCACTGGTCCATGCTAATTGACACATTTCTATCGAATATATTCATGTGGGATGGCATTGAATGCTTCTGAAAAATTGACATTGAACAGAAATATAAATTGATTGACACTGAAAGTGAAAATGCCCGATAACCGATCGAATCAAAATGTATGCCATTTGGACTGTATACAATCTAGATTTATTTTGAGAGTGTCTTTTTATAGGATTTGATTTCTTAAATACATGGGATTATCCTGAAAATCAATGATGGATATTTTTTTACAATGTGTCTGTTCTAGTTCATTCACCTAAAAAATTAAATTATTGAAATTTTGGAGATCTGGGTTTTTATTGAACAGTTTGGGATTAAACTCATGTCGATCATTTTTTCATCCATATTTATTCAGAATAATGTTAGTTTCAAGCTTCTAAGAATATATAACCAGATAAAAAAATACAACCTAACCTAAAACGTCATATTTCCTTCAATATTTAATTTTTTTTCAAATTAATAAAATTACTTTGTATTGAAATATGAATAGGATGTTCATAATATCAGATATGGAATCATCTGTTACTGAAAGATAAACTTTAGCAGTATCTTCCATCGTAAAATTTCGAATGTAAATATACAGAGAGAAAATGAACATTACTTACATTTCCAAATACACTGCTGTGTTTTTCGTGAGCAAACCATCGCGGAAAGTTGACTTCTACGACATACTGTAGATAATCCAAATTTTAGTTTCTTATCTCTAGTATAATTTGATGAATTGATTTTTTTTCATAATTTTTCCCACTTTTTTAAGCTTTGTCAGCTCGAAATGTTACAGGAAAATTAAACATATTTTCAGTTGAAATAAGTGGATTCACAAAATAAAACAATTATCTAAAAATAAAAAATATATACAGTGTGTGCAATTCAAGACTGCAACACCCTTTTATTTCAGAACGCGTAGACGGATAAAAATAAAGTTGAGATTATGTTATGTTGAGATATAGTATTCAATTTGGAATTGGAAAAATTCATATTTCCAAGGCCTTCTGAGGTCGAAATTTCGAGATCGACCATTAGGCATTTTTTATCAAAATAGAAGATAACATATTCAATTCAGACATGTCAATTTAGACATGTCTCAAATATCTCTGTACAAAGTTTTTTTCCGCGGAGAGAAACTAAAATAGCATTGGATTATCAACAATATGAGTCCAATATTCTCTAAGAGTAAATGTTGAAACTTGATTTCGCTTTCTAGTTGATCCTCTGTAATTTTCCGTTCGGAATTTGATACCTTCATCGACATAAATGATAAAAATAATTAACTAAAATTATCTTAATTGATGAAAAAAACTTGAAATATTTAAAATATCAGCACTTTGGGTCATTTTGTGATTTTTATTGGTTTATATATATATATATATATATATATATATATATATATATATATATATATAATGAGTGATTGAGACAAGAAATAAAATGGATGATGAAATAATATTCATGAGTTAATCCCAAATTGATTATCACAAATCAAAATATTGAGTCACTCAAGTAGGGAAAAAACCCTTCCATATGTATTTACGTAGTTTCTTATCCTGAGCACAAATTCGACGCCCTCAAATACTTACCGAATGCCTTCTTGTTTATATTGGCACAATCTGAACACACATATTCACCTATTTTTCACGATTCAACACGTGAAAATGGCAATTTTAATCAAAAATATATCCTCATTGATCAGATGAAGAAAATAAACCTTGTACAGATGACATTGAAAAGTTTGGGGTTTTTGATTTTCGACGAGTTGGACAACAAATGAACCACCGCCAACTTTTTGAATTCAAATATGATCAGTAATTTCCCATTCTTATGCACTCTGCCGTGCGTTTAAGGAAATGATCCCAGCAAAACTACTTATTTCACTGAGAAATGAACGCTGAATAATTGGCAACTGTATTTCAAAATGGTGCAAATTGAATAGTTGAGAGTATGAGTGAAGATGAAATTATTGCCCATGTTTGAATTCGAATATCTAGTTGGCGGTTGTTCATTTGTTGTTTGATCTGTGGGAAATTATGTTTTGATGAACTGCTGAATTTTGGCAGATTTTCCGCAAAAATCGCAATTTTTCACGTACTACATTGTAAAAAATGGGTGAAGAATTTTGATTAGAGTGTACCAATATGAAGAAGAGAGCATTTTGTGT
The DNA here is from genome assembly GCA_018342105.1 of Gonioctena quinquepunctata. Classification (NCBI taxonomy): domain Eukaryota; kingdom Metazoa; phylum Arthropoda; class Insecta; order Coleoptera; family Chrysomelidae; genus Gonioctena; species Gonioctena quinquepunctata. The sequence continues at coordinate 354,198 of JAFIRS010000855.1, read as the reverse complement.
GTCATTTGAAGTTAGTATTTGAAAATGACCCATTTTCAGGTTTGTGTACAGGTGACGAAAGTTCCTCTTTACCTTTGAATGCTGTTATTTTGTCAAATGAAAAAGCATTTTTGAGTCCTGGCTTTTTGTGGAAAATCTACATGTATAATGTTCAGGGAAACTTTAATAAATTGAACCCATGATTATTTCTCTTTGCCAAACCAGTATGGTCAGTTCATCTGTACGGCAGTGTGTCTAATAAACAAAATATCATTTCAGAATATTTTCCTAATCATTAATAATCTTTCTATCTGAAAAAAGCTGAAGGAAAAGCAAATTATGTTATTTCAAATTATATCACAGGGTGAGTTTTTGCACCATTTGATAGTTCGGTGTGCTTATTCTATGGCGCACTTCTGATTATTGCCTCGGATCGTGCCTGAAATCGCAGGCTACAATTACCATGAAAGATAACATGAAAACTATTTTGACAAACCGATTCAGCAGGATAGCATATCGATACTGAAGATAACAAGCAGAGGCTATGCCTAGCGACTGCCCATGCAGTGTGCTTCAAAAAGTTTTATTTTGAAATTCAACTTGGGTCCATTTGGTCGGGGTCACGTGACTTTCGCTACCCGTCAAAAGGTTTTTTTTAATAATCACTTGAGATCGGCTTATTTGTTAGGATTGAAAAAAATCACAGAGAAAAGTTGTTTATGTTTTAATTTAACACATATGTCTCGGAATTGAATGCTCGATCGCAACTTTTAGTTTTTGTCATTTTTTTAATATACAAAATTTCTGAAGTATTGAAAAGTTTGCAATTTCAATGAAATTGTTTTATACTAGTTCTTTTATCATGCTACTAACTTTTAATCACTAAATATCGATAAATTGTTTTTCTCTAAGAAAATGAGAATACCGCTTCAAATTTCTGTCATCTTTGATGCAATGTATTTGAATAGATTTTTTCAGTACTCAGTCATTTATAAAAAAATCATGAAACTACTTACCGTATTCAACCAGAACTAGGACATTATACGCAACAAATTAATCTCAAATTTCAACTTTCAGAAATTTTGCGGGGTAGGCTGTGGAAGCAAATTAAATTAATTAGAATTGAATTAGTTTTTTAAAACCTTATACAATATTTTTATTAGCAAACACAGTGCAAGCTCGAAAATGACAATCGTGAGCCTATTGAATAACAAATTATGAGCAGAACTATTTCAAGCGAAATGAGAAGCAAAACTTCCCTTATGTCTACTTTCTTTTTCAATACATAGTATGGTTCTTCTGGGTTCATCTTGTACCCTTCTGTTGAACTGGGTCCTTATATTTGCTACAGATTTCCAAATGGTGTTCTCCAAATGGTAAATATCGTTGAATGGCATATGCCCACAAGAAAAACCCAGGAGAACGAGGTTGCCAATGATGTTCCCAATTATTTCCAATTATTTTACGTCTAAACGTACACATTCAGATACAGATTAATACATATAATCTCAAAGAATAGCTATAGCCTACTTCGGAAAATTGTGGAATGTTAAAAACGTTTTAAAGCAGGGCCTAGTATCAATTAAATCTGAGATCAATTCGTTCCGTAAAGAGTCCCAAACTTTGATTAGATAGCTAAAGTAGTTCGATTCTTTGATTGATGACTTTGACATCATTTCAGTACTGAAAAAAATCATTTGAATAAATTACATCAACTTTGCATCAAACATAACAAACATTTGAAGCGGTATTCTCATTTTCTTAAAGAAAAAGTATTTGTATCGATATTTAGTAATCAAAACTTAATAGAATAATGAAGAGCCTTGTAAAGAAGTAAGTACAGTAAATTTTTTGATATTTCACAAATTTCGTAGATAAACAAAAATGATTATCTAAAACAAAACTTTTGGCAGGTCACAGAAGTCCAAGTAAGCCATTTTTCATTTCATTTATAGCAAAACTCAAAGCTCAAGTTAAATTTCAAAATGAATTAATAATGAAAGTTTTTCCCATATCACCCCATATCTTGAATAACACTGTATATTGTTTATTCTTGGACTAATCTGTATACGAATTTATACAGGATAATCGAGATATAGATACACTTATAGAAATCAATTCAGCAATGAAATTATGACCCAAATTAATTTCTATTGAAAATGAATTGATTTGAACTGTCTTGTCACGAGATACAATTTCTCAACATCAATCTAAAACTGAATATAAGGTGTGCGATTTAAAAAAACAACTCTCTTATTTCGGAAGTCATTGACGAATTAAAAAAAATTAAAATGTTGAGATAGAGTACCGAACATGCTGTTAATCCATGTGGGGAAATTTGAAGTATTCGAATTTCTACTAAGGTCCACTAAATGGATACAAATTCCAAGATCGACTCTTGAGCATTTTTTTATCGCAATGATGTGTAGCGTGTTCGATTCTGACATATCTCAAATACCTCTATACAGGGAGTAAACTAACTTGTTGCATCACCTCTAACAGTTGACAGACCACCAAAAAGAAAGACAAGAATGTTCAAATTACTTCCCATGCATATCGCGTACTGTCTTCTGATTGGTTGCTAAGTAAGATCTTTCGTTCACCAGCCAATCAGAAACGTCATGTCTTCCGTAGACAACTTTAAAATTCACCGCTAGAGGCGCGCGCGAGAATCTTGAAAAGACTACGTGGAAACTCAGCAACGCCGCTTATCTGTCAAGTCAATTGTCAGCTGGTAGTCGATTTTGTTGACTTCTCGAGCGAATTAACTTTCAATATTTTTTTTTATGATTGTGGTTAATTAAGTGCCTTGAAGTATGCTGACTTCTACCAGTTCTGACTTTATTTACCAGTTTGGATAGAAAGAGGTTCTTTTGTTAAGTGTAAAATTGACGATTGAGGTTAGGTTAGGCGGAAAGTGGTTACAAAAATATGGTTAAATGCCACAAAAAAAAATGTTTTTTTGGAATTTTCAACCACTGTAATTCGTTGGAAAATGGCATTAACACCCGTCAGTAACGGAAGTTCAGCAAGCTAGTTCACATCTTGTATAAAGAGGTAGATTTTAACTTTTCGACTGACCTTGAACGCCAGTTTGTGATGTTTATGAGAAAAGTAAAGTAACCATTCGATATCGTTATATGTGATACTCAGTTTATAGTCTTGAAGTAAAAACTGAAGTTTGAGGAACCACATTTTGCGGATTGCAGGAATTTGAAAATAAATAACGAAATCCAAGGATATCCAGAATTAAAATAGGAAGCAACAAGAGAAATGAAAGGATAGATGGTGATGATAGTAATAACGTTCAGTTCCAAAATTTTTAATGAATCAAATACAATTTTTTTAATTTTTAATTGAAAATAAACATGAAGACTTGGAAAGCTTGTGCGTGATATATCAATAGATAAATGACAAATTTCATACAATGGAAAAGCTATGTAAACTTGTGACTCTCTTGGCGAGCTTCTGATCTAAACTACGTTATTGTTGACAAAATATGGGTAAAAATTCGGTGTACAAGTAGGGTAAACTATCATATTCGGATGGTTTCAAAGGATTTGATTTTTAGTTTGGAAACTTCAAAAGGTCAATGAAGATTCTATTTGTATTAGGGATCCATTGTTTCACTTGCAATTTGAAAATATTGATCTTTTTAATATATTTCAATTAATCTGGAAGTGAATTATTAGCTTTTGGGCGAGAAATCCGCTGGAAAGTTACCCAATAGTTTTTTCGCTGGTCGGTACTTTTTTATATTTTGCACGAGTTCCATATTGGTGTTCAAGTGGTGTTAATGATTCCGAGTGGTGGACAATTTGTAAATTTCGAAACATTTATTGGTTATATATGCAAGAGATATATCTGTTTCTGATCTGACTTTATCCCACCCAGGTGATTTTTTCAAGTTTAGATTATTTATGATGTGTACAACTTCATTTTCATGGTTTGAGGTTGATACTATTGTTCAAGTTTTTCATGTTTTCTGTGAAATTTTGAGGTGACATTTTTTTTTCGCATAGTTTTGGTTTATGTTACTGAAATGTTGAGATGATCTGAAATTTCGTATTAGACGTTATTATTCCATTGACCAATCAGTTATTTGAAAAATTCTAATAATATACTTTTTTTAAATTAGTCTATGTTCAATGAGATATAGAATAAATACCTATGCACAAAACAGTTATCTGATTTCAGTAGGTACCACATTTTATTTCAGAAATATTTGTGTATTCAGAATTTTAAAATAATGTATTGATTGATTCTTTGGAATAAATATTATTATTATTTCAATTTTCTAGAGATTAAATTATTTTTTTGCCTCTGTTTAGGGCAAATAGCATTGACATCATCCCATAAAACGTTTGAAGAGTTTTCTTCTCTGTAATTTTATTCATATTTAATTTTTTTGAAATGAATTTTTTTTGGCTTATTCAGGGTTATATATCTTCTTATTTGATTTCACTCACTTTATCAGAAGAGGTGATATAATTATATTGTTTGGCTGCTTCGTTGGTGAGGGGGACATCGTTGAAACTCTATAACTGAGAATTTCACGTAGCACTCCATTGAATGGGTCCTTAACTTTTCACGTAAACATCACCGACTTATGTGCAGTGTCCGTTGAAATTACCATAATTTGAAAATACGTCTTTGTTTAACAAACACCCTATATGGGATATCGTACCTAATTTTTCATAGAGGTGTCTGAATTGAATACTCCTTTTTTCGATGAAAGAATGGTCAATCTTGAAACTTCGACCCACTTAATGTACCTTACAAGTATTGTAAATATGAATTTCCCAAACTTCTCCACATGTACTAATGAAGATAATTGAGTACTATATCTCAAGATAATCATATTTTCAAAACTGCCCACGCGTTCTGAAATAAGAGGGAGTTGCAGTTCTAAATCGCACACACTGTATATGTTCATTAATTATTACCAATCGTTGTCAGATCAGTTCACAAAATCATATGAGATTGTTTTATAACGTGGTGTGACAAGTTTTGAAGGATATCAGTCTTATTTTGATTACTTTTCCTTTTCCAATAAGAATCTGCCTTCCTGGGCTTTTTCATATTCTATAATTACAATTTCAATTTCTTGAGTATACTGGGTGGATCTTTGGAACCATTCATCCACAATACCATCCACACAGAAAATGAAAAGTAACAATGATTGGTCGAATTTAATTTCAAAGGCAGTACCGAATATTCACAGGAGTGAAGGTTATACAGAGTATTGGACGTCACATGTAGTTTCTACATTAAAAAAAAATCGTATATGAATTTATGTGTAGATTATATAAGAATTAAATTGGGGTTCAATAATGGAATCCAATATCGCGGACTTCCGGTGATGTATTTTACAGATCTGGATTCTTGGAGTAATAAAATCACCATGTGATAAGAGTAATTTTTCGATAATCAGGAAAAAAAATCTCCTTGTGGAAGGATTGGTTGGATCTAATCAAAAGTAGTGTAATAATAGATAAAATCCCAACCTACTTTTTCGGCGAATTGTTGAAATATAAACAGAATTGAAATACAGCTGTATTGAATTATTCCATTGGTAATGAAAAATAGTACTCCGAAGGATTGAGGAGTAAATTAATAAAATTACTGGAATGAGTCGAAATTGATGTTTAATCACTGTTTCATTACCATGATTGACCTAACCATTGGAATTTTTGAATATGTAAGAATAAATATAGGTAGGTGAGGTGTGTGCCCCGGATGTCAACGGATTTACGAGCACCCACTTTTCTTTCTTTTTTTCTAGAGCTATCGAAACGATTTTGGTGGGTTTGATGAATAGCATACAAAGCACATATCTGTCATATTTTTAGTGCTTCCAGTTTCCACGGAAATATATCTATCTTTTGGATTTAAAAAGAACATCCACCTTGTATATTGTTGGAATCTTCGGGAGTCCGATTGATTTTTATATACCTTTCAGTTCCACATGATTTTATCCGTTAATTTTGATTTCACATCTAGAATGCCTCAAATGCGCTAAAATGATCCTCAAAATTTAGAACTACTATGATAATTGGACCAACAACATCGTAGCTAGGGACCCCTACCACTAGAATCACCTTTTAGAGGAATCCAATGGGATATTGGAAATATTTTATTATATTATAATATGAAATGAATTAATTCGAATTGAAACTTCAGTTTTATGCAACAAAAAAAAAATCGAAAGGCGTTTGAAGTATATTACTTCTAATTCCAACCCATCCAAGGCACCCGAGATATCATAATGAAATTGACAAAAAAATCATATGTGCCTAGAAAGTGAAAAAAATCCATAGGAATCAGAATTTCGCAAAGAATCCAAAATATCAAAATAAAGAGGATGTTAGAAGTTCAAAATATGGATTCATTTCCTATGAAACTAGAAATACAAAAAATATGTCAGGAATGTCAAAATGACTCACCTGATTTTGCATGGATGAATATGGAAAGAATGATTGAAATGGGGGTGTTAGTTAATCCGTTGAATCTTGGTATATCGAAAACAAAAACATTATCAATCGAAAACTGAAACTAGGAAGAAATTACTTTTCGGAAATGGAGAAATCTAGTTTAAAAATGAAGCTAATTTTCGTATTTCTCATGAAACAACTACATATAAAGCAACAAAAACACTTCTCAAATAACTTTCACTACGTTGAGTTTACAAAATTTTAATAATTCAGGTCATTATGCACATATTCAGACTTTTTGAATTTATAGATTTCCAAACTTTCTGAGAGGTTCAGTCTACAACCTTTCTCGTATCTTTCATCACAGCACTGTCAGTGAGACTTTTTGGAAAACGAATCGACCTTATGAAGAAATATTAAAAATTGGTTTCAAATTTTAGCTTAAAGAATTGTTACGAACTAATTGATAAAATCATGACTTTCAGGCAACTCCAAACTTATCCTTTGATGTTCAAAATTTATTTCCGAGTATTCCACCAGGAGAAATTATCACATAGGTAGGGAATGTGTTGGTTAGGAACAATGTCAATCCAATTATCAAACAAGAAATAGTAGATTTACTTGCAGCTTGTTTAACTCAAAATAACTTTCAGTTCAACAATGTGTATTCATCTGATGAAGGACTTATAATGGGTAATCTCTTGAGTCCTTTAGTAGCCGTAATAATAATTACCAACTCTTTGATTATTATTTCTTATACTGGTGTAGATATGTAGACATTTCAGTGTGCTTTGTGGGACCTGAAAAACAATTAGAAAAGTTTTTTGACTATATTGATAATTCTAAAAACGTTGATATACAGATATCACAATACCTAATACCTCGACATATCCATACCAACTTCTTATATACAGTTGGATCCATAGAATTCAATAGCAATGGTTATAATTCGAACCTGATCGATTATTTGAAAAACTTTATAAAAAATATAATAAAAAACATATTTTAGTTAGGTTAGGTTAACTGCCTCTTCCACTGCGTCCTGCAACGTTCAGAGTTGGCTTAATACCAGTAGTGAGAGGTTATTTTCTGTAGGATTATATAAAATATAGCTTACATTTTACATGAATTTTTATAATATACTTCATTTTATGAATATCGCATTCATAACTTCGAATCCTTCTTATTGTATTTGTATATTATCAAATCTCAATTTATTGATTATATATCTACACCATATATTGATACGTTTGTTATGTGGTTTTAATAAAATAGTTTACTTAGGAACCAAAAAGGAAGACAGGAAACGCAATCACAAAAATATACATGGGAAGGCAGAAAGTTGTCACTGTGAGACTGATTTCTTTCACTACCATATTAATTTACAATTTGATAGAGAATCGGCAAAAAAGATTTCCGGAATCGCATCCACTTATCTTTACCTCATCATTGATTTTCCATAAAAATGAATCCCTTTTGAATAAGAATATATCTCTCGGAAACATATATTCAGGAAGCCTCCATGCCGATTCGAATGATTATCGAAAACACGCCCATTAACTAAATAACCTATATAAAGTTAGCAAAGCCACTTACCAAAAAATCCATCAAATCTATGCCAATGTTTGTCATGACAGTAGAAATGTTAAGCCCTTCTTTACATCGCATTTATATAAACTACATCTGATTTATACATTCCTCATTTATGCATTCCTGATATATTTGTCATATAATTTTATTTTGTGTACACGACGAAATTCCACTTTTTCAATAATCTCAGTTAAATATTTTTTCCTGAAGTCAAAAATTCTAGTCTGGAAGGAAATCAGTCAACTGCTAGCTCTACAGGGTGCATTACTGAAGAAAGGGAATTCCACCTCATTCACTTCATTCAAACTTGTAATTTAACTAAAGGAAATTCAAAATATGCACGACAATTATGTTTTTGCTAATTTCCAGTATTTAACGCTTCACAAAATTCCAGATTCACACAAATATATTTTCCAACTGTAGGAAAAAGTATTCAATAGTCTTATTGCTAAAAAAATGTTTCCGAATGATTTATCATAGAGAAGTGTTTTCTTTGCTTCAAGAAATTTGTCATTCTTCAAGTGTTAATTTAGATTTGGCTGTAAACAAAATATGTAACTCACCATGCTAGAAACATTGTAACATCAAATTATACATCAAACACGTTTGTTTGCTTCAGGAAATTAAAAATTCAGACGACAGTTATGTTTTGGAGTTTCGATAATTGTTGAGTAAGTTTTCGGTTGTGAGAAAAAATATACAGCTGACATTAAAATAAATCTTCTCAAAAGTTGCACGTTATATATAATTTGCCTATTCATGAAAAAAGCATAAATTTGTTTTACTTTATATAAATGCAAGGTGGCCAAAAAACGGACACCAGACAATATGAATAAAAAACCGTATATATTTTATAAACTATATTCTGGTACATTTTTATTAGGTTAAATACATTTCGACAATTATTCAACGAATTATAAATAGAATATTGTTGATATTTGACGTTTATTTGTATATTTGGTGTAGTTACCACTACCACCAACCTCAAATAAATGAAAGTGATTTTTTTTTATTCTCGACAAATTTACGACAATTATTCGAAAAACATTGGCATATGTTTGATCAATTTCAAGTGTCTACACTAACTAAATAGGTGTCATTGAATAACCAGTGAACCTTTCATTCAATGTGTCTCATACTTATTGGAATTTTGTGGATTTTTTTTCCATAATTTGTTTCTTGACAATGAATAAAACCGACTTTTTCTATTTATTTGTTACGTCGGCAACGGATATGAACCTGGAATGCGGTGCCAAAATTTATTTAAATTGCGAAACAGCGAAAATATTGGTGAAGACATTTTCAGAAGCAATTTTACTTTACAATGATAGACAGTTACAAATGATACTTTTCCATACAATTTTAATCGGCAAAACACGTTTTGAATAATGGGTTCACTAGCTCTATTATTTCTGATTGAATCTTCTATCTAACACCGAAATAGACTCAAGTACAATCGTTGAAGTTATATTTGGAATTGGATGATTCTTGAGAACTGATTCTACAAAATTATAGCAGAGTATATTCAACAAGTTATTGAAATATATTTAATCATGTCACTCACTGTATTTTTTATTCATATTTCCATTTTGTCCTAGATGTTCAGCTGATCGGTTACAGTTTTCAATAATTTCTATATATTGAATAAGAGGCGAAGAATATTCTACCTTCGTCATCAGGTTCCCAAAGTGGGGAAGTTTAGTCCAGTCCAGGCCGGCCAATATGTCTGGAAAAGACGGTTGTTTTGCAGTTTTTGCTAATAACTCATGAGAAAAAATAAAAAAGTACTTTTTTTCCAGATATAAATATTCACAAAGAAGTCATGTTATTTTCCTGAAAAATGTATGTTCTCAAAGTGAGAAATATAAATCAAAACAGTTCGAAGGATGGATCGCTACTGATATTATGCTTTATTGAAAATAGTATATGAATTCGGATAACATGGAAAAGCGTTACTATCCAACATTTTCACAACATTAAAAAAAAATCCGACTTTTAAAGGCAAGAAAGTTGTCTCCACATAAAATTGTGATATATTACAGAAAAAAGGTGTTTTTATGCATTATTGCGTTAAAATTAAATTTAATGTCCCATTTTAGAAAAATGTGGAGCATACCAGTGCCATTCTATCCCCGTATATAGTTCTTTTCCGTTTTGTTTCTTTTTTGTTGATCTCTACATTTTGGCCCACCTGGACTATGCAACCCAGTAGCAAAATAGCAAAATGTTCATCTATATTTATGCCCATGTATACTCGTATTATGTTGACAGCCGTTTCCCCATGATCAACTGAAAATGAAGAATTTTATAACTATTAATTCACTGGCACAATTTCAAATTCAGTTGGATAGCGAAACAAAAAAATGGTATGCCAGTACTTTAACTCTCAAGCTAGCACATCCGTTCCAAAACTTTTTATCCAGAATATATAGGGAAATGACAAAAACAAAATTGCAAATTCAAATAATACATGGAAAATATTTTCTGGAGACCTGTATGAATTTGTAACTTTCTACGTTGACTGGACAATACTTTTCAAGTTTTTTTCTCTTCAAAATTAGTTTTTTTTTCGGATGAACTGATTTAAAAATAACTAAAAAAAATTGAATGGAACTTTGTGCGTTTCGAAATAATTTACATAAATGTCTCCTCGAAAAAAAAATGTTTTGCAAATCGATTGATGGGATTCTTCTAAAATGAGGAGAATATCACGTATCATGTTGCTAATCCCCCAAAAATGATATAATTTGTCAATTTATTATTCTATTTACTATTTATATGTTGGTTGCAATGTGAATATCTGATATAATATTCAACAGTCTTTCAATTTTTTTACTGAAATAAAGTAAAAATGAGGATGATTTTGATGATGGATAAAGTAACAAAAATCAAGTAATATTTTTTTATATTATTAATAATATAATAAAAATTGAAACCAAGCTGGTAAGGAGAAATCGTTTATACATATCAAATTGGTAATTGTGCTGCTTTGAAATTAAAAATATTATCCACATGTAAACATGAAATCATATAATATATTCCCGAAGTCTCTAGAAACATATTATGATGGTGACACTTGTTGGATGACATATTGGTGAAAATAGTCCTCTAACCATTCCAAATAAAACTTCTTCTTGTCTGAATTGACACATTAACTACTGTTCTTTTACATTCCAAAAAAACACTGATATTATATCAAACAACCAATAATAAGTTAGCAAGCAATTATTTCCATGTATTTTCATTGTTAAGGGTTCAATGTAGTCAAATTCGCGAAGCTCGTGTCATCATGTTATTTATGCCCAACATCCGAGCTATATGAAGAATCTTGTCTCTATGTTTATAGGCCAAGAGCCAGAGCCGACAGACCTACGATATAGTAACGAATCTAAGATTTTCTCTGTAGGTAGTAGGTAAGAACGTATGGGTATTAGCTAACTCCAACCAGGGGGGCCTCCGTAGGTAACAGATACTAAAGGAACATATAACAGACGCTTTAAAGCTCTTTGAATAATCGTCTCATCTACGTTATAGAATCGAGTCTGAATTTTATTCTACAAATTGCCAAACCTATCCGAAGGGTCTAAGATTTCCATTGATAAAGAAAACGATCCGCCGTAAGTGCGAGTGTGAGAACATTATCTGTCTCCTGTGATGTGATGTATAATCTGTTCTCAAAGACCGCTGGTCCAGCGGAATGTTTCTTGCAAAAGTACTAGTTCTCTAAGAGCCAGCTGAATAAGTGTAAAAAAATATTAAAACATAAAAAAGAACACATCCCATTGTATTACCGGTTGAAGCAGATTTAATTAAAAATAGCATCAAACCTTCAATTCATTGACACATTGGGTTCTGAAATGCCTGAAAATCAGTTAATTAATATTTCATCTAGTAAAGTAGCGTTAGATTCGGTTGAAAAATTCCTTCCTAATATTTAACAAAATGGTGATGTTATACGTTATGTATGTATGTTATACGTTATATATTTTTAATATATTACAAATATAGAATTGGACCTGAAACAGATCATTGAGGAACACCCCTTGTTAATTATTGTAGTTTCGATGATTCTATTGTTAACAATAGAATCCTAAGATAAGATTTCAGGAGATTGTTTGCAATACTCTGATTCCCATTGAATCGATATATTCCAGGTGAATCATACGGTCAACTATAGGAATTGAATGCAGCTATAACATAATTTTCTTTGTCTCGTATAAAATTATTCACTTATTGTACTGCTGCTCGTGTTCTGCTGTTTTCTCGAAAACCGAATTGATTCAAATGAAATCCAATTTTTTTTATGAATTCAACAATTCTTTTTTAGTATTTTTTGGAGAACATACTTAAAAAAAGTTATTGGATTTTGAGTATCACCACTTTTATATATTGCTGTTACTGATGCAAGTTAAATTACTGGGGAAAATGCTTCTTGTGGAAGAGTTATTGTTTGGTTAATGGTTTTGCCAAAATGTTTTTTAACTCTACAATATATCGTTTAATGAAACCTTCTGGATCAGGATATTTTTTGATAGTACTAATATGAAAAAGACACCACTTAGATGGTAACATACAAGAAGTCATTATTCAACAAACATTGTTTGGACGTATGCTTGGTATATCAGTTGATTATATATAACATCGATATATCGAAAATTTTATCTTATTCAATTACTTCGAAGCAAATGTCTAAGTTCCATTTGGATGGTACAATTTGTAAAAGCGAAAAATTTGGCCTCCTGAAATGTTTAGAAGAAGATGTTCAGCGCCAGCCAGATAATTGAGAGGTACTTCTGTTAGACACGATGGAAGATGCTCCAAAAAAAATTAAATATAGTAAAAAATACGAATGGAAACTTCAAACAAGCTCTCGTTGATCTTTTACGCTGTGCTACTAATGAAATAGCGCTATGCATCGGCAATAAACTCATCAATATAAATATCAAGGAATGCCATTATTTTGTCATTGACAATAGCAATACAGTAGTATCTGATTTTGTTGAAAAATCATCATGTCCAGACCATGAAGAAGCTGACATCAAAACTATCAATCACGCGTGTATCGACTATCAAGTGAATATCGAAATATACCAATACTGATATGGTTGCGATAACGCTGGGTCGAAAATACTTCAGCAAACTCTTCTTACATTTGGAGATGCTGAGTTATTTGATGATGACAACGTGTTTTTTCCTTGTATGTATTTGATATAATACAAAAATTCATATATGATGTGTACAATGTAGCGAAAATAGTTGATGTTGATGTTTCAGATATTCGTTAGAACATACAGCTTCAGATGTAAACGAAGCATTCAGCACCAGAAATTGGAAAATATATCGATGCAAATGTATGGCATAATGCACACATGATTTGAATACTGGGAGAGAACTAGTACAATTTCACTACGTTACTTCAACTTCAAATTATTATATGAATTTTCCGATATTGACGACCTGAATAACTTGTTTATATTCTCACAGAAATATCAGATAAGGGTGTTGCGCCCTGTATGAATAAGGTCGTCTTGAAAATGAAATACTGAAATAAGAATTGTGAAGTATTGATTTGGAAACGTCGCTCTAGGTGAATAACCAGACATCCTTTCCAGTACACATATCATCGACAAAACAAGTGTCATGAACCAAAATTAATGACCCATTGGTATGTCGTGTAACTACGGTAAATGAAAGTGGATAATTCTTTTAAAGAGGTCTTTTTAATAATTCAACCTGGCGTAACTTTGCATCCAAGGTCTTACCCAGATACTTATGTTTTTTATGAGTGTGTAAATGTGGCTTTTTGAGTTAATTCATCTTGTATATATTTCATAGTAGCCATATCTTTTGACAACGTGTTTTTCAGCATTAACCGATTTCCCACGGTATCATCCCAAAATATCGAACATCTTCATTTTCTTGCTGCATACAAGTTCAATGTATCTTCTTTGTTTCTTTGAGAAGGTCTGATGAAGCCAAAGTATTTGCAGTTTCATAGATAATTTGGTACAATAAAGGAAAAGAAGTGTCTAATATTTCCTAAGATCTATATATATATATATATATTTATATATATATATATATATATATATATATATATATATATTACCATTTATCGCCAAGAAGATGCGTGACGATGACAAAGGAAATAGTTTCCTTTCAAAGCAGTAATATCTTTCGACAACGTGTTTTTCGGCACTAACGATTTCCCACGATCTCATCTCAAAATATCGTGTACCGCTCCAATTCATTTAGTATGATTTATTTCCACCACAATAGTTCTTATCTCGTGTAGCCTTGCCTGAAAGGTTTTGTCTTATATTGAAAGGGTACAGAGAAGGATTACAATGCAAGATACTGAATAATTTATTCCACTCGACACCATCTTCGGCTAAACTTCAGTTGAATGGTGAAATAATATGGGGAGATATCCTTTTCAATAAAATCTTGTTATTCCGGGTGGATTAATTTCTTGTAGAAACAACGGTTCAACAAAATTTTGTTGTGATTTCCTGAGAATGTATTCAGTTCTGTTTTTCTGCTTCCTGGAACCGCTAAATGGAATTTTGTACGATTTTTACTGTATGTAGGCAGAGCCGCGCTAACCATTAGTGAGGAATACTTAGAGTTCTTGGGAATTTTATTCGAGTGATTTCATGAATGGGGACTAGACATTATTGTTACTTGAAATAATTCTTAGCGCTGAGGAGTAATCCAAGTTTTTGTTAAGTTGGTTCCATGAGAGAGTGTTGCTAATATTTACTGCAAGTATAGATATTAACGATTTCGCGCTGATGGATCTACCTGATATCGTTACATTGGTCAAAGTTAAATCGAGTTTACTGGAGAAAACATAAGTTCGAGTCTTCACCAGGTTATCCGATTCCCATTTCAGAATTCTTTCGAAATCCTCGTTCCTGTTTTGTGTAGTTCGATTATCCTGGAATCTCTGTGGTGGTGCAATTCGTGTGGAGTGTTCTATGGTCTGCAGAAGTATTGACAGCATTTCTGGTGGATCTCAACAGGTCGTTAATATGTAGAAAAAAAGTGTGGGTGTAAAAATGCATTCTTGAGGAACGCCTGTATTGGCGAGGAGAGTCTATGACAACATTTGAAGGCTTTCATGTCTAAGAGAGCTTGGTACTAAATTTGGTATTTTTGGATATCACGAAGAAACTGTTTTTCGATATAGTGTGGTATGTGGTGCTTGGAATTATTGAATTTGGATGTTTACTGGTACTTTTAGTGATAAATGAGCACCATTTCTGCACAATGTATGCTTGACAGAAAAAAAAAATATTGAAAAACCTGAAAGTTCTTAACATGGCAAAATTCCAATAGAGCCAATCCAGAAAATGTTAATATCCTCAAAGTCCTGGGTTGGAGCGTTGGTCAACATTCTTAGTTGAATGTTTTTATTCTACAAAGTGTATTTATTCAAACAGCTTCGAAAATTCAAGAAAGTATTTTATCAAAAAAAGGGTTTTTTTTCTGATATTTATGACAGAATTTTCCCGTTTGTCAGATTATATGGTTTTACTGAATGGAACAATCTTGATGTATTCCATAGTTACACCTGCCTTGAGAACTTTGTGTACTTCCCATGACTTAATACCACTAAAGGCTTTCTTAGTTTCGGAAAGGCCAGGTTTTGTGGTCAATGCGGATATGACACATGGAATTTGCTCAATTGGTTTTTATTGGTAAATGGGATGGCAGTTGTATCAAAATCAAAGAATTTGCCACTTATTTTCAATACTTCAATTGACCTCCCGTGACGAGCCGTAATTATGCAGTGTTTCACATTTTCTAGTGTTTCTACACGAATATATTGCTATCGTTTATCAATTATGGCCAAAGTTTTTGTGAACAGCTGAAAAACTATGACCAGCAACAAGAAACTTGTACTCGATGCCATCAAACTTATCAGTAGCAATGAAGTAAATGTATGGAAAAATCATGCCGTTATGGACGGATCTATCGCTGTGCAAAACTTCAAACAGAACTACAACAAAGGTGATCTGACAACTGGCAGCTCTGGCACAAAGCTGCAATAGAACGGAAAGATCCAGGGCTCTTACGATGGGCGCATTCTTCGAGTGAGTGTGAGAGGTAATAGAGGCATTGTCACTCAATCCCCATAACTTAGGAGTACCTTTCAAAAGTGTATTCACCTCGATTTGGTACCTAGCTTTGATGACAAAAACCATATTGCCTATCGCTGATGATACCTGATCATTCAAGATATCTTACAAGCTCTATATTGATTTGAATCCATCACTTTTGAGATGACAGACAATAGGGCAATAAGCCTAATCGTTTTTGGAAAGAGCCTACTATCCTATTCTGGTTATGGGCTGTACTCGAGCTATTTTATAATTGGATGGAAAGTTGCCAACATTGTACGATAGCGTAAAGAGTTGATACAAGACTGGATTAAGTTCGGGGGACTATTTGTGGTATGCCGTCGGTGCCTGTGACTTCATTGGTGTCCAAATTAAACATGATACTTTTAATAGTTCGTTGGCGGAATAGAGTCCAGGTATTCAGCTATCGGCAGTGGTTTTCGTAGGTTTTTCTGCTTCACCAGAAAACATCTATTCGTCAAAAAAGACACAAATAACTGGTTGTTTATATTATCTCGAATTCCTATGTTAAAGAGATTTTCTACAACAAATTCAGTGTTCAAAGTGTCGAAGGCCCTGCTTAAGTCAAAGAAAATTCCTACAACAATATTTTTTCGTCTATTAAATCATGTATATGTTGTGTGAAATTGAGCGTTGCTGTTTCTGTCGAGTGATTTTTTTAATGTTAATAATATAAATATGGACTTAGCAACAATTCTCGAGTGGGGATCTAATAACTTGGTGGAATTCAATGCAAACAAAACACAAGCATGTCTTTTCTCTAAAAAAGCCGATCTCACTGTGCCTAACATAACTTTGTCAGGAGTAACCATACCACTGAAGTCATCCATATCGATGCTTGGTATTACTATCAGCAATAACCTTTCCTGGGAAAATCACGTGAGGTCCATTGCCAAAAGTGCATCCCAAAAACTTGGTTCTTTGTTTCGTGCCAAGAGCTATTTCACCCCCACTCAGCTGCTTATGATCTATAAGGCACAGATCCGACCTGTCCTGGAATACTGTTCCCATATTTGGAGCGCGGCACCTAAACATATCCTGAGGCTATTGGATTCTGTCCAAAAAAGGGCAATTCGTCTCGTCGGTGATGCCTCGCTTACAAACTCGCTCACTTGTCTGGAACACCGTAGAAAAGTTGGCGATTTGTCTCTATTTTATAGATATTTTCATAGGCGATGCTCTTCTGAAATATCAACAATCGTTCCTGCTTTGGCAGTCTCTTCGAGACTAACCCGTCAAGTTCAGTCATCACACCCCTTCGTGGTCACTTTGGAGACCTGCAGAACATCACTTTCCAAAGACTCGTTCATCCAACGAACAGCGAGGCTTTGGAATTCATTGCCTAGGGAGGTGTTCCCCGAGGCATACAACCTCCAGAAATTTAAGAAGAACACCAACTCCTACCTTCTTTCCCTTGGTTCCCACGATGTTCTCTGAACATTACAAGATATCCCTTTTCGTGGGAACCAGAACATAAAAAAAAAAAAAAAAAAAAAAACGATGTTGGCACTCTGTCATGAGATCGAATGTTTCCAGGTAGTCATTTATTCGGAGAGATACACTGATAAGAGATATAGGACGATCATTCTCGATATCCTTGCTGTCACCATTTTTCAGTAAGGGGACTAGAATGGGAATTTTAAGAAGATCAGGATATTCTCCAAATGAAATACATAAATTCATAATATGCCCTATTACGTCTGATAATATATCCTTATATGCTTTAACAATTTTTGTGGAGACCTCATCATGTTCTGTGCTTTTTAATTGGGTAATGAGACTATAATTTTTTGCACTTCGTGAGCTGTAACGGGTTTGGAGAACTTTGATGTATCAACATTTGCCATTGTCGTACAACTGCCTGAATAATGATCCGGAAAATGCGGGTTGATTTTTTTGTCAATTATAGTTGATGAGTATTCTCCAAATGTTTTCGCGACTTCTACTTCATAACTGATACATTTCTGATTGTGATTCAGGACTATACGTTCACTTTTAGTTGTTAGTTTTTTGAATTCAGCTATGGAGATATCGGTGATTTTTGGAAATTCGTAAGTTACGTCAGTTTCTTTAGTGTTAGTGGATATATCTTTCATTTTATTTTTCCAGACAACAGTTTGTAGAGCATATGAATTGAGAAGGTTGACGAGTTGATCTAAGTCTCTCTCAGGTCCATGATTTCTAGCTCATCTGTCGAAACACATTCAGACCATGCATGTTGCAAAAGTCTAAGTTCTGCGATTATTTCAATATCTGCAAATCTGTGAAGTTTCAGAGATTTTATTCAGAACTAATGCAATTCAGTCGTGGAAGGTTTGATCAGTTCTATAAAAATGTGATTGTATAAGAAAAACAATTCCATTGCTGTTTTTCAAGTAGTTAAACACCTATCGAAACTCATGAACATTATCAAGTTATCATGTTTCTTCAGTTGTACAGTACAAAATCGTGTATAATACTTATTCAGTTTTCGTAATTTACCTTTGGATCATTTTTCTCAGTGTAAAGTTCCAAACAGTGAAAATGAAATATACGAAATATCCAAGGAAACATATTTCGAATAGTAATACTATTTTCAGTTTACAAATGGGAGAAAAGTAGTTGTCTTCAGTTGAACATTTCCTGAAAACATTTCGATTTCATTTTCTGATATTTCATGTTTCTACTACCATATCGAATTCGTACGAAAACAATGCTATGAACTTTTCATCTCTAGGGAAGTATAGTTGGAAATATAATTAAATTTCGTTCTCGTCTATTAAAACAGTTTGTTGCATAATTCCCACGAGTCGAGTTTATGAGTATTTTATATATTTCCATAGTTTGCAGGTTGTAGAAATTATTGGATTTTAATTAAATACTGTTTTGCTCAGTCATGATTTGGAAAGGCCATTTCACACATAATTTCATTTTCCCAACTGGTTTGAGAGCCACTATTAATGAAGGTTTATCGGAATTTCGCACAGGGTTCATTTGTTTCGATCCATTACAATTGTGTAAAGTTGTTTTTAGAAGTGGTAATTTTAGGAATGCATTCTCATCCTGATATACCAAACGAAACCTAACCAATGATCATGATAGTCAATGTGTCAAATTGTTGCTGAGACCACTAAAAACATAGCAATAATATTTAGAAAAATCAGAATCAGGAGAATAAGCATCTTCATTGACCACTCCCAAAAAATCTTCGAAAAGTCCAAAGAAAGCAAAATAGAATATCAAGTATAAAAGACATTCCAGAATACAACATTTGGATAATCAGGAACATTGTTTATAGTTTTCATAATACGGAAGGTATGCGAGTGGCAGTGTGAAGTATTTTACTAAACAATTAAAATTGACTGAAGAACAGAACTATTCAAAAAAAAAAATTGGATCTAAAAGCTTGACATCAGGTGAAAAATGGATTTACTGGAAAAAAATTGATATTTGCATTCTCAAGAAAGCTCAATTGTATATTTTGATGAAACTAACATATACAGGAGCCATGCATCGTCACATAATTGTGGTGATGACAGCGCAAAAGGCTTGTTTTCCAACATTTCTAAAGGTAAAAGACTTAACGTGTATGCTGGTCGTGATATGAGCTTCATTTCTGATAGTCTGTAGCAAAACCTGGTGATTATCGGAATGATATAAACCAAGCGAATTATGAAAAATGGCTCTCAAGACAATGTTAATACCACAGAATGAGGTTATAGTCATAGATAATTCACCATTACGCTCCGAATTCAAGAGCTGAAGTGATAAATTCATTGACAGCAAACAATTTTCCATTTCAAATATCTTTTTTTTCAATTTCAACTATTTTCATTACGACCCCAGCTGTACGCATATACATATATTTAAACTTGGTGACCTACGATGGAATGTTATCATTTTGGTTACAACAGTCAATCATTACAGTAAACTGTTCTATGATTATTACTATCCGGGTTCAAATCCTATTGCAATGATAAGACTGTAGAATATTTTAGCTGCGAAAAATATCCATTGGCTGGTAATGAACTTAAGCGCATAACCCAAAAATACTGGAAAGAAGATTCATAGCTGTCGAAGATAAATGTTTGGATCGTAATGTTGTTGTAATGGATAGTGTTGTGGTGCCTGTTGATAAAAACTGGTAGTTCTATTGGTAGTGATGATTACTTTCCAAATTTCATGAAAATTGATCGAACAGATTGACACTCTTCTTTCTAAGGCACTATTCAAGGCAAATAACGTCGATAGGAGGCGCCCTACGAAAACAATTCGTAGAAACACATATAATTATTATTACTTATACTACATGCTGTCCCTTACCAATAAACACACACGTATATTCAAATAGGAACTTGAGAATATGATACAATCATAATCAACTTATTCTGCATTATCGCTCTTCACTACTCAGTTTGTCAAATTGCATTGCATCGAAATGCCACTTGAATCGAGTGCCTCGTTAATTTTGATCGTTTTGCTGCGATGAATCATCAAACAACTTGAATCAGTCCCTACGGACGTGGAAGTACTTTGAATCGAATTTTCTCGTAATCAGTTCAATTGACCTTGACTTGTGTCGCAATGAACAATGATAAGAGAGCACCTGGAGAAATGAGATGTGAGTTCTTGAGTGGAATTAGAAAGCTAGTTCATAAAGCAAACCTTTCAAAGCTATGTCGAAGTGAAACTATACATTTCTCATTTCCTTGTTCCCTATATTCTGATATTTTAGTTTTATGAACATATTGCACACTATGGTTTCCGACCACGAACAATGAGCGGTTTCCATACGTTACTGATCTTAACGCTTAGCTGACTAAAGACGTCACGCGGTCTCCTTGAATTCCTTATGTAGAATAAAGAATTCGCTGGTGCTCGGGCCAGGTGCAGTCAGCAATTCTTGATTTGGTCGTCTATCTTTGTTGAGTGGATGTTTTGTGTTCTGTTGATTTCACGGATAATGAAATCTTTGTATTTCCGATGTAAGAATTTCCATATTCACATGGGATTACATGAATACTGTTACGAAACTGGGGTTCAAGAATAGTCCGATGAATTCAATCCGTTCATTCCACTTTGAAACACCGATTCACTCAATGAAATACAACTAAAATGTACTTCACCAAATAGACTTCACCTTGAACTACTTGGTTCTCTCTATACAACAATGTTAACCAAGACTAACTTAACTGACTGACTGAATACCGCGTGTGTCCTGCTTATACAGTGTGACCCATTTAAAATGGAACCTTCCCTGTAGAATACGCATTTTTCTGTCAATCTCAAAAATCTTGACACAAATTTTCATAACTTTAGTTCCATTTCCAAGGCACTCAAAAACGGCAAAAGTTTATTAGGCACTTTTTTTTCCAAATTTGACTACACCACTGGATTCGTAGTCGTTATAAATGAAAACCATCAGAATTTCATAAAAAAAATATTGGTTAACAACGAAGTTACAACAACTTTAATTTTGGAAACAAAGTATTTGATTATAATTTCTATTTAGATTGCAGACATATTCGTATTTGTACAGCGAAAATCTGAAGTCAATAGCTCATTCCGTTCAACAGTTATAACTACTGAAAGTATTGTGATGTGAGCGATTCGTGGTGTACTAAATCACAGCCTATTATTGATTTAGCAATACCTATGCCCAATGTATTAGTTCAGATTTCCTCAAATTATTGATACCTTCTCTAAAAGCTTGTTTCAGTTGAGTTTTGCAGAATAAAAAAAAGAACAGTTTTTTGTCCTGCTTTCTGTTTTATTATTGAATAAATAATTTTGATACTTTAAAACTTGATTCGGTTCATTTCGTTTTTATCGGCTATTGAAAACTGCATAACTTGAAAATTAATTTTTAATTTTCTGTTATTTTCGATTACACTTATAACCTAAACTTAAATAAATGATTTTAAGGGAATATAATTCACAAATCCAGTGGCGTAGTTAGATTTTTATTACAAAATCGCTTTCATCAGAAATTGCTCACATTACCATACTTTCAGGAGTTATAACTGTAGAACGGAATGAGCTATTGACTTCGGATTTCCGCTGTACAAATTCACCGGTGTTCTACTTCGTATCGGCAGTGTTGCCAGATTCCAAATATGTCTATAATCTACATGGAAATTAATATAAAATACTTTGTTTCCAAAATTTAAATTGTTGTAACTTCGTTGTTAACCAATACTTTTTTATGAAATTTTCGTGGTTTTCATTTATAACGACTACGAATCCAGTGGTGTAGTCAAATTTCAAAACAAAAATTGCCTAATAAACTTTTGCCGTTTTTAACGAAGAAAAAAAACCATAGAGGGCCTTGGAAAGAAACTAAAGTTATGAGAATTTGTGTCAAGGAACAGTTTTTGATGCTTAATTAAAAAAAAAAATGTTTTCGAGAATGACTGAAAAATGCGTATTTTACAGGGGTGGTTCCATTTTAAATGGGTCACACTGTACATATATAGCACGGCCAAATTCTCCAGGAAAGTGTCGATTCTTCGAAAATGTTCCATGACGTCATCGGTCAACGGCCGGCCGACGAATCTTGTAAACAGCACAGGGGCGGCCTCCGCTTATTTTCGTGAATTCCGAAACACTGCCCCCCTCTAATTTTGATCGTCCCGATCAAAAGTCATTGGTTCACCATAATAGGGCTTCAGTCTTTCGAGGTGAACAACCTTCATCTCTGTCCTAGGGCTGAGCTGGATTCTGTAAACCACGTCGTTGATCCTTTCCTTTACTTCGTACGGTCCTGCCCAGAATGGTGTTAGTTTGGGAGATACACCTTTTTTTCACCGCGGGTTGTACAGCCAAACCTGGTCACCTTCTTTGACTCCTCCTGAATTAGCTCCAAATCGTAACGAGCTTTCATCCTGTCACTGGCCAGTATCAACCTCTTCCTACTAGTTTCGTAGATTTTCAGCAGGCTGTCCCTCAGTTTATTCGCATAGTAGTGTACTTGTAACTCTTGGATTCCTGTTGATTTGATTGAACACCAAGTCACAGAGAAATCGAAGTTCTCTTTCAAAAATAATGCTAGCCGGAGTAAGCTTGCAAGAGTCATAAACAGCTGCTCTGTATGCCATCAGGGACAGTGGAAGGTATCTGTCTGTTCTTTTGATGTTTCTCCACTACCTTGGAAAGGTGCTCTTCCATAGTGTGGTTGAATTTTTCAACCATGCCTTCTGACTGCGGGGAAGCGCCGTGATTCTGGTCTTGTTGATACCCATCAGCTCGCAAACTTTCTTGTATAACTTCGACTAGAAATCCCTTCTTTGGTCGGAATGTAGCTCCATCGGTACTCCAAATCTTGAGAACTTGTTGTCCACCA
Source organism: Gonioctena quinquepunctata (assembly GCA_018342105.1). Classification (NCBI taxonomy): domain Eukaryota; kingdom Metazoa; phylum Arthropoda; class Insecta; order Coleoptera; family Chrysomelidae; genus Gonioctena; species Gonioctena quinquepunctata. The sequence continues at coordinate 330,727 of JAFIRS010000855.1, read as the reverse complement.
ATGTCCTGGCTACTGTGGATGCTTTCTGGTCCGGAATAGCATAGGCTTCCACCCATTTGCTGAAATAGTCCATGACAATGAGGATGTATTTGTTGCCATCGTCCATCACAGGGAAGGGCCCAGCTACATCAATGGCAATCCGTGCGAATGTTGCGCCTACATTGTATTTCATTTCACCTTGTGTTAGGACCTTTAGTAGCGCCACACCCTGGATATCTTCTGCATGGTCTCGACATTGAACTCAGTGAAACATCTGCCTGATTTTGTCCAAGGAAGGTACTATTGACTCTCAGGTGTCCTCCTGATTTTCTCTCGTTAATTTCCTTCAAGAGATCACCTATTCTCTTCCTGGGCAAAACCAATTGAGAAATTGACAACCTTCCATCAGCTGATTCCCATATACCTTTTTAAGTACTCCATTTTCTACAACCAGAGAATCCCATTGTGACCATATTGCTTTGGAGATAGGAACTCCGTCCAAAATATCTCCCCAGGAGGGTCTGTCGGTTCCTTCCTCTTTCCAATGTAGAAAGTTCCCAATGTTTGAATCGGTTTCCGGCTCCTGTCGCATGTGTCCAGTTGTCCTCAGGTAACAGTCCCATTTGTCTCTCCCCCAGACTTCAGAATAGGGCAAATTTTCATGCGTTCTATGTCAATATGGCCCCTAAAGTAACACATATTCCATCTGAACTCGAATAACCTTTTTTATATGGTAGATATTGTGATTTCATTATCGAAAAGGGTAGTTGTGACCCCCCTAGGGACATTTCAGAAAAAATCAAAGCATGCGTCATGCCAGAATTTGTGAATGAAATTTAAGCGTTTTTTCAAAATAAAAAAAACATTTTTGCTATAGGAAACCTCGTTTCATCTCACCCTGAAATAATAAACAAAACTTCAGTGTCCGTTGACATGTACTCATATCGTATGATTCCAGACAAAAACGGATTGGATCGAGTGCCATTAAATTTACTTTCGTTTTATGCAAAAACTTCCAATAACTCTCTTAGAATGATTTTAGTCCACCAATGGAATCACTACATCGGCATCGCACACAGTGTGGATTGGCGGTAAACACTTTAGTAAACACATACTCTCGGAGTAGAATCGTTGATGCCGGCGATATCGAATGAAGAATATTTTCTGTCTACATTGCGATGAATCTTCTGACCGTTCTAGGTAGCATTAGCAGTCAGTAAATTTATTATCTGAATCTACCAAATGAAATTTCACAACGGTATTTTCTGTGTATAATGAACTTTGCACGGTCTGTTCCAGTCTGGTTATCAATATCAAACTTTTAACAACTGAGTCTTAAAAATGCATACAGACTTGAACGCTACACGGTCTTCACAAGAAATGTATCCGGAGGACTCTCTAAATTTTCTATGTTGCCAAGTTTATGTCAACCGTGGTACTAGAAAATCACAGAGCGTAAACTGAATTAATATTATTACACGGAGGTTTAAGTGAAACTAGAAATGGAAATCCGAATGCTTCATTTTGAGTTGGGAAATCTTTTAGGGTTTTGCCGAATTATGAGTGTGTGCATGTAGGTTTGGATGAAAAGGACGTCACAACAATACAGAAACTATTTCTATGAATTGATGAAAATTGAATAGAAAGAATTTTACAGAAGAATACCTATTCTTCGTGTAACTCCGCTAACTACACAACGGATGTCATCATCCACTGCAAGAGTGTTTTATTCATTTACAATCTTATGCCCGCGGCTTTACCCGCGTGGATTTCGAAGACTGTATGTAATAAATTTGCGAAAAACAATTTTGATAAATATGGCACCATGCCATTATAATAATAATGAGATTATTTCCAAAAGAATAGCAATATAAAAAATAGATGCAATAATACATATACTGTAAATAAACAATAATCACAGAAGCGATATCACTTGTATGTTATAAAGAAATTGAAAGAAAATAAAAAAACTGATACTAGAAAATATATTATGGATAATTCAGTTAATTCATTATAGTTTGAGTATGACATACAATATAATATATAATAATAATTAAAATGATAATATATGCAAGGGAGGCTATGAGTAACAATGAGGAAAAAAATGCTACAAAAGGCTAATGGATAGGAATATATATACACATATATTCACACACTGATTTAACGATAATATTTATGTTCACTTTATATGTGAAGTAAAATGAGGTGATTTGTAATTTAGCGTCTATTTCAGATGAGTTCGATCTGTCAGATTATGGCTATCTCATGGCTGATTGTACCTGATTAATTCATCTTTATGGTGAAAAAAGCAAACATTCTCAATTGAATAATATTGAATAGAAATATTTTTCTGTGCATTGAAAAATCCACGATAAAAATAAAGTTATTGTTTGTGAATATCTAACAGAAAACAACTCCTTCCCCAGCTAAAGCCACACTGGACATTGAACTACATCTGATAGTTATTGAAAAAGGACCCTAACTCAAAAGAAAAAATCTGAAAGTGAAAATTTTCATTTTCATTCAGATAGTTATTTGATTTTCTATTCCAGTCTTGATTAGGAACTCATATAGATGAATGAGGCAAAGATGAATGTTTTCCAAGAGAGAGTATTAACCAGAAATCATTTGTAACATTGATGCAAGAGAGACATCGCATTCACTAAGCCTTTAATACATTTTTGTCGACGAAAATCTATTTCACGCTTCCACGATCATCAGGAAGAGCGGAAGAAATGGGAAACACATTTTCTAGAAGCAATCTCACTTTGCGGAGATAGAAAAATGTTAGAAACATTTCTTTTGGAGTGACACTATGAAATCAGTGTTTTTTTGAGAGAGATATGAAGTTGGTTCTGTTCTTTTCCTGATGGAGTCAACTCGTTGGATGAAACGTGCGTCGTGTTGAATATTACAGACCAAAACAACTTCATCCAGCAATAATATTATTCAGCAGTATCAGTCTTTTTTCCATTTCCAAATACCCAAACAGTGTTTTGTATCGGGATCATAATTATATTGCCTCTATCTTCCGATCTTATATTAAATGAACCTGCACCGGTCTGCTAGTACCAGATATTTTGTAAACGGCATATGATTCAATGCATAGTTCTTCTTGAATATGATATACCGATGTTCCTCAATAAGTTTTTCCGTAGTAATCGTATCATTAGAACAAACTACTCTTAACGTACACCTTCTACATTTGAATTCACGGAATCAGTAACTTACTGTCGCTAATGAAGGACTATTGTTTCCAAGTACCTTAACTAGATTTTGATGACTTACATTCAGAATCGTAGAAGATCATAGTATTCCGAAGAACTCTCACATAGTATTCCGAAGGAATTCCCCATAATATTCGGAACTCCGTGAAATTACAAATGTTGAATGCCAGAAACATTATGTGTCAACTGATGTAAACATTTTTGTTTTCGTCTGCGTCAAATGCCACTGCAAATTTTTTTCAGAACAACCTCATATGTTGGAAAAACTTTGGAGATATTGCGTTTCAGTCGATTGCGTCGCCAATTTATCGTAGCTTACATTAACAACCAATGCATTGTCCTCTCATATCTCAAGAGGATCTGAAGAGTCTTTCAGTATAAACGTTGCCTCCCATTGAGGCTGAAGTGCGAAATGCTTGAGATGCATTCTTGCGAAATACTCAACGAACTTTACAATTCAGTGTTACCGGTTATACGATAATTGCACAATGACACATCAGAGGAGCAGCAAAAGATACACGATTCTCCGAATTCGTACACTGAGAAAAGTGTTTCCTCTATTCCACGAAGCATTGTGTTTACCATGACATGCTTTCTACACAATATGTAGTTTGTAACAGATATATTTCAGAAATGCTACTCCAATTCCAAATGAATTAATCAATCAATTTCAATATGAATCTATAATTATTCCATTAACAATTTACCTATAGAAAAGGGATACTTGTTTCCCAAGTAATATAGGCTTCCGGAAATCCATAAACCCGGAGCACCTCTCAGACCAATAGTTAGTTATGGGAGCTCCGGTACATCTACAAGCGATATCGTATCTTGCTGAGGCACTACAACGACCTGCAGAAAGATTTGAATCCTACGTGACAAATGCCGATCACTTGATAGAAATCTTAAAGTCATAAACCTTTGAACCACAGGAACGTCTCAGTAATATTCGACTTCATATCTTCATGCATACAAGTATCCACCCATGAAGCTCCACATATAATATTATGAGCCGTAAGAACATATCACTACTGTGGCAAAACACTGCATCAAGAACACATATTTCATTTATGAGAACCGACGATACAGACAAATAGTGGAAGCAACATAGAGGAAATGAGAATCAACCAGTAATAATATTAAAAAACCGACAACAGTAGATGGAAACACTTATAATACGACCAATACTATTGTTGGACGACGACCACATACAAGAAGGGTCTAACACCATCGAAACAGCCCTTCAGATGAATGGACACTCCAAGAAAACTATATAATCAACAACCCAAATCAGACAGAAAGAACAATGAATTCAGGAACCATCAATTGGAATAACATTATTACCATCCTTCGGCGGAATTACATTCAAACAACGTTTGCAACAGACCAAAGAATAAAGTCCACTCCCCGAAATCACAAGGACTATATACCATTGGAGTGCCAAGGTGTCTACGAAATACCGTGTGGAGACTTCGAGAAGACGTACATTGACCAAACAAATAGAAGATTCAACATTTGCAAAGGAGAACACAAAGTATCGATAAGAAACAAAGAATCCACATATTTACTGTTCCAATGCGTACTGAGAGATACACGATCATAAATGAATTCAAGAACAACAAGCAAAACCAAGGAGCAACTCATAGTCTGAATAAAAGGGATGACAACCACAAACTATCAACAACTTGGAAATCTTTCTTTGCCCACCGACGAGAGAAACGAAGGAACACTATAAAGCGACCCAATCAGAATGGAGATACAAAAATAACGGATCCATCGACGAGTTCTGTCGGCTATAAACCACGAAACGAGGCGAGCAGAAGTGCGATCAGGCTTGACAAACATGCGCACCCAGGTGTAACCATCCACCACTACACGAAGTGATCAGTCGAGTTCGTGGAATATACAGCGTGTAATCTAACTTCTTGCACAACTATGAATGACAAGTGTATAATGGCATTATACTTGATTTGTTGAAAATATAAACAGGATGTTTATTAAATCAGATGTGGATTTTCCAATTCACAGAAAAATCTTTCTATCAATATTCAATTGAGAATGTTTCCCTTTTCGGCATTATACTTATTATTAAAGGCGAAATATCTGTTTATTTTTTAGTGGACTATCAACTGTAAGCGAGTGGGCAAGAGCTCAGATTACACCCTATAGAAGTGTGAATTTTTTTCGATTTCCAGTGGAAATTCCATACTTTTTATTGTCAAGGAGTCAGGTTTGTTATTAAATATTATTTATATTTTTTGACGGGATTTTTTTTTACCGAACAACATACGTGCTAAAATGGTCTTAGACTCGGAATAATTTTCAAAACTATTTCAGCACATATGATAGATAGATAAGCTTTAATGTCTAAATGAAAACATTTGTCGACTAGGTGAAAATGATCACAATTATTAATGATAATTAATTTAAAATGTACATAGATATTTTAATACATTACGATCACCTGTTAATAAAAATACTAATTCTAATAGTAAATTGTAAAATTATAAAGATCACATAAGATATTCCTCCAAATTGTAGGAGCATTCCGCCATGAGAAGTGTTTTAAGTGACTTTCGGAAACCTTTCATGTCGTTAATTTCTCTGATTTGATTCGGTAAATGATTATAAATCTGCTTGCTTCTGCAAATCAAATACTGTTTCGTAAGAGTAGAAGTGGAAAGTGGTAAAGCAAGTTTTTATTCCTGACGTGTATATCGGTTAGAGTTGGAGTTGTTTGAAAAAATCGGCCTACAAGATTCACGCGTTTTTACTTTGAAAATTAATTTTAAAGCTCGTTTCTGGAGAACAAATATACTTTGGAATAGAACCTAACTGCAAGAACCCCAGAATGGAATTCTATACCGTGAGTGAGACTCAATGAATGAGTAGTATGCCGTTGAAGAAGCCGACATTCCAAGTTCGTGGGATATTACATTGACAACGTAGCAACCAGAGGACAGCTTTTTTTTATCAATTGAAATGAGACTCGAACTTCAGATTGTTATCAATGTGTACGCCAAGAAATTGTGTTACAGGCTTGCTCTTAATCAGTTCAGGACCTAAAGGTACTTCTAAATCGAACTTGAACCTGACCAAATTTGTTTTCGTGATGTTCAATGTCAGCATATTTGCTTCGTACCACAAATTGATTTTTTCTACATCTGCAGGAATAATTTGAGCCAAAGCAGTGCGATCTTCATTTTGCCAGAGGATTGTGGTATCGTCAGCAAACAGTGTGAGGTGTCCAGAGATATCTAGCTTGGCTATATCGTTAATGAATAGGAGAAAGAGAATGGGACCTAGAACTTAGCCCTGTGAGACTCCTCGTACCATTTTGTCTAACTCAGAGGTATTTTTGCCTAGTATAATTCTTTGCTTTCGATCAGTAAGGTAAGATCTGATCCAGTCTAGAGCTGATCTGAAGTTCTGGCAGTAACGGCACAGTTTATTGTATGATCTATCAATTTTTTTGAGGGGATGCCTCAGGGGACAATATCCAGTGAGCACTCCCGTAACTAGTTTCAAGTCTTTTCTTCTAACTCGAGAAGATGTTCAGCTTTCCTTGGCAATAGGCTCAGAAGCATTTTCGCTTGTCTTCGTTTTGGTACCTTATTCCAGTGGGTTTTTATTTGATCAGCTTCCCAGCACCGAAACTCTTTCTCAATGTGGGCTTTGGAGAGACCACAGAAGGGTTCTGGTCTAGAAAATTGAGTGTTCGCCCCTTTCTTGGCAAGGCTGTCTGCTCCTCATTGCCTAGGATTCCCTTGTGACCTGGCATTCACATCAGAGTGACCTAATTATTCACAGCCATTTGTCTCAGGGAAAGTTCGAAGTCAGTCTAGACTCACAAGTGTGTGACTTTGGAGTTTTTCGTGCTGCTTGGCTATCTAATAGGATGGAGATTTTTGTTCCACTAGAACCTCTTGCGCAAATTGTATTTTTGAATAAAAACTGATAGAGTTTTGGGAGCCTTGAACAAGGACCCGTTACTCCCACTCCAGCCCTTCCGTCTATCTTGGATCCATCAGTATACATACCAAACTGAAGCATGCCTGTCTAGTTGAGGCCCGTTCTTTGTGGAAATGTGGTGGTTATTTATAACTACTCCAATATTCACTTGATGTTGTGCCTAGCTGGCATAATATCTGATGGCTTGTACCTGGATTCTAGGGAAATATGTCAAATCAGATTTCCAGCTTTCAAGTTTGGTCTTTAGTGCAGTCTGAAGGCACTCATTGTAGCTTGATATGTGCCGAGTACTGTTGAGTTTTTGGCCACCATACTAACGAAGCATAGATGACCATGGGTTTGATAATCGTTTGACAGACCAGTATATAATTTTCAGCTTCAAACCCCATATCTTGTCAAAAACGTCCACGTCCAGGATGCCTTGGAAAATATGTTATTGATATGATTGTAGCCTTGGAAAAGTATGTTATTGATATGACTGCTCCATGTTAGTTCAAACCAGTAAAAATATAACAAATTTGATTGTATTATATGAAAAAATTTGGTATTTTGGTATTCTATTGAATAAAAAATGAATTGCACGAATAGATACTAAATGTTGTTGAGAAAACCTAAAAATTGTATTTATAATAATTGTTTTTCTTTCCTAATTTCCGTTCACAGTTCCAACCTGTTTTGTGCAATTCGAGCTTCATGAGACGTCATAGAGGTTTAAGAGTGAAGATCCTAATCTATCAATATGTTCATCGATCGTTTTGGAAGAAAAACCGGACAGACGAATGCATATTTGGGTAGGCATAATATCTATATTCGATATTTCGATAGTAGATCCATATTTCTTGTTGGCGATGAGAAATACATTCCTCTCCTAATTCCGAACAAACTATGGAGTAATTGCGATTCATTTATCATTTATGTTACCCTGAATTTTCGATTCACTTGTGAAATAATATCGTTGACAAAGTTTTTCCAAAAAACTTCAATTACAGCTACATTTTACAACAAATGCCACCCACGCATTTTTCAATTCTTTGGAAATCATGGGAGAATGAAATGGCTCGAAATCGATTCCATATCACTGATTATTGTTTGAAACGTTTTACTTTGAATTGTTGGGTGACGTTTCCCATTTTAGCGTACCTGTTCCAATTAAAATACACATCGCATGTGGACAGGTTTTTGAAGATGTATCAGGAAATCGATTTTTTTATATGAAAAAATGGTGAGCCGGAAAAACATAACACATTTCCCAGGACACTGGCTTATACTCGAAAAAAGAATGATTCTTCTCTCCGAAACCCAAGAGTTTAAAAGATGTTTGTCTTTGAGTATCACTACCACTGCTACCACTCATTATCATATCTCGGGATGATTATTTTCTGATTATATTAGTATTTTCTACAATAACCATATAATTTACCTTAACTATTGGCAACACAGTACCAAACCATAACTTAAATTTGTTGAAAAGTTCCGCAAAGGACTCGCCAAATCACTTCTTCTTCATTAGAATAGAAACAAAACACAACAAATTTAAGACGTTTGGAAAACTATTTCCCTAGTTTGACTTTTTGTTTCGTTATGCGTCACCCAGTACTGTGTGGTAGCTTACATTCTAACGGAAATCTCTATTTTGAAATAATGAGATAGATTGGAATTACAATGGTATAATAGTAGCAATTCATGTAGTTGATGCTTTAGGGAATAGGATAATAAAAGTTCTGGCCTGTTGTTCGAGAGCGAAGTTGATGTCAGTTGTTATATCAAAAGTCCTGCGCCTTCTATTCCTAATTATGACTACATATTCGTGTGTAGCAGGCTTCGAATGGGAGGACGATATCCACCATTTTGTGGACGTTGGTAAAGATTACCTGGGATAGACCACCCTTGGAACCTTAGAATGCATAATTAGTATCGGGACGACACACTAAGTCCTGAACTGCTTAGTTTCCTGCAAGGGGGTTATATATAGCAAACAAAATGAAAGGAAATGTCTCGAAATGCAGTGCTCAACAATTGCTAAGGATCAAAGTAATATCTTTTGTGAATTTTGGTTGAAGTAAAATAAATTTTACCCACGACCACTGTAGAAAATAGGCAAAAACCCACGACACACAGCCTCAGTAAATAGCTCATTATGCACGGTGAACAAATCGCACAGTTTTCCTAAACAAAACGCACAGTTTGAATATATTAAAATTTATACATAAAAGTAACCGGAACATTTAATAATTCCGCAAGTAGGTCATGATCGCGCAATCGCCCGTCAACAGCGTAGTCAAACTGTCAAAATCAAAATAATACAAACAAACTTTTTTGAAAGACAAATAAGTTCTAGTTAATAATTATAAGATACATTGAAAATGTTCATATGTGGAATCATCTGCGACTGAAAGATAAACTTTTGGAAAACATTCTTCTTTGCCTCATTCATCTTTATGAGTTCTTAATTAAGACTGGAATAGAAAACCAAATAACTATCTGAATGAAAATGCAAATTTTCAATTTCAGATTTTTTCTTTTGAGTTAGCGTCTTTTCAGAATATCTATCAGATGTAGTTCAATGTCCAGCGTGGCTTTAGCCGGGGAAGTAGTTGTTTTCTGTTAGCCATTCACAAAAAATAACTTTATTTTAATCGTGGATTTTTCAATTCACAGAAAAATCTTTCTATCAATATTCAATTGAGAATGTTTCCCTTTTCGATGAGATACATATTGTTCACATAAGAATACCTACATTTTCAATATGTCAAGTGATAGTGAGAACGAAAATTTAACTCCTCCCAACGTCATGGCAATGGCAAAAATGGCAACGAACATGTTGTCTAGTATTCATTAATTTTTTTATTATTTAATCTTGGAACCGTTTCCTAGTTTTATTTGGTCCATACTAACTAGTTATTTTATATTTCATTCAATGGATCTGTGAAATCAGTATGTTATTGTTGTTTTATATGTACACTAGCGGACCCGACAGACGTTGTCCTGTCCACATTCCTATGTTCCCTAAAATGTATTCCCGAAAATTTTCCCGTTATCCCGTTATCCCATTTTCCTGTTACCCCTTTTTGTCTTTACCCCGTTATCCCGTTTTCCCGTTATCCCCTTATCCTGTCATCCCGTTTTTTCGTTATCCCGTTATTCCCGTTATCCCGTTTTCCTGTTATCCCATTTTTTCTTTATCCCGTTATTCCGTTTTCCCCTTATCCCCTTATCCTGTCATCCCGTTATCCCGTTTTTTCGTTATCCCGTTATTCCTGTTATCCCGTTATCCCGTTTTCCTGTTATCCCGTTTTTTATTTATCCCGTTATTCCGTTTTCCCGTTATTCTCTTATCCTGTCATCCCGTTATCCCGTTTTTTCATTATCTCGTTATTCCCGTTATCCCGTTTTCCTAAAAAAAATAATAATTAGGGGTTGATCTTAGAAGGGTGAATTAAGAGTAATATGAATTTTTGTATTCTAAGTCATGACAAAATAAAAATAAAAATCTTGTCAAAAAATAGGGGTTGATCGTAGAAGGGTGAAAATTTGGGGTTGTATGCATTTTTGAATGCTGTATCATAAAAAAATAAGAACAATAATAATGATTTGTGAATCTAAACCATCCAGGGCGCCACCCAAACGCATACAAAAAAAATCATTCAAATCGACAACACACGTACAGTAGAATTATATATATATATATATATATATATATATATATATATATATATATATATATATATATAAAGATAAGGACAGGAAACAATTTCCTGTATTCAATTTGAAAATCGAATACTGTTTTGTTTTACTATTCCATTTGATAAGAAATATAAATGAAAACTTACTTGAAACCCATGTACAACTGATGGGTTCCCAAGTTTATTGTTGTCAATTGAATTCAATTGTAAATTTTATGAATTTATCAAACAGTAAACATTTTTATTTTTATTATTATTGAAAAACCCAAACCTCGTCCACTATTCCGTATTAGTCATTCTCTGTTCTCGTATTTTCACATGGAATTCATAATCCTCAATCCTCATAATCTCCAAATGTCAATTTTCAGTAGGATGAGAACATAAGTCACGAAATTTTTCAGCAGACGCCATTTCAAATATTGACAAAGAATTCATAATTTCTGACACCAGGATACTGCAAAAAAAAAATTAAGTGGATTTGGACCACAAATCATAAGATCCGCCCACCATCTCAACTTTTTTATTTTATAAAAATGCATTGCCAGCCATGTACAGGCACCAAACCCCATGCCAGAGTGGTGTCAAGCTCAAAAGCTTGTGGAATTATTTTAAGCCAAGAAGCCCATGTATCGTATGGGAGATCCTATACTGAAATAGTCATCGGATTTGGATATCAGATATGGAATCACAGAACACTTCTTTTTCAATAACTCGGTTAATCCAACGTGTTTCCTCATGTGTGAATCCCCAATACGGCAAAACTCATCTTTTATTCCGTACTTGTTATAGGTGTAACAGTTGCTGTTCTATTGCCCCAAATCCAATGGTCTCCGGGGAGAATTTCAAAAACAAGCTGTTACCAGGCAATAAGCGGGATACGACCCATCGTGTCGGCCATATGAGAGCCGTGAAAGCCTAGTTCGAATTTTAATTATTACCTCCGGAAACAGTATTTCGAAATTCAAAATACGGAAATACGATATCGATTACCTGAGGTCACTGAACTATGCTCCATATTGAATTATCTCTCGCTACCTTCGGAAAACGAAAAAACATTCAATTAGTGCAATGCATGCATGCATGTAAGCGGGAATTTCTGGTATCAATATAATATTTTGTATCGCAGCAGGGCCGTTTTAGCTCTTGTGGGAAGCTGAGGATGATTTCTTCAGCTCGCTTTTGTTTGCAATCTGTGGTTGTCATCAATTGTTGCGAAAAAGTTTTTGAAAAAACATATCGGACAGGTGAAGAATGAAATGGATATACGATATACCTCATAATGTTCATGGATTGACGAAATAGGAAGTATACAGTGCTTCTCAAAAGTCCTCTACCCCCCTCTTATTTTTGGAACGATTATACATAAACAAGTGAAAATTGGAAACTGAATATTAAAGGTTGTAAACTTCCCTACCAGTGATGATAGATGACGAAATCGTCAAAGATGACGTCACAAAGCCATTGTGACCAATAATTTCAAATGGAACCCTACGGCAAGCGACACCTCTTTTAAAAGGTATCGAAAAAACCTATTCAATGATACTAATTTTGTTTGTGTTTATGGCAGTTTTAATGGCTCATTAGTGAACATAAAAATTTAAATCCCATTCAGTATGATATTAATTACAGATTTAAGAATCAGTATCTACTTAAAGAAATTGCTCGAAGTGACCTTCATTCACTTCCTGACAGTGAAATATCCTATTTTCAAACTCTTCTCGTACTTTTGCAAATGTGTCTGCGGAAACAGCCTCACATTCTGCAACATTACGTTGTTTTAAAACGTCAATATTGTCAGGTTCAGTGGCGTGAACCTTCGATTTAAGGTACCCCCACAGAAAAAAATCGAAAGGTGTGAGGTCCGGTGATCGAGCTGGCCATTCCGTTGAACCTCGTCGTCCAATCCATCTACCACGATACTCCTCATCCAAATACCGTCTTACTGCACCATAATAGTGTGAAGGAGCACCATCCTGTTGGAATGTTATTTCCAAATTGCCGAATTCATCTGGATTATCTTCCAAAATTTCAAGGATTAACGGTTCTATTGCATTTTGCAACAGCTCCAGATAAACCTCACCAGTTAAATTAGTATTTAAAAAAAGTGGCCCAACGATGTGGTTTCCCAGGATACCTTCCCAAACATTCACCTTCTGGGGAAATTGGGTATGTGTTTCACGAAACAGGTGAGGATTTGCGTCACTCCAATACCTCACATTCTGCGTATTTACATTTCCATTTAGATAGAAAGTACTTTCGTCACTAAAACAAATTGTTTTGACATAGTCTGGCTGTTGGTTAATTTTAGTTTCCATATTTTCACAAAATTCTAGTCTTCGGTCTGGTTCGTTGTCTGAGAGTTGACAAAGCATTTTTAATTTGTATGGATGAAATATTTTTTTTCAACACCCTGTGTACTGTACTTCGACTGACTTCATAGGTAGATGCAACGTGAGTTGTTGAAGAAGTAGGATTAACTATTACTTCTGCCAGTATATCAATTTTTTACTCATCAGAAATTTGTGGTCTGCCAGATCGTTTCGCATCATTAATACTACCCGTTGTTTCAAACTTACGGAGAAGCTTCCTTAAATGAGTCCTCGAAATGGGGCGATCGGGAAACCTCTCATTAAAAATGCGTTGTGCTGCATGAATATTTTGTCCAGTTTCACTAAGAATTAGGATCGCTGCTACTTTATCACCTAAAGCACGTACCATTTCGCTTCTTGAAGCACTTAAACGTTCGGCTCACAACAGTTTAACAAATTATACAAATGTACAAAAATATTAAAAGTACCAAAAGCTACTAAAACAGTTAAACGTTCGATCAACAATACACAAATTATTAAATGTACAATAACTTGGACAATTACAAAAACGTCGAATTAGGGAGACCAACGAAAACGTCAGCTTATTTGACAACTATCCAGAGGCGGAGCTTGAATTTGGAATTTTAGTATTAACTGATTTAATTCATCACAGCTTTGCGTTTTTCAAAAGCGAGTTGCCAAAACTGCCAAAAACACAAACAAAATTAGTATCATTGAATAGGTTTTTTCAATACCTTTTAAAAGAGGTGTCGCTTGCCGTAGGGTTCCATTTAAAATTATTGGTCACAATGGCCTTGTGACGTCATCTTTGACGATTTCGTCATCTATCATCACTAGTAGGGAAGTTTAGAACCTTTAATATTCAGTTTCCAAATTTCACTTGTTTATGTATAGTCGTTCCAAAAATAAGAGGGGGGGAGCGGACTTTTGAGAAGCACTGTATATTTGAGGGAGCATAAAGAACATCGAGGCTGGGGAATGGGTAGGAAAAGGCGAAATTCATCAAGATTCTTGAATATTTGAGGGTTGAAGTAGTCGAAAAAAACCTAAAGGCAGTGAATTCGAAAATTTTGACGTGCGACAAAAAATTATTTCTGGTGCTTTCTGGTGCTTCACACATGGGACATGGGAACAGCATTCTAGAACGAACCGAATCTGAGCTTTATGATCAAAGAGACGATGTTGAGAAGTGAAATGATTCCTAAAACGGAAGTGGAGCTGATTGCGCGATGGTTCATAATTGAATTGGATTTTCTGGAGAGAACACTAATTTGGATGTTGATTGCATTGAATTTCACTAGGTTATCCTGATCCAGATCCTGTAGTTTCTGGGAAGAGTTTTCCTAATTTTTTTGGGGGGTGGAAATGGCATGTTATCGATCTGTTTATTGTTGGATGGGATGTTGCCGACATTGTAAGATAGCGTGAAGAGTCGACACAAGACACAAGAGTCGACACAAGTTAGGTCGAGAACACATATATTTTGGGGACCATTGGGAAAATTTCATCCAGTTCTGTAGCTTTATTGGTATCCAAATTGAAAATGACGTCAATTAGTGTCTACAATAGGAAGGAAGAGAGACAAATTGGTCTAAGCGGTTTGGAAGAATGATAACTTTCTTTCCTGCTTTTGGAATGGATGTTACTCTTTCCCATCTCTAATTTCAAACTGATTCTGGATAGTTTGATTATATATGGGCAACAGCTCCTTTTTCCCCTTTGTCAACCTTCAGGAAATACATATGTTTTTGGCTACTTTGATCTTTTTGCCTAGGTTCGTTATATGCTGCCTGAATTCTATCAGATTCATATGGTGTGTAATCTGAAAAGCGCTTCTCCAGTGGGAGGACTCTTTATCCTCATACTTCAGCATTACTTCAATTTTTTAAAACCTCTATATCAGGCACAGGTGATTATTATATCGCTTCATTACTATAACCGTTTATTTACCATTTTTGCAAACAAAGAGTTTTTATCTTTATATACATCTGAACATGACATTTTGTAAATTGTAAAATTGTTTTTAACCGCTTTCTTAGTTGTTTGACCAACCCTCAGAAGTTAATGAAAACTTGTACGAGTTAAGATCACGGGGACCTTACCTTTTATAGTGGGATCCGAAACCACTCTTGGGACCTTGAAAAAAATTTTCACCAGCTGCGGGAATCGAACCCGCGCCAGGTGGAAACAGTTGACATAAGACCGACGCTCGTTCCACTGAGCCACTAGCCATGCGCAAGTTAAACTTACGCTATTGACGTTGTAATTGAAAATTATATTCAGAGTTCACTTTATTGTCATCCGATTGGAAAACTTTAAATATTCATAATAATTATTATGTTGGTCATAAAGTATATGTTGTTTCGATCAAAAATAATATATTGAATAAAAATTGTCTTGTTATTTTCAATTAGTAGGCAGGTCACACATCAACGAAACGTGAAACAGGAAAAATGGAAACATATTCCATGAAATTGGATCACATTGGTTTGAAACCTGTAGCATAAAATAGATTCGTCGTTACATTGTGGTTTCACGTTCCGTGTATTCTACTCTTCTTGTACATAACTGCCTTTGAAAGAATTAATGTGATATTTGTGGCAAAATATGAAATATAATTATAATTTTGATAAATATTTGAATATAAATGCTAAAGAATCAGTATGCCAAATGGTTTCTAATGAATTAAAAGGTACAAGTAATTACTTCATCATGATTTTTATTCATTTCTTTCCAACGTCATGTGAATATAATGATAATTTAATATGTTAATATATACACAGTCTATTTTACCATTATAAAGCCACTTCTAATTTCACAGAATATTGGCATAATCGCTTTCTTAACTGAACTGCGATGTTCGTTGGTCGACCATTTAGTTGTAGTGGAGTTGTAATATATATTTTGGTAATTGCAGAGAAATATCTGCCGAGATAGATTTACCATCGTGCTTTCTAATGAAATTCTGAAAAACACATGCTGCTTTGACAATATTTTCAGTTTATTCAACATAACATATTATTGGTGAACAGAACACTAAATTCCAAAGCTACACAGTACGCTTTTTTCTTGCTCTCGATAGTCGATAATAGAAAATTATTCTCGAATTATCTAAAGACCTTTGTGGATAAGGTTTCATTATTCGTACCCCAATCCAAACAGTCCCTTTGAAGTTTCAATGAAAACCACTCTTAATGTCTAGAAAATGTTCCGCCGATATTGGACTCTGAACCGACGTTGAGAGGAACACACTAAGTCGAAGACGGACGTTTCTACCACTGGCTCCATTTATTATTCGATGATGGGAAAACATAATAGTTTACGTCACACATCTAACAGAAACGAATTAATTTTTGGTGCAAATAAAAGTTAGTCTTTGAGAAATAATTTATTCAACACGTTGGTCCTATAACGGTGGAGGTTGATAAAAAATATCTGACGCTAGTCGAAATCTTGGGATACTTGAACTCCAAGAATTGCCAACAGAGTCGTTCATGTTTTATGAACCCCTCTTGTCAGTTTCACCCCATCCGAAAGCTCTCAACAACATAATGACAACAATTGAATAATGAGGGGAAAGTCGAGGCGTTTATTATGCAACTGTTTATCTTGGCTAACTTCCAGCCGTTTCCGTTTTTCATTCGAAACAGTAGAATCTTCCGGAGAGATTTTACCGTTTATTCAAATCCGCAAAAAATCTCGATAAACTTCAGGCTTATATACTGTGATCGAGATTGATGATCTCTGGAAGTTTAAGTTGAAGATCATGTTTAAAATTCTGACTTTAAAATATGTATGTTTATATTATATATATATATATATATGGTTATGGCACTAAGAGAGGCAGGTGAAAGCAACATATCAATATAGAAGACCCAGCAGGCAAAAATTACAAATAATAATAATAATCATATTTATTTGAAAGAATGGAAGGAAGAATTGAAAGAATTGAAAAGTACAAATAATAAGTACAAATAAGTACAAATATATGTTGATTCATTGACAAATAAACTAAAGAAACCACGAACCTATGGCTGTGTGTGTATGTTAAATGTATTCAGTAAAAAATATGGAAGGTGTTCGTATAACAAGTTAAAATAATATTAACATAAGTACATAAGTATTAGATTTAGGGCAACATTACATTTTATTACATGTTGACATAACAACTAAAATATATGCATATATCAAATAACATATAAGTAACGAAAGTCATTCATATATATTCAAATAAAATTACTTTTCCAATTTTATAGTTTGGGGATTCATAATCAAAAAGTCGTACAATGCGCTCGGGATTGTCATCAACATCTTGAACTTGAATTGGTTTGTTGAATTGATTTTCCTTATTTTCTATTGGTAGTTCGTTGAATAGTTTAGGGCTTAGATATGTAAAACATTTTTTCCGATAGTTTTTTCGGCTCTCGGTATAACAGCGGAGTTGATTTTATATCTAGTGACAATGTTCTATGAGTTTCCAGTTTTTCTTGTCCTTGTATTGTTTAATGATTAGAGTTTTGGCATATAGCTGATGTAAATTGAGAATCCCAGTTTCATCGTAAAGTCTTTGTGTTGCGTGAGTTTTTGTTTTTTGTACATATTTTCATAATACCTTTTTGTATTGTTTGTGGTTATTTAGCAGGCACCCCAAGCTATCAATCCGTAAATAAGGTGTGACTCTAGTAACGAGTGGTAAATCATTTTTAAGTATTTAACGTGGAGAATGTTAGATAAGTATCTGAATTTGTAGATCAAATATCTAAGTTTTTTCATGACGAAATCGATCTGGATGTCCCATTTCAGGTGAGAGTCTATGAAAATTCCTAAATATTTAATAACATGTCCCGACTCAATTATCACTTGTTCCTTGTTGGCGCTTTTGAATTGTAACTCTTTGAATGGAATGTATATAGTTTTTTTGAAATTTATTGAATAGTTCATTGCTCAAATAATTAATAATGTGTTTGAAATCTTCCTCCACGATGTCCTTGAGTTATAGCCAGTTTGGTCCTTGGTAAAAATAGCAGTGTCATCCGCAAAACTCACTATGATACCTTTGATTTCCTGTTCGAAGAGATCATCGATAAAAAGGTTGAATAGTAATGGTTTTTACTGGTTTCGTAATACTAAGGACATTGTTGATATTTACACAGTGTTTCCTATTATTCAGGTAGCTTTTGAAGAGTTTATATGACGTCCCTCTGAATCCTTTGTTTTCAACGATTGTGAGAAGTTGGGTGTGATCTACCGTGTCAAATGCTTTTGCCAAATCAATAAAGACGCATAGTGATGGTTCTTTTTTATCGATCGAATTGTTAATCATTCCTGTTAATTCGGCAATTGCATCTGACGTGGATCGATTTTCTCGGAAATCATATTGGTTTTCCGAAAGTAGTTTATACCTATTGACATAACTCAAAATTATTTTCTGTAGTATTTTCTCAAATATTTTTGCTATTGTTGATATTAATGAGATTGGTCTGTAGTTATTCGTTTCCAATCTTTCACCGTTTTTGAAAAGTGGTGTTATTACTGCAAATTTGAGAGGAGTCATCATTTAGGGGGAGGGCATATGGTGAAAGAACTAATTTAATCACTGCGAGAAAGGGGACACAATAGATCTCATAAGTCGAAGTGTACTCATAACTCGTATCCACAAACATACGTAGCTACATTGAAGTGAAAAAAATTTTTTTATCAGGAGTGAGATCGTCGATCCGTTTGTATTTCCATTTATTTTCATATCCTTGTATATTCTTATCGAACATATGAAATTATAATATTTTTTCAAATAATTCCTATCGTATTTTTTCAAATAATTCACATTACATTTTTTTTATGTCTAAAATTCATTCCGCGGAATTATTACATTGGTGGATAATCTGTTAATCAGGATTTCCCTAATCAAGAATCAATAACTTAGAAAACGAAATTCTAATAATCCTCCGATTATAAAGGTATTATACGGATATTGACATGTGGAAGATATTTCACTGTGAATTAATGAAGTTTTATGAATTTCTCATTTCAATTTACCCCTATTAATTTCACATAGAAAACAGAATCAGATGATTTAAATAATACAAAATTAAATAATGAATGTATTTTCCGACGACCTACCTGAAAAACGTATCGATTGGCACTGTGAACTAGCGCAGAAAATTACGTATTTCGCACTAGTGCAAAATTAAATATTTGTCAATCTCCTCGCTCTGCGATTCGTGGGATTACCTACTGAGTACCTATTCTTTAATTTTTACCCAATTTCAGGCAGCTGTGACAATGACAAATCTACAAATTAGCTCATGACATTACTGTGACAAATTGACTCATGACATTATGTCCTACTAATTTAAAGTTAATTTAATATATTGAGTGGATACCTACCTACTAATGAGTTGTACAAAGTTTTTCTTTTCTTTTTTTAGCAAACAACGAAAGGATTGCTACCAGAAAAATGGAAACACAAAATAACTTTTCGAAGTGCCCAAATACCTTTTAAAAAACTTAATTTTTCACTACAAGTTGAAAATAATACGTGAATTCGATCTAACTAGGATGAGAGTAATAATGCAACTAACTCTGAACATCGAAAATCTTGTGAACATCATATCTGAAAGGT
Organism: Gonioctena quinquepunctata; assembly: GCA_018342105.1. Lineage (NCBI taxonomy): Eukaryota > Metazoa > Arthropoda > Insecta > Coleoptera > Chrysomelidae > Gonioctena > Gonioctena quinquepunctata. The sequence goes on along the minus strand of JAFIRS010000855.1, from coordinate 310,914 downwards.
GATCTGCTGTCGTAGCATAACCAGCGTTTTTTTTGGGAACGGCGGTGGAATCCATGAGATATTTTCTACCCCCAAGATTCAAATCCAGAGGGTTTTGCAGGAATTTGAACATATGAGAGGTCCGTTACGGTCTGATCTTCTTCCTGGTACACCACTTTGACTGGATCTCTTAGTAGCCAATGAAACTGATCAATGTAATTCCAGATCCTTACAGAATGACCGTCCAAATACTAAGGGTGTGGAACGTGGAATTGAAAGAGAGGTCAGGCTAGTTTTCGGCAATCATCGTTTTGATGTTGTGCAGGTCATCCAACTCGATGTCTTCTAGGGCGATCTTCAGCTGATATATTCCCAAATGTTCCGATTTTTGGGAATAGTATCTATTTCCGAAACTGCTGAAATATTCTTCGTTGCTGATGTTACGCAATGGGGTGGTGATTCGACAGCCAATTGGTATTCCGAATGAATGTTTGCCTTTTATTTTCATAATTTCTTCTTGGCTGTGGCAGTTGATTTTGACATTTCCTTCTCTTGGTACCACAGTTATCCACTGGTTAGATTCTCCGAGCCTCCTGACTATAGGGTGAGTAATGGAGATATAGGTTTGTTGACATGTGGAGATGTTTTTAGGCTCCAAAGATCGATTTTTTCTTCTTGGAGTTCCTGGATTTTCATTTTTCCGCAGAAGTAGGACTGGGGTGCAAATCTCATACAATCGTCACTTAAATAGGCATAGTACAATTTGTTCATAGCCAAAAATTTTGTTTTGGTAATGATTACCTTGAACTGACTTCTTTCACGAATGGAAACGGAATATAGGTGGAATACCTCGAATTCAAATGGAAATGAAGTTGGAATATTCAAAATGTAAGTGATTCTATTCTTGAGGGTATACCTTTCTATTTTCACTAATTATTCTAGAAGCAACACGTTTTCCGTGGTGACGTCGTAATTTTGTATGAATTTGAGTTCATTGAAAAAGTTTGCTGTGTTCATCGCTGGGCGATTTTTCCAATTTGAAAACATCATTGAATTTTCGATATCTTGTAATATTTCGTGCAAGCTGATCCTTTCGATAAATTTTTTTTTACAGATATTGAGTTTTTCCGGTATAATTGTCTTCTTCCAATTTCAGTAATTTGAATCATTCTGGATTCGACAAGTTTTTCATTATGAATGATTTTTCGAACGGTGTTGTTGAATTAATCAATCATTTTGATATACATAGTTATTTTATCATTATCTATCATACGCATCCAAATTTCCTGAAAAAGCCTTGAAAATTGTACCCCACCCATTTATTGAACAGCGTTTGATTCTATTCGGATGGATTATTCTGCTTAATGGATAATTTCGAAAGGTCTGGTGGAAGTGGGGGTATGACGTTCATTTTTATTCTTTTTTCATTGCTTTATTTAACGTCGGCCCATTTCTGCGACCAGCACACTGCCACCAACCCGAAATTTGCCGAATCCACTGTTGTTTCAGAGGTAGGGTTCTTTAACGAGCTCAACATATATGAACTTGGGACCGCCATCTTAACGTCCCCTCCGAAGAACGGCATATCTATCGTCTTATCTCGTGTTCATTGATAAGACGCCCGCAGCTGCGAATATGCTACTACGCTACAGTTGTTAGGACATTTCAACGCGCACCTTCCTTGTCAGGTGAACCCCCATCCAAGTACTAAACGCGCCCGACGTTGCTTGGCTCAGATATCGATAAGACTCTCGTCAATCTTACCAGCCATCGGTGCCCTTATTTTAATTCTTACTGGGTGTGTTGGCAGGCTTTGCATTCATTAATGAATGACTCATGGTCAGTCTTATTTTTCTTTGATACGTGGTCTCCTTTTCGTGATAATTGTGAATGGTATCTTTTATGTCGTCTTTGTTCGTGATGTCGATGAGTTTTTTCGTACCTTTTTTTTGAATTTCCGTGAAGAGAACTAGAAGTATCGTTGAAAAACGGTTCATAGAGTTTGGGGATTTACATTATTTTTTATAAAATCGATCGCCTCCCTTTCGAAATTATTTTGCGACAATTGGAGGTGTATACGTTTCTTTTTTTTTCGAGAAGTATTTTGATTTTTTATTTACATGGAGAGTGCAAGACGGAACTGATTAGTTGATTATTAAGTTCAATAGTTAACCTCATATAACATAATTTTCTGACAATATTTTCTGGTCATCTTGTTTCCATCTTTTTTAAGGTTAACTTTTTAGGCAGTCGGTTTTTTTTATTTTTTAAATCAATTTTTTTTATTTTACAGTTTGGATTATAAGACGGTAATAATCTGAAGTCATTAAGCTGTTTGTTATAGCCGAGTTTGACTGTACTTAATTTCTTAGTTTCTATCAAAAAAGTTATAGTGTATTAAAAAATGTTACGAAAACGAAATAGTAACTGAAACTGAAATAAACCAACTAACGAGCAAACTAACCAATTACTGATGTACCAAGCTATGCGCTGTTATAACTTTTTCACAATATGGCGTCTGATCGTCGCCATATTGAATTTTTCATTACTCTCGTTGGGGCAGTTTTAGGTCTCAACCCCGAAATATTATTTTTTTTAAATTGGGGTTGGTATTTGACCCCCTTTGCAAGTAATGCAATTTTTGTTTCTCACACGGAATGATTCTATGTATAAGGAAGAATAATATGTATCCCCTTTCGTTGAGACAGTTTTCAGCTTGGCACATTATAATCCCACCATGCTGCGGAATTATCATTTTTTGGATTGAAAGGTGTTGGGAATCATTCTTGAAGTAATTCATAAGTATTTTACGATTTTCCGTTTCGTGAAGGAGAAAATGAGGATAATACTTTTTACATCTTCGCTGAACCCCAAATAAATTTTAAGTCCGACGCCACTGATCGTTCGGCAATCTTCGGCAAATTGGCTGCTATCTTTTGGCTGCTGTTTTCACACAGGTAAAAAAAACGTACTGGGAACAACCGAAGATTCTGAGAATAGCATCATAGCATGCATAACATTATTATTTCAGAAAAGGTACTCGGAATCTATGGATTTTTTCTAGTTAGCTCAGTACGTGGATGGCTTCCGTTATTTCGTATTTGAATCGTAATAAAAATAATCAAATTCCAACCGATCCGAAAGTTGCACTCTTGCTAACGGAAGTTTTGCAAAATGAACTTATACATATACTCTGGTTTAATTATGAACACTATTGGTCGGTAAACATTCTATCCTAGTTAATAATCTCCCACTTCATGAATATACGCTTTCGGTATATGTTATATACCAAAAAATGGGTATCATACAACAGACATTTCAAAATTAGAATTGAGAACTACCGAAACGAAAACAACATGTAAATTATGAAAGAGAAATGTTGAATAAGTAAATTTTGAAACGACACGTGAACTGTTGATATTTAAAATATACATCAGTTATGGGGGTTTTCCTGACAAGAAAAATGGAAACATGAAGTGTTTACAAATTCATAGAAGGTCTTCCTCGATGCATACTGGAATGTCTGGATATATTACGTAAGTTACGAAAAATAAAAAAATCATTCTCAATTCAATGAACATTTTTATTTTTTCTGGAAATTCAGAAATCTACGATCGAATGAAACTGTTTTTCGGGATATCCAACAGAAAACAACTATTTTTCCGACTGAAGCACCCGCTGGGGGTTGAACTACAGTGACAGCTATTGTAAAAAGACCATAGATGAAAAATCTGAAGGTGAAAATTTGCATTGTCATTTAGATGTTGTTTAATTTTCAAATTTTATAAACACCCTATTAATATTGTCCAACAAATGAATTATCATTATCTCATCGTTTATTTATTTACTTGGGAAATTTTTCACAAAGTCACGAATATTAAAAAAAAAAACTCAAAATATTCGTAAAAAAAAATCAGGTAGTGGTGTTTTCCAGTTGATTCATGACATCACAACGAAGAGTGAGAAATGGATGAATTTTGATCGTCTTATTCGTGTATGCAGACATTTATTATTGTCTGCTTGACCTGCCCTGTACCTACTAATGATAGGCAAATACCTCGAAACTGGTCTATAGGTGGTCACCTCGAAATGGGTGGTCAATATTGATCTAATTCGCAACAAACATTCGCAAAGTAACCTTGTGAGGTTTCGCACGATAGTCCATCGGATGCAATGCAGGAAAGTGATTGTTTTCTGATGGATATTCGACCCAAAATTCACGTATTGTATGGGTAGTAGTAGTGATCAGTTTCGGAAAATGAGATTTCTGTTACGTATTGCATATGTTTAAAAAAAAACTGAAATTATCCTAGGGAAGTTTGGAATTCGGTATGGGGCAATACCAAAAAATCAAAAGATAGCGTATGTACACATTTTTTGGAATTCTTTGAAGAATGGTAGTTACTTTATATTTAGGTTTGTTGGTTATGGCTTGTTTTGTTGATCTACTGTAATTGTTCCAAATATTGCTATAACAAATATATAGAGCTCCTATAGGTAATATCAAAGTTGACTTCCATTACTCAAATTTGAAACTCCGCTTTTTATTTCCCGAAACGAAATGCAAAAAAACATATCGTGATAAACCGGAAGATTCTATGATTACATTTGATACCAAAATATTTGCTTGCTAACTTATTTGGTTGTTTCAACTATACGGATGATCAATGGTGATAGTTGAATCACCTGGTTAACCACTTCCTCATTGGATAAAAACCCTAATAGCATTAACCTGTAGATACATCAGATGAACTTTGAGGATTACTTTGCAATTACGCAATTACGATTCTTCCATCGATGAAGAAATAATTAACATGGAATATGAATATGATTTTCCTAGAGAATAACCCAACAGAGTACATAGAACTCATATCACTTATCAGTCTGACGATAACATCAGAGGAAGCATAAAGCGAGAACGTGTTATCCCTCTCGGCTTTATGCTTCCTGGGATCAATTGCTATTCCGATGTGATTCAAATTTTGATACAATAAGGTTCTGCAACCTATATATGTTCCTTGCTGTGCTATTCTTCAGGAAAATAATTAAGACGATTGTATTGTGCAATCAAATGAAATGGTGGTTGACTACCGCTTGGTCATTCTGAAATGGAATTAAATAAAGCGGAAAACCATATTTTTCCGAGAAACTCTTGTTATACAAAAAAAATTGGAGTGTGATGAATATTATTTTGGTGTTCCTCAATACTACCTGAGTCTTGTATAACATTGGTGACTCGACAACCTTATGGACTCGGAAATTATTTTCTTGTAAAAACTAAATTTCTTGGTATGATTTTTGGGATTATAACCTTTTACAACCTCATACATGGGAAAATCGATCTGGAAAGTATACTTAATAACTATCCACCCTCAATAACTTCCAGGAAAAAAAACATAGAAAATCGCCTAGACACATTCATTTTTGTTTGTTTGATGTTAAAAAGTCCGCGCACCTCAGAGTGCCCTCTCCATAATTCAAGTTTGGAATGGGGTCGTATCATAAATCCATCAATACCGAAACCAGCCGCGTTTTTTTTGATATTATCAATAAGTCCTCGAAATATTCGGGTGCAAAGAGTAGATTTTTGAATTGTTAGTCAATAAATGTGCAAAATGGATTAGCACCACTATTTTGCCAAACATTTATCCAACGGACCTCCTTCGACCAGACAGCGGTAGAGTTTATTTTTAACATATGACAGAGGTTCAAATTACTAACTGTATTATAATTTTTTATGCAATACTAGTTTTTCTTTCCAGTCTCCTCATCAGATTTTGGAAAAGTCATAATCCCAAATAGCATACCAGAACTGATGAAAATATATAACACTCTTGAAAAAATATCAAATCTCATATGTAACTTTTCAACCTAAGAAAATGGATTATAGAAACAAGGTACGATAATATACTCGAATCTAAGGCTTTCATCCGAATCAACATAGATCCTTCGATCTGTAGTTCGGAACTCATGATTATCAATATTTTGTCAAATCACATTTCAATATGGTATATTTAGTTAGTCAGCTTGAAACCTTGTTTCTTAATTCCATTTCACTTAGCCGCATTACCATGGCAGCAAAAGCTACTACATATAATGGAAGATTGAACTCTACATTGAGAGGATCGTACACGATTTCACGATCGTTGTGAAAATGTTCCTAGTAAATCCCAGGTTTCATTATCATGCGAAATGTACTCAATGAAACAATTTTCATATAAATAACAATAACAACCAAGTTGTTCTCTACCTACCTTTTGAATATAGATTATTTCATATAAGTCATTGCAATAGATATGCAGCTACTTAAAATAATGTTTTGTGTTCTGCTTTATCGCAAGAGAGTATTGAGTAAAAATACTGCCAATATTTCATTTCGATATGAAAAAATCATATATCTTGAGAGTAGGTAGAGAACGATTTGCAGATTCTCAAACACTAGCACAGTGAAAATTGAATTGAGGGTGCCAAATTTTCTGGTGATGATCCTGACTTATCTAAATCTCAAAATGATGATGTTTGGAACACGTGATGATTTCTGAAATATATGTACTTCCAAAGTTTGAAGAAAAGCACAATTTGTATCTCTTACAGATAGGTCGTTCTCTTGACTGATGCCAAGGAAGATTCGCTAAAAGAGTTCAAGATGTTGAACACGATGTTAGTTCATTAATATTTATCTTTCTTTTTTTGTGGGAGTAATCACTGACACAAACGTAAAAGAAGCCACTCACCAGACAACCCGAATCTGGTTGGATCACATGGTTTTCACTTCACCTACTGTTAAATTCTTTCTACCATATATATTTATGGACCACAGGAATGGACTCTATTTCAAAAATTAAGTCTCAGGCGTGTATAAAAATGCTTATAAGGTACCAGGTGCCTAACCGTAACATTGCTGCAGACATGTGGAACCCTAATTTTTATATATATATATTTTTCTAATTGTTTAAGCATTTTTGTAAATACTTAAAATTGATTTTTGGCATATAATCTGTTCCTGTACCCCATAACTATGTAACTCGAGAAATATGTCAGTGATAACCTTACATAAATAAACAATTTCTCATGTATTCAATTCATAGGTTTTTCTAGAACCGATTTCCTTGCTATCTGCAAGACCAATTCATTATACTTGCCTTAAAGAATACTCCATGGAACGTTTAGTTGAAAATATAATCATAAATATCGAACCGGAGACAAAAGTTAAAAAAATGTGACCTAAGCATTTCAAATTGGACTAATCAGGATGACGGAGGTGACATTGAATAACAATCCTCACCCAAATATCATGATGAAATTCACAAAGCTTTTAAAAAATCAAACTGATTCAGAAATAAAATCGCGGACCATAGGATTTACAATGGGTTAGAACGAAATGTACTCGAGCCAGTGGACTAGCACGATCTATCGCCCACCCATATTGATCATAACCCTTACCTAACTTGATGTATCCCCTTGATCAGAGATGATCGTGAAACCGAATCTTTCCTTACACAGAATTTATCTATTTCCCCTCTACAGGGTGTAATCTAACTTCTTTCACTCCCGTGAATGACGAGTGTATAATGCCATTATATAACGAATTGAAGTGGTTAAAAATCGGAAAAAAAATATAAAACATGTTTTGTTCTTTGTAAAATTCGACAAAATTTTGGGTAGCGCCTCCCACCTAATTTCAGGTTACCTGTTCGGAGGAAAACCTTGGCAATTGCCGAATGCAATAAACATTTAACTCGGCATTTAAATAATGTAGAATGTTGAACTGATTGTGTGTTAAATGTACACAAAGAGTACATTTTCACTGCAGGCTGCCTGAGATATGTATTGAATTTCATAGTGAAGAAAACGACTAGCCTCGTTATATCCAAACTGGTTGATAAAGTCAGAACTAGTTGACTTCATTCTCTACTTTGAGGTACTTATTATAATTATCTCGCGACCATTGTAATCATTCAAAATAACACGTGAACTGAACACTATTGCCAGGCAAGATTAACAAAGCTGTCTACGAACTAAAGTTCGTCAGATTCTAATATCGTTTTCTGATTGGCTGGTGAATGAGAGATCTCAATTAGCAAGCAATGAGAAAACAGTACGCAATGTGCACAATAATTCATATGAACATTATTGACTTTGTCTCTTGCTGGTTCTTAAAACTAAACACCGAGCTGTTCCGTGCCTATTTTGAAGAGTAGAAGACAAAATAAATCACTCGTCGCATTTATGAATGAAGTAAGTAGTAAATTTGAATTCTGGTTGGATTCTGGAGTCGCCAATCACATCCTAGATGAGAAAACGCTTCGGGAGTTTCCACCCAAGAAATATTTAATATAATTTAAATTATTTTTTGCTAGAATGGCAGATTTTTTAAAATGCAATTATGATAATGTTCAAATTAATTCTCGTGCACATCGCGTACTATTTTCTGATTGGTTGCTAAGTAATATCTTTCATTCACCAGCCAATCAAAAAACACTAGCAGAATCTAACAAACTTTCGTTCGTAGACAGCTTTGTAAACCGTGCATGCGAGAATCTTGCCGGGCAACAGTATTCAGGTCACGTCTTAGTCTGAATCATTACAATGGTCGCGAGATTATTTTGAAAACAATATTCAATGGCGAATGTTTCCCTTTTTAATACTGTTTGTGTCGTTTGTTTCTTACAAGTAACTTCGTGATAATTAAAATTTGCCATTCTATCAAAAAATAATTTAAATTATATTAATATTTCTAGTGGAAAAACGCCCGAACCGTTTCCTCATCTTGGATATGCACAGTGGTCGGCGACTCCAGAATCCAACCAGGATTAAAATTTACTACTTCATTCATAAATGCGACAGGTGATTAATTTTGTCTTCTACCTTCAAAATACGCACGGAACAGCTCGGTGTTTAGTTTCAAAGACCAATACAATAATGTTCAAATGAAATCTTGTGCACATCGCGTGTTTCTCATTGGTTGCTAATTGAGATCTTCTATTCACCAGGCAATCAGAAAACACTAGTAGAATCTGACAAACTTTAGTTCGCAGACAGCTTTGTAAACCGTGCCTGGCAATAGTGTTCAATTCACGTGTCATTCTGAATGATAAGTGCCTCAAAGCAGAGTATGAACTAGTTCTGACTTTATCTACCAGTTTGGATATAACGAGGTTAGTTGTTTTTTTCACTATGAAATTGAATATCTATCTCAGGCAACATGCAATGAAAATGTACTCCTTGTGTTCGTTTACCACACAATCAGTTCAACATTCTACCTTATTCAAATGTTGAGTCAAATGTTTATCGAATTCGGCAATTGCCGAAGTTTTCCTCTGAACAGGTAACCTGAAATTAGGCGGGAGGCGCTACCCAAAATTTTGTCGAATTTTACAAAGAACAAAACATGTTTTCAATGATTTTTTTCAGATTTTTAACCACTGTAACTCGTTATAAAATGGCAATGTACACTCGTCATTTACGGGTGTACAAGAGGTAAGATTACACCCTGTATATCCATAGTATTAGAATTATTAGTAGTGTTACTATGAGAGTTCCACTTTAAAATCCCATATAGGTTCATTCGGGACATTTTGGCCCCATGTTCAGATATAATAAGAAACACACACACTGCATACAAACATTCTAAGGGCCAAGTACAGGGTGTAATCTAACCTCTTGTACACCCGTTAATGACGAGTGTGCATTGCCATTTTATTGTTCTTTGTAAAATTGGACAAAATTTTGGGTAGCGCCTCCCGCCTAATTTCAGGTTACCTGTTCAGAGGAAAACTCCGGCAATTGCCGAATGCGATAAACATTCGACTCAACATTTGAATAAGGTAGAATGTTGAACTGATTGTGTGGTAAATGAACACAAATGGTACATTTCCATTGCATGTTGCCTGAGATAGATATTCAATTACATAGTGAAGAGAACAACTAACCTCGTTATATCCCAACTGGTAGATAAAGTCAGAACTAGTTCATACTCTGCTTTGAGGCACTTATCATTCAGAATAACACGTGAATTGAACACTATTGCCAGGCACGGTTTACAAAGCTGTCTACGAACTGGAGTTAGTCAGTTAGTCTACTAGTGTTTTCTGATTGGCTGGTGAATGAAAGATCTCAATTAGCAACCAATGAGAAAACACGCGATGTGCACAGGAATTCATTTAAACATCATGGTCTTGGTCTTTGAAACTAAACACCGAGCTGTTCCGTGCCTATTTTGAAGAGTAGAAGACAAAATAAATCACTTGTCGCATTCATGAATGAAGTAGTAAATTTTAATTCTGGTTGAATTCTGGAGTCGCTAACCACCGTGCATATCTGAGATGAGGAAACGCTTCGGGCGTTTTTTCACTAGAAATATTGATATAATTTAAATTATTTTTTGATAGAATGGCAAATTTTAATTATCACGAAGTCACTTGTTAGAAACAAACGACACAATCAGTATTAAAAAGGGAAACATTGGCCATTGAATATTGTTTTCAAAATAATCTCGCGATCATTTTAATGACTCAGAATAACACGTGAACTGAATACTGTTGCCAGGCAAGATTCTCGCATGCACGGTTTACAAAGCTGTCTACGAATGGAAGTTTGTTAGATTCTACCAGTGTTTTCTGATTGGCTGGTGAATAAAATATATTACTTAGCAACCAATCAGAAAATAGTACGCGATGTGCACGAGAATTAATTTGGAAATTATCATAATTGCCTTTCCAAAAATTTGCCATTCTAGCAAAAAATAATTCAAATTATATTAATATTTCTTGGGTGAAAACGCCCGAAGCGTGTCATCATCTAAGATGTGATTGGCGACTCCAGAATCCCACCAGAATTGAAATTCACTACTTCATTCATAAATGCGACGAGTGATTTATTTTGTCTTCTACTCTTCAGAATACGCAAGGAACAGCTTGGTGTTTAGTTTTGAAAACCAGCAAAAGACAAAGACAATAATGTTCATATGAATTATTGTGCACATCGCGTACTGTTTTCTCATTGGTTGCTAATTAGATCTTTATTCCCAGCCAATCAGAAAACACTATAAATCTGATAAACTTTAGTTCGTAGACAGCTTTGTAAATCTTGCCTGGCAATAGTGTTCAGTTCACGTGTTATTCTGAATGATTACAATGGTCGCGAGATAATTATGATAAATACCTCAAAGCAGAGTATGAAGTCAACTAGTTCTGACTTCATCGACCAGTTTGGATATATCGAGGTTAGTCATTTTCTTCACTATGAAATTTAATACATATCTCAAGCAGCCTGCAGTGAAAATGTACTATTTGTGTAAATTTACCACACAATCAGTTCAACATTCTACATTATTCAAATGCCGAGTTAAATGTTTATTGCATTTGGCAATTGCCAAAGTTTTCCTCTGAGCAGCTCACCTGAAATTAGATGGGCGCTACTCAAAATTTTGTCGAATTTTACAAAGAACAAAACATGTTTTACATTTTTTTCCGATTTTTAACCACTTCAATTCGTTATAAAATGGCATTATACACTCGTCATTCACGGGAGTGAAAGAGGTTAGATTACACCCTGTAGAGGGGAAATAGATGAATTCTGTGTAAGGAAGGATGTGTGTCTCACTACATGATGTTATTGTTCGAGAACATCAAGGGCGGGTTATGTGTTTAATGTACGTTGAACAGTTTCTCTGATACATAGCGAACTTTCGATTCGCATAGACAAAATATAATTTAATGATGTGCTGTATTTGGATAAATAGTAATATGTCGCACGTCATTTTGAGATGGATACCTAGATCATACACCATAAAATCCAAATGAAAACATTGAAATATTCGCCAGAACCTAAGGCATACTCGAATTTTGAAAATTACAAGCACAGTGAGAATGAGGATAAGAAAATGCCTTGTTTTATTGTTGTTTTCCCTGTGTAGGATGAAAAGAATCAGATTCTCACGACAAACGCTTGGTTAAATTTGGTAAGTGTCATGGGGTCCATTTGACCTCACGCAATGTTATAGCAGGTCAAACACTCAACTAGGTGCCTGGGTTATCTGTTGGTGTTTGATTCTGAGTTGAGTGGCTATTGAACGTATACATAAATATAAATATTTACATAGTTCTCGAGGCGAAGGAGACGAACATGGACTTTTTGGATATGTTCCAATTCTGGTCAAGCACGTGGTCCAAACAATGATCGATTCCTTTGGAAGAAAGAGGCGATTATATCGACGAAATATCATCTCATCGAAAACACTTCTGTAGAAATGTAATATTTCAACCGCCTAGGAAATGATACCCGAGGTAGTATTTTCGAATATAATTTCACAAGTCAGTCTACATCAAGTGATTTCACATTTTGAATATTTTGGATTTTGCATTTTGAATCATGTCTTGATCTTATTGAAACCCCATAATGATACCATTCCAAAACAATAAGTTTCATAACTCAAATTAAAATATGGAATCACTTTATATTGATTGTGGAATGAACCGACTATTTTCGAGCCCATTTACTGGCAAGCTTGACTTGGCAACTCGTTACTTTTCACATGAAAACATGTCTCCCTAAAAATGAAATCCTCAAGAAATTTAATTTGAACGTGTAAACGACGTTACGTTTTAAATGGGAGACCCGATATCAGTTAGTCAAAAAATATTCTCCATCAAGGGGATTGAGAAATCTTCCATTGTGGCTAATCTACTGCTGCCTACCTGTATTTACTTTATATGATCAGTGAACCATAGGTCAAAAAAGCTACTAATATCTGAGTCCGAAACTACACAGGTATTAACCTCTCTTTCAAGCAGAAGAAGAAAAGTTTTATTATGTTCCGAACACTAAGGAACAATACAATATGGTGGACTATAACGTTAATGAGCATTAAAATTGTGAGAAAAACTAATTCGTCAAATAAGTCTATACCTACCCTTTTCAGAGTCAAATTTCATTTTATTGATCTTTTCAATGCATACCATCACAAATTTTATGGTATTGTATTTATTTGTTCGATTCTGTGACTATGAATTGTATTTTATTCTTCTAATTTCAATCGAGATATTTATGTAGCATCTTAATATTTATCAAGTTGATTGTCGTACACTATGACATATAAAAACTTGTTTTTACAGATGTATATTTCCGTGGGAGATATCGTAAAAACAGAGTGATACAAATAACTAACTCCCAATGTGAAGGTTCTTCAATATTAGAAATATATTCTAAGGTTCTTCAATATTAGAGCTATATTTGAAAAAGTATTTGGCATTTTTCACTAAAGCAGTATGGAGAAAGTTTTTTAAATATTTTAGAATTTTGAATTGGTCCTTTTAAATATATATTTCAGTTCATGTATGTGGAGATGCCAAACTATACAAACTTTCAGAAAAAAATATGAGTCAGCAAAAAATAATTTAAAAAAAAAACTTCCCCAATTTTGAAGAAGTATTTATATTTGATAGTGGGACAACATGTATAAGATACGTGGTGATAAGTAAAAATTGAATGATTTTGTGGCGACATTGCTATAACTTCATATTTGATATTTTCAAATTCATATTATTTTTCCTTATTAGGAAAAAAGGTATTCATCTCAGGAGTGAATCTCACGTTTTTACGAGATTTCATTTAACTTAACTTGTATCTACCGATCTGTCTGCCGGTGATATAATTTCGTATATCATATTTCACACACTTTCAATTATTGAAATAATTCGAAATTTGGCATATGCACATGGTTCACATCACAATATATTTTCATAAGGTCGAGATATTGTTTTATATCAGTTTTGGTTTTTGAATCTCGTAATCGTTGATACGGAGTAGAATAACTCACGTCACAATCTATTTTAATTGCTTTCAATTGTTTTATTTCAAGTATTTTTTTTCAATCCGATGAAGTGTTTATATCCAAGTGACATTCAGTACCACGCTTTTACTTCGAGGACTCTTGAAAAATGATCATTACCTCGAGCTTGACTTGAATTTGAACATCCGAAAATATCCATGTTCGTCTCGAACCAGAAACTAATAAAAACTGAGGGCCTGACTGTATTGTACTTATGCATGACTTGTTATGTTACTAACTACCGATGTTTCCCTTTTATCGTTTGACCATAGGACGAGAAGAATCAACTCCTAATAACAAATATTTGGCTTTCTTTGGTAAGTGAAAACCAATTGATTAACTAAACATATGTACACACACGGCAGTCTGTATATTTTCCAGTCTTCCTTCATTCTTAGTTCTTTATCCGCCCGTATGGTATGAAATGGTGTATCCTTCTTTTCTACCTGTATCGAGCTAGTGATTCTGATTATTATTGTTATTACTGTATTGCTGTGTCGTTGCCATAATTTGGCGACCCCAATACCCCCTAGCTGTTCATGCCTCTCCTGTAAAGAGTTGATTTAGGTTTGAAGCATTGCTCGGTATTGAGAAGTAACAAAAATTAGTCTTCTGAGGAACAAAGAGTACTGATGGTGTAGAAAAATCAATATTCCGCTTCTAGTTTCAGAGGCTATGTCACTATATGATTCGGAACAGAAAAAAAAACCTTTATCTCTGTTCATTCAACAGAAAACATAAAATATTCGTGACTCAAATGAAAAGATGGTTATTACACCAATGTGTATTCGTTGAAAGTTATTGTAGGGAAAAACGTTTCTTAACGAAGGCGAAGAAGTGCCACAGAATTATTTTTCCATAATTCTGCTCAATATCTTGGATCAGCTAATTCCGGCACATTATTTTGGAATTTCGACTTTATAATTGGGAATAAGTTGATTTCGACTTGATAGTTCGAAATTAAGTGAGTTCGTCTGAGTATTACGAAACTTGATATTTCGAAATTTGCTAGTTCTGACTTGGTATTTCGATTTCGACTCAATAACTCGAAATTAGCTATTCCGAATTATACCCGCAATTTCGACTAATAAATTGAATAAGTTATTACGCTAGTGTTTTGGAATTTCAATAATAATTCGGAATTGCTGATTCCGATTAATATCTCGAATTCCGACTCAATAACTGGGAATTAGCTAATTTCAACTCAGGATCTCGGAATTTGGGCTCAATAAGTTGAAACTGGGCTATTTCCGACTTAATTTCTGGGAATTTTGATTCAATAATTCGGAACTGGGTAATTTCGAATTGGTATTTCAAAATTCCGACTCAATAACTAGGAATGAACCAATCCCGACTCAGAATTTCGGAATTCCGTCTTCATAATCGGAATTAGCTGATTCCGACTCAGTATCTCCGAATTCCGACTCAATAACTGGGAATTAGCTCATTTCAACTCAGTATCATGAAATTCAGACTCATAAGTCGAAATTACCTATTTCCGACTCAGTATCTCAGAAAAACTCGGAATTGGGTAATTTCGACACAGTATTTCAAAATTCCGATGTAATAATAATCAATTTCACTCAGTATTCCGGAATTCCGTCTTGATGAGTCCGAATTAGCTGAATTAAATGTTGGCACTACTTTGCCAATCTGAAAGGAATTGTTTTATAGCAAAGGTGCATATAGATATTTCTAGAGGAAAAATTGCCATAACATGAATTTCTGGTGGTCATTCACATCGTCAATGCACATTATTTTGAATAAAGGCAGTACCTCGGGGTTTTTAAAAGTTGCATATAAGTATATAAATCTTAAAATGAACATGCAAATTCAAATTATTTGATTTCCAACAAACTGAACTTTCGCAAAATATATATTCGAATCACGTAGATGAAAAATATTGGTCTCATATCATTTGGGGCTGAACTTTCGAACATACCAAAAAGTCGATCAGAAGACACGAATACATGTCCTACTGGGGTGTTGGATAGATTGAGTATTCTTTGTACAGAGCTGCCAGAAGTAGCCAAACTATTTATTATAAAGATACATTGTAAGTTTTTTCATATGAAACGAAGAAACTCATTAAATACAGTAGTATTGCGGCGAGTATGCTCTACAAAACTCTTTATTCCTACCTGCTGAAATTGCGGTCACTGTTTCCGGATATACAGAGTGGGCCATTGAAAACGAAACAGCGGCTGTGGGCGGCAGAATCGAATTATATAAAAACGATCGGACCAACTCATTTTCGGGGGGACATCGTTTGCGTGAAATTCACCTGAAATACATTCCATCCCTCGGAGCTGAAACCGCCACTCCTAAATTTTTAAATGGCACCATATGGCAAGTGATACTTCATTTGAAAGGTATTTTCCTTCTTAATATCAAACAACAAGAATAAATTAATTCTATCGATTCGTTTTCGAGATATAGGAACTTGAAGTTGGGAAATCACTTGAATGTTCAAACTGTCTACCACCCATTTCCATACAATAGTACAAGTTCTGTTCAAAACGAGACCTCACATTTCGTAGCATTCCCGGCGTTATTCGACGGCATTCTTCAATAATTCTCCTTCATAAATCTTCTAGAGATTCTGGTTTGGTTGCAAAAATTTTGTTTTTCAAGTGACCCCACAGAAAAAAGTCGGGTGGGGTTAAATCTGGAGATCTGGCTGGCCACACTATAGAGCCTCTTCTTCCAATCCAACTTCCAGGAAACATTCTATCCAAGAACGCCCTAACAGGCTGTGCATAATGTGGAAGTGCCCCGCCTCGTTGAAATATCAAGTGGCCTTCATGGTAATGATCGTGATTTTCAATGATGTCTACTAATTGTTGATAAACAAGTTCATTCAATAATTCCAAATAAGTTTCTCCTGTCAGGTTACCGTCGAGAAATACTGGTCCAATCGAACAGTCCCCAAAAATACCGGCCCAGACATTGAGTTTTTGGGGAGTTTGAGTATGGACTTCGTGGAAAACATGTGGATTGGCATCCGACCAATAACGACAATTATGACGATTCACAGTCGAATTCAAAAAGAATGTAGACTCATCAGAAAAGCAGATGTTGAAAAGGAAATTATCAGCAGCATCTATTCTCGTAGTCATAATTTCACAAAATTCCTGTCGCCTATCAAAATCATCTTCATTCAATTGGTGTACCAAATGTATTTTGTAGGGGTGGAATTCATGATGTTTCATGAATCGGCGGATACTGGTTCTACTGATGTTGGTAACACTAGACAATTCCCTTGTGCTCAATGTCGGGTCTGCATGAACTTGTCCTAAAAGTGCAACTTCAACAGCTTCATTTCTCAATGGAAATTCACGTTCTGGGTCTCGTTTCTTGTTGGCTACTGATCCAGTTTGACGAAATTTTTGCACTAATTCTAGAACGTTTTTTTAGTAACAAGTTTATCTGGATGCGTTCCATTGAACAAATTAGCTGTACGGTTAAAAAAAATTGTTATTATTTCAACTCTTTCCGCGATCGTATACACCATTATTGCGGAAAGATATTCAGCAGCTTTAGTCGAGTAATTCACTCTAATGTCCTTCAATCAAAGATCAGTTTGACACTCACAAATGTCCACAATTGCGATTTGGCGAAAAAAAAATTCTCATACATGTTTTTGTTGTACTCGCATTTGAGTCGAATTCGAGAAAACGTCTTTTTATCGATTCTTAAGAACCTTAAATTTTTTTCGATCTAGTAAATGAGGATGAAATAAAAATTTGAAACGGAATTGCATGTTATTTGTTGGTAAACAGTTGGATCATTTAATTTCTTGGTAATAATAATCACCTTTAAACAGTTGCATTGTTAGATGTTATTTTCATTGATTGAGTGAATAAAAAGTTATTTCCCAACTTCAAGTTCCTATATCTTGATAACTAATCTATTGAATTAATTTATTTATGTTGTTTGATATTGAGAAGGAAAATACCTTTCAAATGAGGTATCACTTGCCATATGTTGTCATTTAAAAATTTAGGGGTGGTGGTCACAGCTCCAAGGGATGGAATGTATTTCGGGTGAATTTCATCGCGAACGATGTCCCCCTCGAAAATGTAGTTGATGTGTCCGAGCGTTTTTTTATAATTTGGTTCTGCCGACCTAGAGAGCCGCTGTTTCGTTTTCAATGGCCCACTCTGTATATTAGATTGTTGAAGGTAGGTACGTCCGAGTATCAAGCTTGTGCCGGTCATAATAATGGTAACAATACTTTAATTCCCTTATGATCCTAAACATAATATTGGTAACATCACAGTATATAGAAGAAATAAACATAAGAGTGGATATGCCCAGGAATTGCCATGCTGTATAAAAAAAATTGAAACACTATAATAGCACCTAGTTGTGGAGAATGCTTTCAAGAGCAATTTCAAATTAGACATTTTTGTTCGAGTAAAACCAATTTCGCCTCTTCAATATAGTTTGGAAGGCGTTTGGATAATCTCTGTAGCTCCACTTGCTCCGGTGATATTTGTGAAAAATATTCAAACCTGAAATATTGAAGCCTGAGAAAAGAGTGTGTTTCTACTTTGGCACTGTTTTCTATATATTTTTTGTATTATTGTCAATTCCGTACTATGATAAAAATATATCTTTGAGAATAATACCGGTTTTTGCTAGTAGTTTGAAGGATTCACTCAATGATTTGAATAGTTCACTAAGGAAAGAACTTCCATGTGATTCGCATGTAAGACTCCAGAATAATTTGATTCCTGTATAATTCTTGAAACTGGATATTATTGCAAAGAGACTGTTGTTGCTCTCAAATTGCAGTTTTTTTGCAGATCACCATATTTTGATTGCTATTGAGGCTTTCTCCAAAAAGATTTTTGCAGGATTACTTCTGAGCAGAAACTGATTCTTCTGTTCTTATACTTCATATGTTTTTGTTGAAAGAAGTTCGATTGATATGTAGTTTCAATTGTGTTATCAAATGGTGTACATATATGGTTCATCACGAAATTTGATTTCGTCATTATTGTTGACACTGTAAATTATTATACTGTTTTTTCATGAAGTTCTTGGATAATTCATTGAAAATATCAGAAATCCAAGATGCTTAGTTGGTATTTCAAAAAATAATTCCAGTGGCCCTTCTACGCCTACGTATTTCTGGACATAGAACACTGTGAGTTATATTTTGTATGGTGGTAACTTTTTTCGACATGGGTTTGAAACCTCCAACGAACCGAAAATGGGAAAAAATACCAAAATCTGTACAAATATAAATGGGTTAAGCAAGCAGAACATGAATTGGCCGATTAAATTGGCATCACAGCCATTTCAATTTCATTCCGTTAAAAAAAAAGTTTGCCGTCAAGGGACGCCCGGTAGATGTGAAACATCTCAGTAAATATTCAAATTTCTTATAAATTCAAACCAAAAACCAATAAAAAACAAAAACCAGTAAAAAATATGGAGTAATTTTATTAGTTTAAATTTTTGTACAAATAGAAGCCTCACACACACACACACACCCACACATGCACACACAGAAAAGACTCAAAACACGTGGAAACATATATATATATATATATATATATATATATATATATATAAAGTGGGGAATAACGGGGATCTTCAGTCAGCACAAGTTATTCCCCACTGTTCATACCAATTTTCAGTCGTTATATCTAAATTTATATATATATATATATATATATATATATATATATATATATATATATATATATATATATCTTGCATTTTTTTACGCACGCGCAGAAAATAAACCACTTGTTGACATCAGTTAGCACATTTTTAACCATGAATGAACGAATAAAATAGATAGTAATATAATAAAATAGTATATTAATAAATGATTTACTAACCTTTGGTTTGAGTCGGTAGATTGTGTTTCGTAAAGCAAACGTTGTGCACACATATTAAACATTTTACTGGAGCCTGCACTTTGATCATTATTGACTTTTTGTTTAATTTTGGTCACTTGATCGTCACTGTCACTCATATTTTGATTCAATAATATTATCACTGATTTGATTCCTTTTAAGCGCGCATGCCAAGTCAGATAGATAGTGAGCAGCTCATTACAAAGAATCAACGTGTGTGTAGTATGCGCTCTTACCGTCACGGCATGAGAAACCGTCATGCCGTTTGCCGTGACGGCAAAGTGGTCGATTTCACTGCCTAGCTGCGCCAATAGATGTTCCACATCAAAATGTAATTTGACAAAGAGTGAAGAGAACTGAAAATGGAACTTGATCGTGAATTGAAATATCACCGACGCAATAACTTCCAGAAGAGGGAAAACAATATTGATATCTCACTAAACTAAATAACTTCAGTAACTTGAGGAATTCTGAGGATGTTTAGTAAACTATAGCAATTTCAAAAAAGTCACTATTAGCCACACATTCCATAGCTGTTTGAGAAAATGTTCATGAGTCTAGACTTCCATCAGTAAATTAAACTAAATGAAACGAAAATATGAAAATAATGGAGCACCGGATGAAGACTGTACCTCAAATGGGTTTCTGAAACGTTCATCTGAGAACTGGCTCATATATATCTTTACATTTTTCAATAACATTATGGAGACTGGATAAATTTCTTTTCCTTGGTGTGATATCATTGTAGCCAAACTCCATAAGAGGGCCGTGAAGATGATCGCATAATCGCATAAGTTAACAGAAATGCTAAATTTCATACACGAATTCCTTCTCGTAGATTGACGGAGTAGAGTAGTCCATGTTAGACTATATTTTGAAGGAGTTATGGTTTTGCTGATAATGTTTTCGTCCTTACTAGTATTGTTTTCACAATATCAATTGCAGAAGCATAAAAAAGTCTTGCGGCGAAATCATGGGAGCAGCAGTGGCGGAGATAACTAATTTCATTTAGATATTTTAAGAATTCAAAAATACTTCATAAATTATGAAAAATGAAAAAAAAATTAAAGACAAGCTTTTATTTATAAAAATACATTAAGAAAGAAAAATAATTTCTTTCATTGTTTGATGTAGGTTACTAGAATATCCTAAAACGTATTTCGATCGGCACACACCAAGACCACAGACGCTACTGGTTCTTAATCTTTCAGAGCTATTAAAACACAATTATAACGCGTGATTTATGACCTTCCGGTATAGACACGCCTATACAAGCATCGATGTCCGACGATTGGCCCAGACGAATCGGTTGTACAAAAGCGACAGCTGCCACTCTGGTCCACGTTGACTGCGGCTCTTTTGATGTACCATATGCCGAGGGAAAATGTTTACGAGTAGTACAGATTATTTTTCGTTCAGTTTCCTCGCATATACGCTCGTGTTAGCGAAGTGAGTTTTTATTCGCTCCCTATAGAAACAGCTTCTACAATTGATATTGCATGGACATAACATATATCTTCAAATTCGTGTCAGAAAGAGCCAACTATTCGTGACCTTCATAGATTTCAAAGGGGAATTTGATTCAATTGTACCTGACGATATGAAAAATTGTATGCAACTGGGGTTAACTAAAATTTCATTTCTGTAGTTCAAAGTCTATAAATATTACACCAGAAAGAATAAAATCGAATAGGTAATTTTAAAAAATGTACGTCTCTTCTAGAATTTCACAGGTGAAAGCCTATATTATTATTATCATTTGTTGGACGAGTGTAATGCTAGTGGACTGTATTGAAAAAATAGAGAAAATCGAGCGTGACAAGAACCGATTACCTCGTTTGGAAAATGGTCTCGATACTGTTGAGGATTGTTCTTTTGGACGGCCGTCCTGAGTTGCTCTTCTTCTTGAAGGAATGGCAATCACTCACACAAATGAGACAGATGAAAGATTATCCGTGATCGCTAAAAATAGTGTGCGCACTAAAATAAAAAGTTTTTGTTGTAACTTGAAAAACTGTCTGACAACAGGTAACGATTCGTTCTGTTACATCTTTTTTGTTTCTCCGCCTTCTCGAACTCTGGTGAGTACGAGTCTTGTACATGCTTCCGCGCGATAAATCAATTGAACTCAGTTATCAAAAAAATTACTTGTGAAAGTTAATAGGTGAATTCAATTATAACATCATCAAATCATTCCACAGAATTCAATATATTTATTGAGAAAACAAATTTTATTGTGGGTACGAAACATTATTATTATATTCTTTAGCAGCTAAACTATGATTTCAGCTATTCTATTTCTTGTTCTCACATGTTTTTCAGTAGACTTGGTATCAGGATATATTGAAAATAGTATGGAATATTTCACTCCATGGAAGATTGAAAATCTACCACAATAAAGTGATAAAGAGAAGTGGGGTGAATATCACAATATTTGAACAGCTATTGGAAATATCCTACCAAGCCAGTTACTTACTGTAGTTAATAAAGAACTATCGTCTCCAAATGCTGCCAGTTAATTTAGATGACTTTCGCTAACCCGTTTAAGCTAGTGAAATATTGTACTCCTTAAAGCATCATGCTGTACTTCCATAATACTCATTGGAAATCAGCCTACTTATGAAAATCAAAACTTTGTATGTCTATTTGTTTCAAGTTTAATCTCCCAAAATTGCATCTAGCTACGATAAGAACATAATCTGTTTACCAATGTGAAATTTTGTTAATTATCCGCCTGCATTGCCTACTATAAAATGAATTCATGAGAGACCTTGTACTGTTTTGGAAAGAAACTTTTCAGCTCCTCATGTCAAATCTCATGAAAAACCCAATACCTAGCCTAGGATTAAACATATTTCAGTGGAGATTTTTAATAGACAAGAAGTATCACTCTTTGAATTGGATCTGGTTTGAGTTTGTTCATACGAAATCCATCTGAGCGTTCGAATCATACTGCTATTTTCCGAAGGAGTCAATGAATGAATATGTAAATATTAGTGGATCGTAATAAAACACTAGCAATTCCTTAATACGAGATATATCGTACCACTCTCAACAATTACTAACATAATATCTGAAGGTAAAGAGGGCAGAGACAAAATGGTGATATGTCACAGTATTCTAGGCTGATACACTATTGTTCTGAAATTGAAATAATTGTTATTGCCTGAATAAACATTCAAACAATTTCGAATTGATTGAAAAATGTAAAATGAGGAATTCTTAATCGAAATAAAAGCAGAGCAACGAAAAACGAGATGTTGCGTCCTTTTTTGTGATCTCACGGATAATGGTCTCTTTATTTCTTCGATCTAGGAATCTCCACATTCACATTGCACTTCATAAATACAGTTTTTGCTGATTTTGGTTCTATTAGCAGGTTTGGTCTTGACAAGAAAGCTTCGTGATTTAGGCTTTGTTATTTTTCTTCGGCCGGTTTGTTTTCCTTCAATTTGTTTCAGTACTTCTTCCAAGGGCGTCTCAATATATTCATTTCGGTGTGGTGCATATTGGCGTAGAACTTTCCACCGATGATCTGACGATCCCCCTTTTTGTCGAACTTTGATAACTGGACCTATGATATCATTCACTGTTCTTTCGTGATTCACAGTTGATTTCTGTTTCCATTGTGAACTTGATGGAATTCCTCATGCTGTTTATTCTTGAGAAAAAATCCTTAAGGCATTTTTCTCCCTGATTCCATATGATGTTCCGCATAGTCGATATTTCGATATCACACTCCTGTAAATGTCAGCGATTATTGGAGAAAGGGTAGATCCGGTGCTTTTCTTGGAAATATGAGTTTAAATATTGAACCAACTCTTGTGGTAAATTGCCATAATATGGTAGTTAGCAGATTTGTTGAATATTGGCATATTGAATGTACATATACGGCAAAATACATACTAAAAAAATGTCAATATTGTAGGAATATTAGATTATAGTTCATGTGGAATAACATCGATCTAACGGTGCTAGTTTTCAGATAATATTTTCAGATACCTATTGGATGTTGGATACGCAACATATTGCATATTACAATTCCGGTTTCCCTACCTTTCGTGTTCGTCTGAACGTAGTAGGTGATTCCAATATTTACAGCTGATGTAGCTTTCTCATTGGCCGGTAATTGATATTTTATAGTGCAGGAATGGTCGAGTTTGGACAAATTAAAATGCAGCTTGAATCCGGTCAGCGCCGCGTAGCATTCGTTCAGAACTCCATCTGGCAGTAGATATTTATTAAATATCAGCAATGAATTGAAATCAGTCCAGGCCAATATTAGCATAAACAGTTGTTATAACTATTACCGATTCAATATTGGTAACATATACTTCCAACAATGAATGTATTACAGCATCCTTATCCTGGTAATTTTTCAGAGATATTGGGGTGCGGATATTCTACAATATTTCATCATATTCTGCTTCCACTAATAGAGCTGATAATTCATCAGATACTGGCTTATTTTTTCTTTATGGAGATGTAACCAATACATTCAATTCGATAATATAATCCAGCCAATATCAGGTTTCAATATTACCCTTCCATATTCCACCACCAATCCATGTTGCTGAATAAATTTCCCTTCCAATATTATGTTCACAACTGAGTATTGGGAAAAAAATCAAAACCCATATCATAATTTGGTTATAAGCCAATAATCAGCATTCCATTGATTGAGCCAACGTATCCTCATATGAATACATGAAACTATAACAAAGCTGGTATACAATGAATGGATCAATATCGATTTCTCCAACCCCGACGGGGTTTAATGAAATCCTCGGATGAATGGGCAGCATATTTGACTCTGATATTTTATAGGTCATGATTTATTTTGAATTTCGTACTGTGTATATTTAGGCGTATATGTATGAATAATACATTTCTGCTATGGCTCTATTTCGAATAATCTTACTGGGGTTACAATGTTCAACAGGCGTTCCTGAGGTGATTTCCTCAATAATTTCTTGAAAACAGGACTTGCTTTGGAATACTGAAAATTCAGATTCTTTGGAATCTGAAAGAAGTTGGAACATCAATTTTCCCAAATTTATTAATATATTATATTGGAGATATACAGAGTGATCGAATTACTCTCGTTTCGGACGTCCACTCTTCATAGATTCGAAAGTTTTCCACGACGTTTCGATTGCTCGTATTTGTAATTGTGTCCAGGTGAATACTGACAAGCTCAGGTGCTACTTACTATTTTATATGTCTGTCGGTGAACTGTTGCGTGTAGTTCCGTTATGTGCAGTGATGCGTGTGATTTCACGCGCTGTGGGGATGCGTAAAGTTTCGTGCCTCTGCAGTCCGCCAGAAAGAGAGTTGAGCGGTTCCCAAACACTCCTGATCTAATGATGTAGGCGGCCTCTTTGAACTTCAGTTTGAACCAATGCTCATCTCTATGTAGAACGCTTGCATTGGCCCATAGAATTTGATGATGCTCAGTCCAGGCGTGGTCAGCAATTCCCGATTTTGGCATCTTCCCGCGTTGAGTCCAGTTCTTGTATTCAGTCAATCTAACGGATAACGGCCTCTTTGTTTCTCCGATGTAGGAATCTCCGCATTCACATGGCACTTCATAAATGCAATTCTTACTGATTTCATTTTTGTTGTCAGGTTTGGTCTTGGTCAGGAAACTCCGTAAAGTACTGCCAGATTGAAAGCAGCTCTTGATGTTGAATTTGTTTCCGATCCTTCTCGGAGACTCCTCTGATGTAGGGAAGGCAGATCACTGTGCTTTGTTGTTGCTCTTCAGATGTCTTCGTTCTCTGGAGTTGTTCCAATACTTCTTGGGATATTCATTCCGGTGAAGGTCCTCTCTGATGTGGTCTAATTTGGCATCTAGTGACTCCACGTCGTTGCATATGTGCGTCGCTCTCTCCACCAATGTTCTCACGATCCCTCTCTTTGTCGAACTCGGATGATAGGAGCTGTATTTGAGATACTGTCCCGTATGTGTCTTGTTTCTATAGACACAGGTGCGGATGCCATCGCCTGTTCTCTGACCATTAACATCGAGGAAAAGTAAGGTACTATTGGTTTCCATTTCCATAGTGAATTTGATCGAATCCTTGATGCTGTTTATTCTTGAGAAGAAATTCTGAAGGCGTTTATCTCCGTGATTCCATATAATGAAACTGGCATCCACGTACCTCAACCACAGTTTTGGTTTGTATTCTGAATCCCGTATAGCCACTCCATGTATATGTTGGCGATTATTGGAGAAGGGAAGATCCCATCGGCAATCCTCGTCTTTGGAGAATACGGGTCCTTTCTGGAAAGTATGAGTTGTGTACACAGAATTGCAGTTATTCAAATATCGCTTGGATAGGAAGTCTTTGGCAAGCTGGTTATTTCTTCGAGTTTCTTTTAATGATGCTTAGGAACTCCTCTATGAGGACATTGGTGTGAAGGCTCTCCACATCTCCAAGCTGATGAAACGATCGATTTCGAGCAGGATGGTCATAAAAATCAGATGTGGAATCATCTGCGACTGAAATATAAACTTTAGTCACTATCTTCCATCGTTCAAGATAACCTTTTGGGGGTATTCATTTTGATAAGGGAAACATTCTCAATTGAAAATTAAATAGAAGGATTCTTTGATAATTGAAAAATCCACGACAATTGAGGGAGTGAGAAGTGACTTTAAAGAAAAGTTAAGTGCAGTTATAGATAGTTTGATACATAATGAAATGTTGGGGGCAAAGGGATACAAGTGAATGTTTTTAATGTGCAGAGATCTAGTGGCGACAAAAGCATTATACCGACTTGAGTGTTTCAGGGAATTTATCAAAATAATTTAAGTTCAAATTGCGTTTTCACAAAATGATGAAATTGTCAATTAAGAAGCTACTTTTTGTAATATCTAAAAAAATAACTACTTTCCCTGCTAAAGCCACGCTGGACATTGAACTACATTTGATAGATATTGGGAAAAGACCCTAACTCAAAAGAAAAAAATCTGATAGTGAAAAATTTACAATTTTATTCAGATAGTTGATTGATTTTCTATTCTGGTCCAAGTTCAACATCTTTGATGATGTCCACGAAGTGTTTAGATTACCTGAGGTATGATCTGCTATTTTCTAGTAAGGGTTGTAGTATATGCAGGATTATTTCGATAGGTAGGTTGTGAGTCCGGGAACTGGTGATTGGTCTCAGTGGCATGCCTGATTTGTGGATTTTCGGAAGTCCGTAGAGATGGAGTGGTTTGCTGTAGTATGGCGTCAGGTGTGACCATTCGTGGTATGCGAAGGAAATTTTTAAATTTCCTCAGATCTTGCTTTCTATATTGGATGTTGAATCCTTTCGTCAAAGTATATAGTTCCCTATGTGGAGTACCGACTCTATCTTGTCCTCATATATTTAGGTGTCCATGATGACCGTGGCAATTTTTATCGATTATTCCTTTTGAAGAATTTTTAGGGCTTCCTCTTCTCCTGCACTAATTTTTTTCCGGGGATTTTGCCTCATTTCTCCGTATGAATAGGGTTCATTCTGCTACTGGTTGACTCTACAGAGCGGTCGATGTCCAGGATATGTATTATTTTGGGTGGGGGGACTTCTCTTATTCTGTAAGGGGTTCAGTAGAAATATTGATCATGGTTTTCCTTCGCTGTTGATTTGTGGAGACATTGTTCTTCCTGCTGTCCGGTTCCATTCATTTCGCTGCCCCCATTCTTGTTCTTGTTGGATTCTCGCGCATGTATTGTCAGTCTTGGCAAATATGGGTTGATCGTCTTCCTCTAAGGTGTATTCTCTGATTTCTTAGAATCTGGCCTTTCATGTCCATTGAGACGATGGACGTCTAAAATGAAAATAATGAAGTAGCCACATCGACTACAAACTTCAAACACACAGGGTGATTTATTTCAACATGCGGAAAATTAGCTAGTAGGTTGTCACCACCAAACAAAATAAGAAAATCAAAAATAAATGAAATACGAGCATAAAAGTTACATAATCTTGAAAAGCTACACCTATAACTCTAACTGATCGGAATTGATGCCAAGAACTCAACCAAATCACTTTCTTCATGTCAGAGTGGAAACAAAACACAACAAACCCAACAGATCCAAACCTGGCTAGGTAAGGAGTGACTTATTTGTTTTACTGACATCACAACACCCAAAAAATACTACATGACATTCATCGACTCCATATCACATCAATCATACTACACTATTCCTATGACGTAAGTACCGATATAATGAATTACATCTATCACTAAAATTAATTTAATACTTTGCGAGCACCGTACTACAAAATACTGGGCGCTCAGCGTTGAAAATTGAGACACGACAGGGCAGCTGAAGATGTGTGCCCACCTGTTCATCATCAGAGGTTTTGATACAGAAAAATTCAATAAATTACCTCGGGTGGCTTTGCAATTTTGCAGAGGCTCTCCCTGGAAAACGAGTAGACCTATTAATTTTCTGTCTATTATGGTAAATCACCCTGTATGTATGATGAACCCGAATTCATATTCACCAAATACTTAGTATGATTATTAATCGAAAGAAAATGCAATGAAAAATTCATTGAGTTGTATCTTTTTCATGTCAGTCTTATAAAAGTGTTTAAAATTCCCACAAAAGCTATCCAAAGAAAGAAACATCAATTTCAATCAGGTTACCTGAGCTGTTGCAGGTTTAACAATAGCTCTGAGAGAGGAAGTTGATATGATAATTTGTTATAGCATTACTACTACTCTAGTTGCAGGTAGGTTATTCCTGCCCTATTTTATTGTACAAAACTACTACACTACGTATACAATAACATATATTTTTGCAACCTAAATCATAACCGGTGTTATACATATTCTGGTCTACAAGAGTATTCAACACACAATGAATAAACCAGACTTACCACTCCGAACACAATAGCGACTGATCACATCGTTTTTTCGGTAGACAAAGTACAGAATTGGATATGCAATTATTTTGAATGGATGGCGATAACTTTTATTTATTTATTACTGGTCAATTCAAAATTGAGATTATAAACAATACACATATAGTATATCCAATGACAGTTAGAAAAAACAGCGAAACATAATAGGGTTTTCCGCTTTGACCGTACATGCCGACCATAGGCGGAGATTTGTTCTCTTACTTCAAATGTACATTTGCCTATTTGGGTTTAAATATGTTTTTTCGAAGTCATTTGAATGTACAAAATATAATGGAACTGCATTTTCAATAATTTGTTGTTTTGATTTCGCATCAAATTCTTTTCTTTTTTCCGGTTTTAGGACCGGCAGATGTTATTTCTAAGCAATTCAAGATATAAAAAGAACCAGGAAAATGTAGAATTTTGTTTTTAAATAACAAACTGTTTATTCAGTGATCTGAAGAATAATAATGTATTCATTTAGCATCAGTGCTATATAAAAATAACAGAAGTTAGCAATCAGGATTTGTTACGACACATTATTATATATAGGAAAAGTAAACCCCAATTAAATACAATTTTAATTAGGTATGGAATTATAAAAATAAAATAAAATATGGCTAACCCGCTAACATTCAGTTATAAGCAAATTTTCTCAAAAGCTTTTTGAACTGGTTTGAATATCACAGTTTTAAATAAACAGGAAGTTTATCAAGCTTAATCAATCCTTTGTTTAAAACGGAGGTGGCATTTGAGAGAGAGAGGAGAGAGAAACAAAAACAAAAATCCAATATGCGTGGAAAATTAAACGCATTTCTACCCTCAATCATCACAAGGACAATCCTCCGAATCAGACAAATTATTGAAGTTTATGATTACGGGTTGAATGGATTGCAAAAGGGAATATTCCCATTCTTTGGAAATCACATGTGAAATAAAAAATCCTGCCCAAAAATCTGTATATTGCTCACTTAAGATTCTCCAAACGTTTTCTACTATTTCTTCGCTCAGATTTGGACGTTGATTGGATTTCTTTGATTTGTATTTTATAAATGCCCAAACTAATTCTGAGGAGGGGGAAAAACACAATGATAAGGAGATAACCTCAACAGTGTATGACCAGAATTCTCACAAAGTTCGTCAATGACATATTATTTTTCGAAATTTTATTTTTAATTTGTAGTAATACTTCCTTCTAAATCCTTCTGTATTTCTTCCATTGATTTCCTAATTAATTTTTAAATGAAATATATTTTAAGTTGCAAAGATTTACAACACTCGAAAAAGGCAAGTATACTTTCAAAACAAAATTAAGTGTCAACGTTAAAATTTATGAAATTACCTTTAATTAAAATTAAAGTATTTAAAGCAGCCGAGTTTACCTCTGCCCAGACACATACCACACCACTGTTCTACTAATAGTGCCATAAAAAAACGCAATAAAAATAATGTCTAGTGATTTATGGTAATTTGTGCAACAAGCGGTCAGCGAAGTTATCGACTGTTTTTTAGGCGACAAACGGTTTCCACTCAATTCGATCTACTATGTACTTTATACGAGAATCATATTTATTTATCTTTATCCGTATTCCTCCATTATTCGACATTATATCATATACGATTTTGAACGAGCTCTATATTTTCAGTTGAAGTTGAAATACTATAACTAACCAATTGAGATGTGTAGTGGCAAAAAATTTCGAAAATGAAATTGTTATGTGTCCCAGATATTCCAGCTAGAAAACCCTAGGTACTCGAGCCTATTCGAACTTTGGTTAGATGATCTTCGTCCAACGAATCCCAGGGAATTTGAATAGCAATTAATAGAACAATGAGATGCAAAATCCTTTCGGGTCAGCTAGATCACGTTGCCCATTATCTATTTCCAAGACAGGTAAATTAAGATGGAAGGCTGATTTGATCCTAGGTCATGCTATGAGGCCGGCAAAAGCGTCCGTATTCTAAATAATGTTCGCTCTTGCTACAGATACCCAACTGAAGAAGCCCGTATCGGTTTTCATTATAAGTTTGCGCAAGATATCTATTAAGGGTTTTCAATTTGAATGTATAGGTCTGGGATGAGTTTCCAGGAAAATGGGTTAGGTGGAGGTACAGCCTCGTTTATAGGTGCCAGGCGACCAAACAATGGCAGTCTGGCGCCTTGAAAATATTTTTCTCTAATTATTAACTTTATTTCAACCGGAATATTTCAGATTTTTTTGGGAAAATTAATGAGGGGATGAAGTAAGTAGGTAATATATACTAGATTAGTAACGCAGAAATAATACCTGAAGGCATCAACATCTATCCATAATAATATCAATCAATTTCAACTATTGTGCTCAAACTGCATTTAAAGGAATTAAATTATATTGATCTCATGAGTTGTATTTTGGTTTTTCATTGTTATTTTTGAGTCGTTGAAAAAATAAAAATATTATTTGGGTGTGGGTAGTTATCATAAGAAATAATTGGAAAAATGACAAATTTTTTATCTGTCACGAGCCTTCGATAATTCAAATATCAGTCTGTTCATTGAAAAACGTAACATCTTTAATCTCATAACTAATTGTGTACTTACTTCGAATGATTGCTTCAGAAAGTAGTAATAAAGTACTTTGTCTCTTTTGTCTTTATTGACAAGTGGCTTTTCGGGTCAATATCTATAAAATACGCTTCGAAATTTTTATCTTGAGTTTGCATTTCTCCAGAAATTTCTTTTAGAAAACCGAGAGTATGTTCTTTTTGGGCTATGCCTCCTGCCTATATCGATCCCGAGCATAGCGTTCAGAATATTTCGCTGAATTACGTAGGGTTAGCGTAGAGTCACGTAATCGAGAAAATGGAAATGACAACCTCAACAAAATATAGTTTCATGTTTCATTATCTTGCCGTATGAATTTCTTCCATGAAATTGGTTGGAATGACAGGGAGAATATTGTTGCACGTTGGTGAATGTAGCCACTTCAAAAAGACCGAAAAATAGGGTCATGGATGGAACAAAGGTAAATCCATTTAGTTTTTAATGATATTAAAATGGTCATGGTCCTATTAAATGAAAGGTAAATATTGCATATTCTCGGGCAAATTTACACCCCAATTTTAAAAACATTAATTTAGTCACACCTCCAAATATACTTACAGAATCAAATTTAGTTGCAATTTGTCATTTGAAGTTAATAAAAAACTCGGGATATTTCATTTCAAGTATCTAGAGCAGGGAGTAGAAGGAATAAATTAACGATTATCCAATGGGTTATTAAATAGAAAAAATGTTATCCTGTTATCAGTATGATCTCCAATGAAATCAATCCAACATAAGAGAATTATTCAAATTGATTTGGTCACTAAGCAAATATTGTGACTTTGTGTTCATTGAATTCCAAATCGTTTTTGCTTTTCGATCGTACGATTTTTGTTAGCAGATATATTCAAGGTTGAAGCTAGATAACTTATTCATTTATGAATCAATTACAATCATTTTTCAATCAAATGTCGGATACATCGTGGCAAATACAAACCATTTTGTTTTTGTAAAAAAAAACGATGTTACAAGCTCTAATGATGAATTTAATCAAATTCGGAAAAATGCGAAGAAAATAAATGAATTTTTTCCAATACTATATCAATCCTTATCTATTACATTGATCGTTATCTCAACTAATTTGAAAGAAACAACAATTTTTTGTTCAATACATTGAGTGAATTTTCATATAGAAGAAAATATAAAACCGAGTGAACCTACTGTATTTAATCTGTAGAATGTGATTGAGAAGTAGTGCATAACAAACTTTCGGTCTCCAAGAAAACAAATCAAATGAAACCAAAAAAACAAAATTTGATATGAGAACAAGTTAAACAAAATGTATCAGAAGTAGCAGAAAATAAGCCGATCTTTCAAACCAAAGAAACTTCAAATTGAGAAATCCCTACCTTTACTATAGGTACAGGACATCGTAACAGTTGGACTCTTTAATCATCGAAGGAAAAATGTTTTCAGTTGAACCCGTAGATCTGTGTTTGGTATATACCTGGTAAATACAATCGTATATATCTATATTATTTAAAACTGGAATATTGATTTTTTTCTACACCACAGTGCTCCATACGTCGTTTCGTACAGATTTTGTGTTTAGTAAATTGCCATAACATGAAGGAACAATTGAGATAAATCCATATAACCCCCCTGAGATTGAAAAGTCTCTTTGAGGTTCCGAAATCATGAACATACTATTCTCGTTTAAAATCCCCATACTTTCACCTACCTATACTTATATACCACAGAGAATTATCTGTTCATTTCACCGGTGAGGTTTTTAAATAATTGTGTAACTTAATTTTGAAACCAATATCCTGAATTTTCGACAGTTCAGATAACTTTCTAGACGAAACAATGTTGAAATATTCCCCAAAAAATTTGTTTACTGGTTTTCATGGGGAATATCCTTCGAAGTTGACTTTCACTCATAAAGTTTCCAACTTAGTTTGCAAATTCTTTTAACAAATGAGCGGATGTCTTTGAAAGTAATTCAAAGTGGAACGACATAAGAGATTCTTTTATACTCGAGCGGTTATAGGTATGAACTTTGCATATTATGATTGAGGCAAGAAATTGGCCAACATGTTGATGACAGATATGAGAAATGGAGCAACATGGGAGATTGATTATCAGTATTGTATTAGTATTGAGAAAAAGGATTTGAATTCCACTTGTAGTTTTATGAACCAACTTTGAACCCACGGAAATATACACCTAACACCTTAAAAAATTATCCAAAAAACTAGCCTTCAATCTGGGAAGAGAAAAACTGGGGCCCGCAATCTAAATGATCATATCGCTATATACGAGAGTTATTAAACCTACTGTTCAGGTAGTTGGAGTAAATCTTTTGGATACCCCTTGGTAGTGTTTGGGCCATTTGGCCCATCGAATCATTGATGCTTTTTCAAGTACCCCCTCCAGTAATTTTGTTCTTTTTAATAGTTTTAGTTTCAAGTCCTTCGCTGAGTGTGCGCACGGAAATAACAACAACAAGCTATACAACGTGTTGGAAAGCTATACCATGAATGCCATCGAATGGAATTTACAGCTCTGGAAACAATTTCAAAGCAAAGAAGTTGACGGAAGTCTATTGATATGTGGAATCAAGCAACGCCTACTGCGGTTAGTCCTTAGAAGGATGACCGTGCCTGCCAGGGAAAAACTCTCTTTGAAATCCCGTACAACTGCAGTGTAGTAGCATATCACAGCTCGCAGGCGCTGTATCATTATGCACGAGATATAGTGAGAGATATGCCGTCCATTGGAGAGGTCGTCAAGATGGCGGGAAGTGTGCTCAGCGGCGTCGGTGATTAACCTTGGTAGCAGAACAAAGGTCCGACGTTGAACTGAAAAAGTATAGAATTGTCTGACATGATAATAAAGATATATTGCGGACAACACCCCGATATTTTTTATGGTTTTAAAATTAGTCCTAAGAACTTACGGAGGAAATGAAGATATATCTTTTCAAATGGATCACTTGATCATTAATAAATATAGATGTATGAAGAATTTCTGAATATGGATTGTTTGCAAATATTCCAGATTTTGAAAATTGTTGAATATGGTTGGTAATGTACATAAAATTATAGCTTTATTCAAGTCCATGTGATACATTATGACAAGAGACAAAATTCACAAAAAAATAGAAATAATCGATTTAGATGGGTTCAAAATTGGTTAATGACAGTTTTGAAATGAAACTACAGACCCAAATACTTTTTCTATACTGATAATCAACTCCAATACTCCACTTTGGTACGACTCGTATTAACGTAAAGCATCATCTTCCTAATGTGTGTAAATTTTCATGCCCCAATCTTCATTTTGAAATATTTGAGTGTTATTCACAAATGTATTGAATTTGATTGCTGTAGAGAGTGAATTTCCAATGGTGTCCAAACACAGGTACATTTCTTAAATATTTGTTATACTACTGCTTTGAAATCTACGAACATTTCTATAAAAAAAACTTTCCATTAATAATCAATAATATAGGTATGAAGAACTGACATGGTTCGTAAGTTGAACATCGTCATATGATATTATTCGACACTGGTATGTTTCAGTAAAGAGTTTTGTACATGGCACTTTATTATCACAATTCTGTATGAGTGAAGTTCCTTTTTTCCGGAGATATATTGAGATCGAATGAATTCAGAAACAAATGGTTTTACGAAAAACGCAGATATTTTTTGACATAGGAATGACTTTTTTTCAAGAATGCACCGAGTTGCCGAAGTTATTTGAAATTCATATTATACTCAATTTATGTGAAACTTTGCATTTCATTCTCTGTTTCGAGCACAGAAAACATGTATCGAAAAAACTATGAATGATGAACATCAACGCCACTGGAAGTATTTTTTGAGCTCACCAACCCTGTATGATCAAATCCCATATATTGTGATCAATAAGTCTGACGAGAAAACAAATTTTCAAGTCGTTCGAAAATGACCGTTTGAAAAGGAAGTCTAACCCTTCTTTAATAGCCCTCATTCTGTATTGGGGAATATAATGTTTTCCTGATAGCAAGCATCTCACTTCATAAGTTTGGAAAAGTTTGTATGAATATATAGACCAGGGCACGCCAACAGATACGTATAGAAATTATGCCACTTCCTGTGCTACCAATATATTCAGTACTTTCATGAAATAATTACATACTTGATAAAAAAAGAGCATTTTTTCTGAAAAATTTGTATATCAAAAATCATTGATGTCCTTATATAGGAAACGCCACTGGATTTCTCCACGTTTATAAAATAAGGTTATATAATTGGTACTCATCGCAGAAATGCAAGAAATATGTTTTCTCGGAAATCTTCTACTTCAGTGTTACCAGAACTGAAAACTAATCTTTCCGAGTGAATGCTATAATGTTTCGAATATTGCCACTTGGAATATTGAAGACATACTTTGACTCAAGGAATGGTGAAATATGGTAATGTTTCATGAAAACATGTTTGATGCAATACTAATGAGTCCAAATTCCATATACTTATTTTGATAAACGTGAAAATGTGGAGCATTCCAGTGGCGTTCCATATATCTAGTCTTTCGTATATAATCATTGAACGTTTTGCTCAAGGTTTCTATACATATCAACTGACCTGGACTAGACAATGTGATAGCTTTGTGTTAGTCTTTATTTAAAAAAACTCAGTCAGAACTCAGGCAACATTGAGCATGCAGAAATTATTGGCTTTCTACATTCTGAATAGAAAATTAAATAAAAAACTGGAAAAAATCGTTCAGATACAAATTGACTGATTTTTACATCTAAAAAGTTTCTCTTTCAATTTCAAATTTTACTTTTCCACAAAACGGAGAAGTAGAAATCGAAAATGACCAGGGTTGTTGGAAGGAATGATATGAGTTTTTGTTTCAAATAAAATATATTCTATTTCAGTAGAAAGTAGCAAATCAACTGACTAATTCGTTAGAGATAACGGTATTCCATACATTCACCGCCTTACACCTACCCTGCAGATGAACACACATTATCAACGTGTCACTTCATTTTGGAATGCTCAATGTTGTCTATGAATTGCACCGGTATCCACATTTTGATGACTTGGTTTACTTCTTCATCGGATCTCCGTTTGGTGGAGTCACACTTCACATTGGCAGCAATCCTTCGCTTGAAAAGTACATGAAAATACAGACAAAACCATATGGAAGGGAGGAAAGAACGCGATTGAGTTTATATTATGAATTTGTTTCTTATTCACTAAGATCTCAGTATATCAGTCGGTTGAGAAGACAATGAGGGAGGGGGGATATTTCATAGAAACACTGTATATAAAGGTCCGGAGTTTATTTCGATTGCCTGTAAAATTCCGGGTTTCTAGTTGATCTGAGTAAGTAGAAAATTCTAAGTAGCTGTAGAAAACCTGTATTATAGAGTAAGATTTTAAATTATCAAGCAAATCACCGCAAAAACAGACATTCAAGCTCTCTCATTGGTTGACATGATGAAATTTTGAAGCTGGAGACAACATAGTATCATGTTTATTTCGATGGAAAGATGGACTGATAGATATGTATTGAAGATGGGGAATAGTTTGAATTCAATGGGGTTCCTAATTGGGAAATTTATTTTGAATATCATGATGAATACAATTACCAGAAGCTTTGATTCAGTTCATCATGGAAATGTTCTGTGATATATGGATAAGACAGGATTATATGGAATTATATCGACATCAGAGTGTCCAAAGCAAAAACTGATTATATGATTCATCAAAATTAATCATGATCTAATATAACTATCAATCCCAGTTTTTAGATACATACTGTGGACAATACGACGAAACAACTATACGAGAGCTTCTTCAGGTGAAGATGAAATATTTCATTTTAAAAATGTAGAGCAGGTACTAGCAGGTATAAGATGTTGAGGATAACCCAATAGGTGATCGAATAGCATCGGTAAATCTTCAATACAAACGAATTCAGCAGAAGAAATTGCTTTTTGTATTTGTTGATTCCCATTACTTTTTAATCGAGTTTGCGTCATTTATTTTCCTACATGTAATATTTCAAAAATAGTTAGTGAGTGGTAAAAGTTGAATTTACTCCACCATTTATAAAATTGTTTCTATATTCGGAAATTCATTTTTGGATGTTCTAGCAGTTTGGCTACGTGAAAACTTGAACAAGGAGTTAATGTATACTCCAGACTTTTCATATCTAATGGTGATATATCCATTTTCCTAATACATTTACCAAATTAATATCAGTTTATGTATTGATATCGTGTTTTTCAATAAGTTGGCTGGAAATACGTGATAATTTTAAAATAACATGTATTTTAAGTGGCATATACTTCTTGTAAAGCTTTTTATTATTTTTTTGAAAGAACAGGTTTGAACCATATATATTTAATTGTCTATTGTTATTTTTTTGACAGAAATATTGTTAATATATGTACCACACTATTTTATACTGCTACTTTGTGTTAAGGTACTGAGTATTGTGATATCTGTATATAGAGTTATAAAAATTAAATGTGTTATTCATTTTGTTCTGGTTGAGTCTGAGAAGTTTGTTTTGAGCATAACAAAAATTAATAACAAACATATTTTTTCATAAACCTTCATATACAAATATAACAACATATCAATACCAATAAAAGTATACTTAATAGATTACACAAGAATATATTTCAATGAAAATTAGATCAGTAGATAATTGAATATAATCAAAGAATAGCAATGAGCGGCGGTTATTGTTGAAACCTATGGATCATATACTTTCGAAAAAAAACATAAGGAGTGTTTCTGAAGGGAAAAAAATATTAGTCAACCTATTTCTCACGATAAACAGATGATAATTCAGGTTAATTCATCAAGAACAATAAAGATAATACCAATAAATCAAAATAAGA
Source organism: Gonioctena quinquepunctata (assembly GCA_018342105.1). Classification (NCBI taxonomy): domain Eukaryota; kingdom Metazoa; phylum Arthropoda; class Insecta; order Coleoptera; family Chrysomelidae; genus Gonioctena; species Gonioctena quinquepunctata. The sequence continues at coordinate 272,887 of JAFIRS010000855.1, read as the reverse complement.
GATATCCAGTTTATGAATTCTTTTGGTTCCTGCACAAATTTTACCATAGGCCAAAAACAAAATATTCACAAAACGAATATCCGAACACAAAAATAGTTTTGTTGATTTTGAAACAAATTAAACTGACCTCTTGACTGGACAACGTTAATTTTTAATTCTGGAATATAACATGTAGAAAAAAAGTTCGGAAACCAATAAACACACAAAGTCTTAATCTCTGCTTGTTGATACGGTAATAATTGAATTTTATCGGCTGATAATGGGATGAAATTATTGGATTATTTTCGATTACATCTTTTACCAACTACTACCTGCTCTACGCATTACAGAATGATCTCCTCCTGAATAAGCTACTGCATAGCAAAACACGTGATCACTTCTGAAAGAAAACAGGGTGTTTTTTATTTACTTTAATATATATATATATATATATATATATATATATATATATATATATATATATATATATATATATATATATATATATATATATATATATATATATATATATATATATATATATATATATATTATATATATATATATATATATATATATATATTATATATATATATAAATATATATATATATATATATATATATATATATATATATATATATATATATATATATATATATTCAGCCGCATCAATTCAAAAATGTTTATCTAGGAATGATGTTGGGTTTTTTTTTGCTGTAAAATATTAATAATAATATTATTTTCATTGAAACGATTAGGGATAGGAACTATAAAGGCTAACTCAGGGTTCGAAACCAGCGTCTATATGGTTCACATCCTGAGATAAGTGCCTAATTGGCATATAGTATAATCAGAGAAAATATAACAATATTCCTAAACGGCCCACAGTTCACAACCTTGCATATGTTTTGGTGTGAAGCTTTGAGAAATGAGAAATCCGCTCAAACAAGTTTGTCCAATCATAGACTTCCGAAATTAAAAAAATATATACGATATTTTTTTCGTGTCGCTTGCTTTTCGATTTCTATTTCATATCAGTGATGATCACTGATCCGCTACCTGACATTGTAAAGAACACCCTGCACTCTATAAATGACGAGTACAAAAAATTGGCCAAGTGTGAGTTTGACTCGCGCAGAAAGGAATCCGTATCAATAACCGTTCTATTTAAAGAACGGTGGAACATGTCTACATTTGTCATTAAAACCTGCATATATACGTGAATTTGGCTGACCTGTACCAACAAATGGCACATTCTCAAAGTATTTCGGAATGTTAACGCTTCTACATCCAAATTTTTTTTATTAAAGCTGCGGAGGTGTGTTTTTGGAATGATATCGTGAATAAGAAAGAAATAATCCCATACAGTCCTGAAATGTCAACCATTATCTATTACAAATTCATTGGTAGTTTATTATCAGTATTTGGAATTCAAGTAAATAGAAAATTCCACCCTTTTAAAAAAATCTGCTAGTAATCCAAATCTTGAGCATATTCAAGTCCATTACCTCCGATTTTCAGCATCAGTTTGAGGTTGAATAGACAGGCGTTCCAATTAGTCAGCTGAAATCGATTGATTTATTCATATGAGGACATTAGAAAGAATATAAAAATTAATATTACTGAAATATTTTGAATCTACTTCGAATGATCAATTTCTCCTTTTACATAAACACAAAATAATTTCGAATGTCCTATCATTTCAATCAAAATTTTAAAAATGTTCCTCTTTAAATAAGCATAATAATATCTCCTTTTTCTTGTCTTATTACTTATAAGACAAATTATGTGGAGGAAAATCCGTAGCCAGAGCTATGGAGTAGAGAGATATTGATCAGTTCATTCGAGTCTGCAGGCATTAGTTGTGTCTGCGTGGCCTAAGGGGACAAAAATCCCGAAACCATTAAACAGGTGGTCACTCTGAATAGAAGAGGTCAATACATTTCTGCTTCGCAGCTAGCATCTGCAAAGTAACCTCGCATCGAAAGGCTTTGCACAATTATCATTTACCTGATTGAATCCAATGTATTAACCAGGCTAGTAGTTGTTCCCTGATGGATATTTGACTACTTTACTAACCTATACTATAGGTTAGCTTACATTCAGCTCTTTCGATATAATAAAGATATCTTCCAGCACATATGAACTCACTGGTAATAATTATTCGGTGAACTGAAGTTGAAAGAGAAAGTACTGCAGTGGAAAAACTGAAGCAGATTGTAGGTAATTGCTTCAATTATCAATAATTTCTTGAAATCATAGCAATGGATATTTTGACATCATCATCTCTTCGGCTCCAAAATTCTCCAATATCAACCAATGAAAAGGGGCTTTCCAGTTTTGAATGCACCCCAACCCCTATATCGCCATCGCAAAACATTCAGCAGGAACGTTCGTAGCAGATCAAACGGTATTTTTGGTCTACTGCCGTGTGTGTTGATATTTAAAATTATTTTTTAACAATGCATCTAACTAATCCACCCCTTCCCTATTAGTAATAGGTCCTTTCGTACCCATACCTGGAAGTTAGGGGTTCCTTTCCTTTGTTATCTATCAACAGGCAGTTCACTTGAGGAAACCCACGACAACCAGGCAAATTCCAACAGAGGTTTATTTTTCGAATATAAATGGGTCAGATCAGATCTTTTCATAACACCATTTTCAAAAAACTGATTTCCACCACGCTAATCAATATCGAAGAGTTTGGAGATTTAGATTGACGAATATTGATTTATTTCACACAACATGCGTCTTTGGATTTCTTCTGTTAATTTTGCGAAGTTTGAATGGAAAACCACTTTCTGAAAACATTTCTTGAAAATTGGAAAAAATATATAGAAAACAACTACTTTCACGGCTATATGCCAATCTGTATATATATATATATATATATATAAATATATATATATATATATATATATATATTGTAGAAATAGGTAGTATCTTGACTGGAAACGTATTCACAAAAGGAGAAATGGAGGAGAAAACCAAATTTTATCTTTTCTTGAGGTTGCAGTCAGTTCAAACGGCCAGTGTAATAATACTATTTGTTGTTTGTCAAGCTTTCGAAATAGTTTTATTTCATTATCAAGACATCTAAAATTCCAATTATTAATTTGAGAGGGGAAATTTGGAAAAAATAATGACCTACCAGCGTGAGAATGTTACATAAAAAAACACCGAATGCACATAATATTGAAACATTAAAAAAGATTAAAATACTAACACAGTTATTGGTACATATTAGGAGACGTCTATTTTGAATGATGACATCAAAATAAATTGAAAACCAGAGAAACCATTTGACACAATTTCGATCTATTATATGTTATATTTTTTCCGACTGAAAAAATTGCTCAATTAAAAACTGATAAATATACATAGGCCAAACAAGCAGGACTTTATCAGGGCGTATTACCTCTCATAAAAGTGACAACCTCAACATAAAATAGCTGTGCACTTGCTGAGCATACTATAAAACTCATTTTGGCAACTTTAATAGTCCAAAAAATTTTGCGATAAAAAGAAATGAAGAAAAAGGGAATTTTCTTGAATCGGTCCATATTAATAATAAATAGGCATCCATGAATAAACGATCAGAAATTTCTAATCTAAGCGTAATTTATGTTATTTATTAAAAATTAACAATAAAGACCGACCCCTTTGACAATCTTTATTTTTTATTTTTCCAGTCGGAAAAATATAACATAAATAGTGAAATGTGTCAAATATTCTCTGGTTTTCAACTCTTTTGTTGTCAACATTCAAATAGACGTCTCCAATATGTACCAATAACTGTGTTAGTATTTAATCTTTTTTAATGATTAAATATTATGTTGTGTATATGCTGTTTTTTTATGTATCATTCTCACACCGGTAGGTTATTATTTTTTCCAAATTTTCTTTCTGAAATTAATCATTGGAATTTTTAGATGTCTTGATAATGAAATAAAAATATTTCGAAAGCTTGACGAACAACAAAGAGTATTATTACACTGGCCGTTTGAACTGACTGCAACCTAAGAAAAGATAAAAATTTGGTTTTTCTCCTCCATTTCTTGATATATATATATATATATATATATATATATATATATATATATATATATATATATATATATATTGCAACATTGAGGCAATCGTGTCATTCACTTGTTCGCCAATGAGTTCTTTCTCACAGATGTTTTTTCAAGTCAGGTTCATATAACAATATCTATCAGATCTGGTCCAACGTTGAAATAGTGGCCAAAAAGTAGTTGATTTCCGTTGCATATTTGAAATCACCTGCATTTCCTATATTAAATTTGGAATGTTTTCCTGTTCAGCATGAATACCATAAGGTTATCATGAACGATAGGTAATAGTGACTGAAGTTTATCTCCCGAGTGTTGAATTGGTGGAAATTCGGTCATTGATGAAAACAAAATTTTATGAAAACAAAATTTTGAATAGTTGACATTTTGAAACTTAAATGTTTGATCTACAAGAATCTGTATTATGGGAAAAAACAAGAATATACATGTTAAAATAGAATTTTGAATGAAGTTTAGAAATCAAAGATAAAAGATGGCCTAAAATGACAATCAATCATTGGAGAAAAATGAAGACCTGCTTGAAAAAGGAAAAACTGATACAAAAGAAAATTTTCTCATCTGTTTTTTTTCGAGATTTTTCTTTTTCCCATGATTGTTTGTTATTTCAGTCCTTCTTTTATTTATGTTTAGCTTACATAATTCAGGTATCTTATGAATTTTGATATTCTCTATGTATGTTAACTTCATACCCTATAATTCGTTGGAAAAATTACTATAATTAAACTTTTTGATGGCAGCTATATTGACAAGCAAATATGGATACCATCATATGGAGAATAATCCTTTAAAAAGAAAACATTTTATTTCGAACAATCATATTCTTTTCTTCCCGTTCACCATGAAATATATTTTATTGTATTACAACAACATGATTCAGTTGGTTCTACTACATTTCGTTGGAACAAATATTCTCTGTTAGGGGAACCAATAGAATATTTATTCAATCGACCAAATCGTTAATGATTGTGCGATAAAATATATTAATGGATACGTCTATTTTACCGGAATAATTTTTTGATTTTCTTTTTTCACTTTTTTGGAAAACTTTTCCTGGGAGTCTGATCTGATGCAGATTTACATTCGAAAAAATGAAAACCTCAATCTCATGCTCGACAGATATATAACTCCGCAATACCAATCCCATTCGAAAAAACCGTCGGTGAATCCATTTAGTTCATTGAAAATAACCTTAACACCTCATGAAATGATAAAACTATACATAATAAAAATTTCACATTAAACTAAAATATCATAAACAACTGAACAACTTATCCCAGCATGGTCCATCATGCACAGCTTTTGCATGTCCATGTAAATCGCCTATTTGCATATGAAATCGATTTGATGTACCCTCTTCATCCAAAGTGGAAATGTTTCCCACGTGATTCAATTATTTTGAAGATCCAATCAATTCTGTTCGAACCGAATTGTGGCGCTCGAAAAACTACGTTTCATTAACTTTGGATGGAAATGGATCATCAATTGGGACCATACTGCCCATTTTGTTATTTTTTTCATAGAACTGATTTTTCATGATCGAAAAGTGTAGAGGAAATTTATTCTTCCATGACCAGTCGTTTTTCCAGAGTAGGTGGCTTGATTGAAATGGAAGATTTTCCCAAGGGAACCTTCGAATCGTGCTATAATTTTTTTTAACCAATGAAGGGATATATTCCTTTTGGTTTTCTAGTGAATGGATGATTATTTCAAATATTAAAGACATATAAATTACATCCTTTATGATGTTTCTCAGAGAATTCATTCCCAGATGATCAATTGTATTAATAAAAATACACAACTCTTGTTGCTTTTGAAATGCGTCAGAGATTTAATCCAGAAAATGGCCCTCATTTTTCTTATATTCCCAAGTGATGCAGTATTCTACGAAACACTACAGTTGGCATAGATTATCAAGAGACATTGGATATTCGAGCACTTCCTACTATTATTCGTTCAAGGTAAGATTTTGATATTTGCCTAGATATGATAATAAATGTTTCAATACAATAATTGGGAAAGATACCTTTTGGGAGTACCATACTGAAGTAACAAAATCGAAAATATTTTAGGTCAGTCAGACATGACTTTTTATTTGCATTAATACCATGTTGTGAGTCATATAAGATTAAACTATTTTAATTTTACTCGCAAGCCCCGATTCAGCAACTTCTATTCTAAACTACCAATAATTGTTTTTCCAGAAAAATGTCTATTACACTACAACATTTTTTCAATAATAGCTTCGTCATTATTGAAAATGACTGAAGATAGCTGATTTTATGCCCTTCACATTTCTTTAAAATCGTTCCATACATTGAGTATATAACCACCCCTAAACATTCAGCTATGTGAAGAAATAGGTTGATGATTTTGTTCCAATGGAATAAGATTAACGCCACTGCACTGCTGTTGGAAATAGAACCAACCATTCTCGTATATATACATATATGTGTAAATATATATATATATATATATATATATATATATTTTCTTCAAATTCTCGGAATAAAGGTCTGATTCAGTCAATTCATATAATTTTTCTTAACGACGTTTCGACATGGTATTTGTCATCATCAGGTTAAAACACTAAAATTAAAATATGGGTTTAAAAGTGTTTTAAGGAACAAATAATGTCGAAACGTCGTTAGAAAATTTATGAATTACTGAATCAGACTTATTCCAAATTTGAAAAAATATATATGTGGTCAAGAAACTAAAGAAAAAATATATATATATATATATATATATATGTTTATATATATATATATGTTTATATATATATATATATATATATATATATATATATATATATATATTGTGACGTTTCCAGTTTTATTTTTTACATTTCGTTTTGGTGACATATCTGCACATTTGCATGAATGAGTCAGGTTGATAGCAAGTTTAAATAAAAATGAGATATTTTTTTTTTGTCCAAACTCTAATTGTAGGATTTTCTAATGATCGTGACGACATTAATAGTGAATATACCTGTTGAATCTACTAATAAATTCATCTCCAATCCTATAAATTCTTATTATATGTAGTTTTTATCCGGTCATATGCTTTCAGTATGATTTGATGGAAATTGGAAGTACCTTCAGGAATTTTAACGACCGATATAAATAAAAAAATTAGAGTCACGAACTGTACATGAACATAGGTATTAAAGCACTTAATGAATGATAAAGGTGACAGTTATTATAGCATTAACACAGTATCTTATTATTAATAACAGATGAGCTGAGTTTTAGACCTGAATTGAGTTTTGATTTCCACCAATCGGATTGACTTATTTTAAATTTTACTCCAATGTGAATTTTTACATTTATCAATTATTCTGAAAACTGAAATAATCGTAGATTTCCGACAATATATGTTACTAGTATACACGATAGTGGTATTTTTCTTGTTGTTTTTAAATATGGTCCACTTTTTTTTCTGTAATACCATAGTCGCCCTAAAGAAGCCCCACGCGACGTTCATCAAACATGTCGATAATTTCTCATCGTTGGAGAGCCTCTGCATGCTTTTGAATCCTACCACTCTGGAAACGGTGCCTTGACAACCATGTTTTGTGCCAAATGTGCCATTTTTTGTTGTCGGTGCCATTTCAGAGACGCCATGTATGCGTCGAATTCCTCCACTCTGTATACTATGCCATGGTCTTTTTACTAATGAGTGACGACCATTTGCTGAATTGATTGTAGACATTTATCGAGGTGGCGATGTTTTTTCATATATCCTGTAGAATAGGAGCAGGGGACCCCATAGTATATCTGAGCTCAAGACCACATAGTATTTTTTTTATCTAAGTGGAATGTTTGTCGAAAGAAGAAACAATTCCAGGAGCAGAGATGACCGTGAGATAAATATTAGTGTTTTTGGTGACACTGATAGTTTCAAATTTCAAAAAAAGTTGGGATATATGTTTTCATTCATTTGAGTAATGAATTTTCATTTGCCTGTGATGGTACCTTTTTAATTTTTTTCTGCATTTATTTATATAATTTGTAACTTTCACTCTTTCCATATATTTGGAAACGCCCCAATATGTTATTTCTGCTAAAAATAGACGTTTTCAATGTCAAACTTCTGCTCAAATTACATGATCTATAGATATATTCAGAATACATGACCACGCCCCTTCAGAAATGGCTGCTGGAGTGCATACAAAGCCACCTCCTCGAGGTGAAGAGCGGAAACGAGATAAGGCAATCAACCGTGGGATTGGGCCACGTGATAAGCCCGTTAACCGGCTGAGGGTTGGAAGGGCCTGGTGTTTCACCATGTGGGTAGGCCGTCGATGTGATGATCTCAGATACCTCTGGGTAAAATCCAGGTCCCTTCGGATTAACATGGTAGAGTGCTTAGTAGTCGTGGCGACAGCCGCGACGAACCCTCACTCGAACGGATAACTGTCACACGAAACACGAGTAGCGGAAGGCCTGATGCGGCGATAACTCATCAAACGTAATGGGAATAACCTTGTCATGTGAGTTGATTCTCGCAAGCGGGGGTAGTCACATTGACATGGGTACCCAGGGGATGGGGAAGCCTCGCCGTTCGCGGCGCCTCTGGGGGGCAGTGGTGCTAGGTAGTGAATAATGGAAAACCATACCGTCATTCGGTAGAGCGATGGGAGTCCTTGATCTGTGGGTCCAGGCTATAGGATTCTCTGAACTCGGCGAGGGAGCAGCGTATTATTCCGCTCGGGTACTGACATCCCAGAGCCAGTAGCATGTCTTATCACGTGGCTCCACCGAAGCTGAGCTATGCGGTAATACAAAGGGAGCGACTGTTTTATCTTCGTCCGCTATTGAATTTGAAGACCGAAAGGCGGCATGAGATTGACAAAGAATGAACAATCCCGTAAAAATATCAAAGACACTATCATGCATATGTTACAATGACATTTACGATCTGACCGTTAAAACAGATCGAACTCAATTACGACAGGACATTCATTTTATTTCTATTGAGCCCAAAGCCGCGATATATAATTAACGATTCGCCGATAGCCGGGAGGAAACATTAACTCGTAGAAAGGCTTTCGAAAAGTGCCGCCGTGACATTAATATCCAAAAGTATATTTCATTACCGTGAGATCACACCGCGCTTATTCAAAAACTAAGAAGGGGTCATAGTCAAAAGTAAACGGGGAGTAGATTATTAGATCAGAATTCATTCAGTGTTCAGCAAGTACAGAGAGACGTTCTGTTTTAGGCTCCATATTATGGAGCGAATTAAAGTAGTTCCATATTTCATCTAGTGAAGATGCATCCCTATCTTCTGATGCGAAGTAAACGTTGACTTCGTATTTTATTCATGAAGTAGCTAATTCATCAAAAGTATGCAGAAAAATAGTGGAAGTGTAACTCTCAGAAATTATCTCAGTAATAACTCAACGAAGGGAATTATTATTTGTCAGAGAAGCTAAATAATCATATTACGACCAGTAAACGCTTAATAACAATCGGTAATCCAAAAGAATAATTAATCATTTTTCAAAACGAGGTGTGTTCTTCAGTGGAGGGTAAGAAAATGAAATTGTTTATTTGACAAGGTTTATATGTATAGTGTAATAAGGAACTTTTCCCTTATTGATTTCATAGTAGAGTCAACTATTGATTCGACAAAAGTAGAAATATTAACAATCGCCAAAATAACTGAAGAACAGTTGATTTATTTGGCATTGCATATTTGTTTCTCATTCAAATATATTTTATATTGAAATTCATTTGGACTTTCTATACATTTTCGCCGTAAATTATACCAGGTGTATCAATTGTTTTTAAATTTTAGAAAATACATATATATATATATATATATATTATTACAAGTCCTAAGTGTATTATTGTTTCTGAACTATCTGAGATTGGTAACTGTACTGTCAAATTAAGTCCCACGCTTCATTACATACTGAGTGAGATAATTCTCTCAAGTTGTCCAGTTATTGGTCAATAGACTAATAACGCTCAGTATGGTTAAGGCCTAGCTTTAACAAAAGTACGAGCAATCGTAAGATTTGTTGGTCGACGAGGGGCATTTACTTCTCAAACGGTCACCGGTCGTATCAATTTATTACAGGAAAAAAATTAATAGCCCAGAAATTATCAAAAGTCAATGTGCAACCCTTCAACAGCAAAATCTTCCATTTTTGTATTTATATATCCATTATTCTGCAATTTTATTCCACTCTGGTTAATGAGAGCAGTGAAAAGAGCTGGGATGATTTGTATTTTCCACTACTTTGTATTTCATACGATTTCTTCTCACAGTGGAAACCATTTTATAGTGTAAATTCTACATTTTTTTCTCAGGAATCCCATTACCGAAGTCGTTCGTTGCTTCGTTCCCGAATGCAACGCAACTAGTTTTTCAGTTACTTACAGAACAACGAAAGTTTTATTGGTTTCGGCAATCTCGCTGCAACTTTCGTGGCGCCAATATGAAATATTAAAAATTTTCACCAGTTGGAAAATTTTCGAATTAAACAAAGTTCATCCCAGGATGATCCCAATGAAAAAAGAAAGGTATGATGCATGTGGGTATCTAATTGACCAATTGGTTCTTTGATTGATTCCTACTTGCATAAAACTCATAACCAAAAACCACAGAGGTCGCAAAAAATTTTTTTGAAACAGACATACTCATTCGTCCATATCCACTGATATTCTCGATCTATTCTGAACGAGAATTGTATCTGTCGTTACTTACTTGCATTGTTGGTAAGAGCACAAAATATAGTTTGCTCAGGAGAAAAAGTGAGAGAAAGCATTTATATATTTAAATAATATAAGTTATGGATATTTTTTTTCGAGTAATTTTTTAATACAGTTTAAAAAATTAATTTCATATTTTAATTTTACCTATTATTTCTAAATAAACAAATAAGATTTACAAGTATTATTATAGTGAAATCTTATAAGCAACAAGTATCTGTAATTTTCTTATCTATAGCCAGGGCAATATTCTATGAGATGATTCCTCAAGGTTGAAACATTTACTCTATGGTTCTTGGGCATAGTTGGTGAAAATGTTTTCGTATTTTGCCAAAAGGAAGGAACATCTCTTGTACTGATAATCAAACCTTGTCCAAGGACTTTCTGCAAAAATTTATATCATTTAAACATCCTAAAACTGATTCCATCAACTCACAAATATTGAATTTTATTGTTTTGAAGTAAATATGCACGATTTTCAACATGTTTTTTTTTCATTTCAAATCTTCTCGACATACATTAGTTTCAAATATTCTGCCCCAAGTTACAGGATGAATTTTCCATCGAACATCCAATGAATTAAAACTCAAACTAATTTACTCCACATCATCTTTCATCCCAGTTGTTTGATTGGGACCGGACTCAATCAAAACTTTCTAAGGGCTCGAAATTAGTTCAATTAACAGTTTTCCAATTGACTTCAAAGAACTCCAATGAATGTTTGAGTTTTCTTGTACTCATGAATATACCTGTTAATTTAATTCAGTGTGATTCATGCCATTTTCGGAAGCTTCATTATTTCGTGGAGTATGTCGAAGCTTTATTTTGAATTAAATCCTGTATATTTACTTTCACTATTCTTTATTCTTCATTATTCATTCTCAATTCTCCATTCTTCAACAATTCATTCTCTATTTTCTATCTTTCAATTCTTTATTATTTTTTATTTCTGGCTGTGTGGCTTTTTCTCTACCACTCTTATTCTTTATCCGAGAGTGGAACTATCAATAATTTATTCTCCTGCAGGGGATACCATAGGAAAAGTTGCATGCCATGTTTTGTTTTTGGGTGCTATGAAATATTTGATTTAATTTTCAAATAGAACTAAAAACACTGAAAAAAACCTATATGGTCGAGAGCTCAATGGATTTTCGAGCAACTAGAAAATCTCCGAAGTGTTGAACTCTAGCCTCATGCTTGCCAAAAATGAAAATCTGATTCTTTGATTTACCATAATAATACCAATATCCATTAGTGTTTAATATATGTCAACAAGCATTGACCATATTGATTTTTGAATGCTCGAGTTTTTGCGGTATTAGTTTTGGACTCCACGAAAGGTTACCATGTGACGTTCCTGAGAACGAGAACACCGTGGTGTCATGCATGGGAAAAGTTAACCTCAAGAGCTTTTAGTACGAACCTCACATAGGTGGGATAAAAAGAGACATGTTCCATACATACACCTCATCATGTTCATGGATTGGCGGAATAAGAAGTATATCTTTGGAAGAGAACAAACAACATTATGAATGGAAAGAAGGTAGCTAAAAAAAAATTTCATTAACATTCTCCTCGATTGTTTAGAGGTTGTAGTCATTGAAAAACACCTCCGCAGGCAGTGAATCGTAAAATTTGTCGTGCAACAAATATTTATTTATGATCGATATGTACAGTTGGATGGGAACTGGCCAAATTGTACGATAGCGTGAAGAGTCGACACACAATTGAAATTATTTCTGGGCACATCTCTTGAGCAGCATTGGTGGAATTCTGTCGGATTATGTAGCTTAATTGATATCCAAATGGGAAAGAAGTCATCGAACGGTTCGTTGGCGGTATATTACTTCAGGCATAAGGCTATCAACAGGGGTAATGAAAGATTGTGCTTCTTTTGTGGATGTAGAGAAGAATTTGTGGTAATAATTACGGCTAGTGGGTTGGTGTTGTTTTTTCAGGATTGGTAGCAACTGTTCACTTTTGGTAAGGGGAAAAGAAACTGGTGCTTGAGTTTCTTTCCACTACTTTCGTTTAGGCAGTTTTCCAAATTGTATATTATTTCGCTATTGTACGCCTCTTTCCATGAGTTGATCTTATTGCACGAGTTTCTTGTTGGAAGCGTTGGATTTTTTTATTTTTTTTATGTTCTGGTTCCCACGAAAAGGGATATCCTGTGATGTTCAGAGAACATCGTGGGAACCAAGGGAAAGAAGGTAGGAGTTGGTGTTCTTCTTAAATTTCTGGAGGTTGTATGCCTCGGGGAACACCTCCCTAGGCAATGAGTTCCAAAGCCTCGCTGTTCGTTGGATGAACGAGTCTTTGGAAAGTGATGTTCTGCAGGTCTCCAAAGTGACCACGAAGGGGTGTGATGACTGAACTTGACGGGTTAGTCTCGAAGAGACTGCCAAAGCAGGAACGATTGTTGATATTTCAGAAGAGCATCGCCCATGAAAATATCTATAAAATAGAGACAAATCGCCAACTTTTCTACGATGTTCCAGACAAGTGAGCGAGTTTGTAAGCGAGGCATCACCGACGAGACGAATTGCCCTTTTTTGGACAGAATCCAATAGCCTCAGGATATGTTTAGGTGCCGCACTCCAAATATGGGAACAGTATTCCAGGACAGGTCAGATCTGTGCCTTATAGATCATAAGCAGCTGACTGGGGCTGAAATAGCTCTTGGCACGAAACAAAAAACCAAGTTTTTGGGATGCACTTTTGGCAATGGACCTCACGTGATTTTCCCAGGAAAGGTTATTGTTGATAGTAATACCAAGCATCGATATGGATGGCTTCAGTGGTATGGTTACTCCTGACAAAGTTATGTTAGGCACAGTGAGATCGGCTTTTCTAGAGAAAAGACATGCTTGTGTTTTGTTTGCATTGAATTCTACCAAGTTATTAGATCCCCATTCGAGAATTGTTGCTACGTCCATATTTATATTATTAACATTTCTTCCTCGTTCATTTCTGGTTTCACGGGCTGATATAGGGGCCCTGGAAGAGAAAGCGGTATGGAGGGTACTATCATCGGCGAAGCTGTGTACTGGACATGAAGTTGCTTTCAACAGGTCGTTGATGTGAAGTAGAAATAGTGTTGATGCGAGAATAGATCCTTGCGGAACACCAGCATTTATGAGTAGAGTGTCAGATGAAACTCCATCGACCACTACATGGAGAGACCTGTTTGAGAGAAAACTAGCAAGCAGAGAACACAGCTGAGGGGGCAAGCCATAAGACGGAAGCTTGGCGAGGAGTCCCTGGTGCCAAACTCGATCGAACGCCTTGGAGATATCTAATGCCACAGCTAAAGTTTCTCCATACTTTTCAATAGATAGCTGCCATATATGTGAGACGTAAGCGAGCAGGTCACCAGTTGATCTCTGATGGCGGAAGCCATATTGCCTATCGTTGACAATTCCTGAGTCTTCCAGATATTTCATGAGCTCGATGTTGATGGCTTTTTCCATGACCTTTGAAATAATAGATAGCAGTGCGATAGGTCTGTAGTTGCTAGGTAGGGCCTTTTTGCCTTTTTTGGGGACTGGCTGTACTCTTGCAATTTTCCAATTGGACGGAAATACCCCCAAATTGTAAGAGTGGTTGAACAACTTGCAAAGAACAGGTGTTACTTCGGGGGCACATTTCTTGAGAACAATCGGCGGGATTCCGTCAGATCCACAGGCTTTGTTGGTGTTGAGACCCAGCAAAATATTTCTGATAGTACGTTGGCGAAAGGTGATCTCGGGCATGTGACTGTCAATAGGTGTAATGTTCGGGGGTTGTTTTCCCGATGAATCCATAGTGGAATTTCCAGCAAATAGGTGCGCAAAGATATTGGCTTTTTCCTGGGCAGTCGTTGCTAGTGTTCCATCTTCTTTGGTTAGAGGAGGAAATGAGCTGGAAGTGAAGTTTCTTCCCACAGCTTTGGCGAAAGACCAAAATGAACGGGATCCGTTAGGACATTCAGCAAGTTTTGATCTTATTTTGGCATTGTGGGCATCTTTTGAGCATTCTATTGTCTCTTTGCATATGCCTCTAGCCTCGACATATGCTGCTCTGGTCTCAGGGCCCGGATTTTTTAGCCATCGATGGTATGCTGCCTGTTTGGAAGCCACAGCTCTAGAGCAGTTTCTGTTAAACCAGGTCTTATCGGATGATGTTCTTCTTTCGGTAATATTCCTGAATAAGTCATTAGTAATACTCCTGAATAAGTCATTATAGCTCTGAAACATCCATTGTTCAACCAACGTTTTTTGAAGACTTGGATCTTGATGATATAAGGTATGTAAGATTCCATTCCCAGCAGAATAATATCTGAGATTGATTGAGAGTACCGAGATGGGTCATGTCTATCAAAACAAACTCGATGCCACGGAAATTCTGAGACCATCCCAACCGATTGAGTTATAGTACCAAATGACTCTTCGGCGGCAATTTTTCTGAAAAGCAAATGTTTATGTTTTATGTTTCCAAACGGCACATATAAAACAATGTGTTGGGATAAGGAAAGAGCGAAATGATACTATTTCACATCCCATAGGAGCTAAACATGTTGTTTGTATTTCATTATAAACCTACTCACACTTTCGGATTCTTTTCTTGTAACGTGACGCCTAGTTTTGAAATGATATACTATACTACTAAAGTCCTGGATAAATGGGGCAAATATATTCCTCCAGGTGAATTTGGCATCATTGACTACAATCCCTTCAGGCGAAACTATTTTGTCTCTGGCCATAAACTTTAGTACTGAACGTTCACAGTTTCCCAATCAAATATGCCTTCAGTCCTGGACGTCACTCCTATGAAATTCAAAGATATAAATGCCGGGGTACCACAAGGCATCGTGCTAGGGCATGTCCTTTATCTACCCTTTACCCCAGACGCGTAACGATAATATAGATACATTTGCAGATTACACTGCAATTCTGGCCGATGGAAGAAATACAGCATTCTTTCATGAATTATGAAAAGACCAGTAACCAAATATAAATCAACAAAACACACAACACAATCGAATGAAAAGGAATTACTGCCAATTCTCTAATAAAAACAGTCGAAGACCAATTATAATTAATAACATGATGATAAAAATGGAGATGAACGAATTAATATCATACGGACCAATAAATAATATATAAAATTGATAGTTATGAAAGCCTAGTAATGGGGGATTCAAGCGAATGAGTATACAATAACAATGAAGGAGTAGTTAGGAACAGAAGGAGAAACAGCAATAAACCACAATGGTGGAGAATTATAGAACTGTGTATGAAAAATATTTTATAATGGCAAATATAAAATTTCTCCATGAAGATAATATTGAATATATACAGAACGTAGAGAAAACGGGTATATATGGAATACTTCCTGGTAAGTAATGAGAGAAGGTACTGGATGTTAAAGTTTTTCGGTGCGAAACATGAAAAAAGCGGTTTCAGACATGAGAATTCATAACGCCTCAGGTGAATATACAGAATCTATGGGGGAACAGACGATAGGAGAGAGGTGCAGAAATATTAACGTACTTCAAAAGAAGCCTCAAAAGGAAGATGTGGGTGGTAAGCAGCTTAATGGAGTGTAGAAGTAGCAAAGAAATCAAAGAAAAGAAGAAAGTGGGGAAAGAATATTCAACACAGAAACCACATAAAACTACCAGAAATACAAACAGAAGAGTATCCTAGTGAGAAAATAAAGTGAACACGAGTGAGGAGTAATCATGGATGAAATTTGGATTATAAACTAACAACTTCATATGACGAAAATCAAAAATTATTCACACACGTAGGATGAAGATAAAACAGGAATATTCTTTCAAATGAATATGGAGAATGGAAAGGTGGGCAAGAAAACTCCAAAGAGCTACTAGAGAAAGTAAAAAGAAGAAAAAAAAACGAATCGGGAATATTTACGAGCCGAAAGAACGAAATAAACAGTATAACAGAAGGAGAATACATAAAATACATAAAATGAAACTAGGTAAACCACCCACCCAGGAATGAACCTTACCCGAAAATCGACAAATGGAAAAAATTTGCCCAATCTATTAGAAATGGGATAGCAAAGAGTGTAAAAATTATAGGGATATAACTTTTGGAAGTATAGTTAGAAAATTATATGCGAAGATCATCATCAAGAGGGTAGACTGAGAACAAAGTAAAAATGAAATAGAATCGTGTTTTAGGAAAATCAGAGAAAACTAAGATCAAATATTCGAATGAGATAGATAATACGACAGGAAGATATATGGAACATTCTAAAAGAACGTTACATAGAGAACAACGTTATTGAACACACAAAGAACCCATACAAGGAACACAGAGAATTACGTAAGGCTACAAAATGATGGTTCAAAAACTGTTCCACAAGCAAAACAGGCTTAAGACAAAAAGATGTACCCGTCATTTGAGCCCATTACTTTTTATATAATATTGGACGAAGTGGTAGAAAAATGGGATGAAACGTTAAAGTTATGTAATTGGCTTTTAGAAAATGAAGAATATAGGTGTTGCTGGTTCATGTTACGCTGACATTATTAAATCTAGAGGAACTGGGAGGGACCTACAGAAGAATGTCAAATATATAATGGAAAAGTGAAGGAAAAACATGGAAATCAAAATAGAAAAAACCCAAACCATAATATTGGAAAACCTGAAGAAAAAACTGCATTGAATAGAGGGGGTACCTTAGAAGAAGCAAAAAAACTATATGGAAGCAATTGCAAAGGATAAGGCGCACTCGAAAACGAAATAAATTACAGAAAAGCTGCAACTGGAAAACTTTTCTATGCAATCAAAATAAATGTTATAAACCATAAAACAACAATGAACAGGTGAAAGCTGAGATCATCAACAGAGTATTGACTCCAACACTGATATATTCAAGCGAGTCTTGGCGCTGACAAAAAGAGAGGTATGTAGGTTCAATAAGTGAATAGAATAAGAAAAGAAACCTTCTGAAAACAGCTCAAAATATTCATGTTGAAAGACCGATATGAGGAAACCAATTATGTTCCATAGATTTTCGTCGGCAAAAATCTATTGCTGACCTACTGAATGCAATGCCACTCTTGTATGATTTCTGGTGAGTACTTCTTTTTGGATTCATCTATATGAGTTCCTAATTAGGACTGGAATAGAAAATAAAATAACTATCTGAATAAAAAGGGAAATTTTTTACTTTTAGATATTTTCTTCTTAGTTCATATCTGTCAGATGATATTAATGTTTCTATTATTTTTTCATCATTGTGAAGTGAAACTGATTGTATAAAATATGTTTCCTAAATCTTACGGTCTTCCAGATGACCGGGAAGCGTGAAAAATATTTTCGTCTACAAAAATGTATTGAAGACCCAGTAAATGCAAGGCCACTCTTGCCTCACTGTAACAAGTGATTTCTGGTGGATACCCTTTTTTCGAAAACATTCTTTTTTGCCTCATTCATCTACATGAGTTCTCATGTATGGCTGGAATAGAAAATCAAAAAACTATCCGAATGAAAATGCAATTTTTCACTTTTAGAGTTTTTCTTTTTATTTAATGTCCTTTCACAATATCTATCAGATGTAGTACATTGTCCAGCGAGGCTTTATCCGGGTAAGTAGTTGTTTTTTCTTAGATATAACAAAAAATAACTTCAATTCTATCGTAGATTTCCCATTTTTCAAGATGAATATCTCCTAAAACGTTATCTTGAACGATGGAAGATAGTGACTGAAGTTTATTTTTCAGTCGCAGATGATTCCACATCTGATTTTAATTTCGCCCTGTTTATATTTTCAAACAACAAATCAATTACGGTGGTTTGAACATGTGATGAGGATGGACGATGATAGAATAGTAAATACTGTATTGGAAGTGAAAGGAAGAAGTAGAAGACCTAGACAACCATACAGAGAAGGAATACATGCAGTAGAATTGAGAGAGGTGAGCTGGCTAGGGATGAAACAGCTAACAGAAAACATAAATGCATGAAGAGGTTTGAGATTGAGTAAGTGATTAAAAACGATATTCTTCACACGAACATACTAAAATGTATCTAGGCATCACCCAATATACCAAATTAAGATTGATAGCGCATCTGAAAACTAAACGTGCTAAAATACAGAAATGTGTATTCGCCAAAGGGGAGCATCTATTCATGAACAATAAGGTAATTTTGTATAATCACAAAATTCACTGAAATTCAGCTCTGTCGGTCTGCCAAACATTGTGAATAAACGGTGTTGTGTCCGAAATAGTGACATACATTGCGATTCGAAAATATCCCAAGTTGCTAGTGAAATTGAACGCTCCACTGGACAACATGTGATGCACATCACAATCATATCAACCCATAGACCTTAACTCCTGGATGATGATGAATCGGTCATAAAACTAAACGCAAGGTCCGTTACTAGTGTAATGGAGAGCAAAGAACCAAAATCTGAGACACCAATGAATGGATAATAGACTATAAGATGAGTATAGGATCAATGGCCAATGATTAGTTTTAATATGAACATAATAAATGAAATTATCTAAAGTAGAAAGATGTACCTAGGACGCTACTTTGGGGTACTTCTTCAATTTGATATTCCCCCTTCAATTCAATATTTCTCTTATTAGTACTATTCATTTCATAACATCAGACATACCTACTTGGACGAATATAAAATATTTGTGTCGAACTGGTTATTTTGAACTATTTTATGAAATTGGCTACAATCTTCGAGGAGCAACATGACGAAAAACTTGGTCATAATTGAAAGTGAATTCATGGAATGTAAAATATTATTCCATAGAATTCTTTTAGCTACATATTTTACGTAAATGTATGAGATAAGGATATGGAATATCAACTTCCGGGATGTACGAACTGAAAGATGTAAATATATTTTTAACTTGTTTTTTTTTTAAACTTCCAAATGACTAATATCCTCCGTCACCATAACTTTATTTTCCAAGAATCATCCAGAGGTGGGAGGTACATTTATTCATGAAAACTTTTGACATTATCGCCTGAAAGTCGACGTTCTATTCACATCGTATGATTTTAAAATTGTTATCGTGTTTCGCTAAATACTTCGGGGAATTTTCTTTCACGAATGTGTGGAACTGTATTGAAAGGAATTGAAAAATGAATAAGCGAATCATCAATAACCCATATCTGCGTTCGATGTAGGTTATAATGAGTCTTCAGGGACTGTCCTTTAATTTCAAATGCAAATTACAATCAGCCAAATATACGGCAATTTAAATGACAGTAGAAAGTGAATACGAAATAGTATTGTGTCTTAATTAGGTTTTTAATTATAGCTTTTTATTTTTATGTTCTATTGACTGCTCTGCTGGAAAAATGTATAAATTTGAACAAAAACTATGAGGTATAATGTTTTAATTATGTTTTATTTAAATTTTTTTGACTTGACATTTGACATATTTGAATAAACTTTACTTTTGAATTGTTTTTTGTGCAAAAACCTCAATCAATATTTTCATTTTATCCAAACCAAGTTTCTGTTGATTTAATAGTCTGAATAAAAATACTTTCGAATATTTCACTATCAGCTTGACATTTTCATTTGTCAACAAGGAATATATTTTTAACATTACTCTGTTCATATTATCATTACTCTGAATTATTTCTTATGACTTCCAATGGGCAAAGGAACATATGCACGACTTTTGTGATTAGTTCATTCTCAATTAAACAACTGAAAATAAGTAGTTGACATTATTCACATCATGTTCATGTATGGGACTTCACAAGCTTATTGGTCTGTCCGTCTGTCTGCCTTCTGCAGTTTTTCTCTTGATAACTTATAATCGATAATTTTTCGTTTTTATTTCGTGCAAACTTTATAAATTATAGGTACAAAGCGCCTTGAACCTATAAAGTCATTATCACTGCGTGCCTAAAAAATAAATGAATACATGACAAATGATTGTTGTTTGAGTTTCTCTTAGGTAACATTTTCATAAAAGATTACCAAGTATCACTTACTCGTCAGGTAAAAGCCAGAGAGATCCATGAAATGTGGACATCCACCAATTTTAAAAAGTATATATGTATAAATATATAACAATCTGTGAAAAATTTAAATAAATTCAAAATTAAATATCATCATCAAAACCCTCTTACTCTCGTATAATAGGATCCTTCCTATTTGGCCAATCCATGAATAGGTGTATCCTGTTTTCATTACCTTCCTTATCCAGCTCATATGATGTTCTTTCAATAGGGCTAAACTTTTCCAAAACATACATGTTTTCACGAACAGAGAAATAGTGAAGTTTCATTGCACAATCAGGTGAAAATCAATTCACAACCGAAAAAAGATAGGAAACTAGCAAAAATCCTGAACTGTTCTTACAAACACTAGAGGCGCCCACTCAAAAAGTGATATGGAAGATAAGAAAATGACCAGCAAAGATGTCTACTTACTGCTGAAAGGAGTTAATGAAAATCTCTATAATAGAATACATATATAAAAGCAAAGTTTTAAATATAAAATAATATCAAGATGAAAATCTTGATTGAAGCCCGGGACTCGAAGTGATGGCGCATTTGCTGTTTCAGTTGGAGGAAAACCCGGAAAAACCCACAACACCATCAGAAATCAGATCATCAACTTTCTCATAGAAAAGGACACATGCTCCCTGGGAGCTGAGAGAACCAATCTTGGAAAATACATTGCAGTCATCGAAGAGGTGCCAACAATTAGTATAAGGGTGTTTGCAATATGCAGTAGTGTCCATTGTAGAGAGATAATTGTAAACAAATAAGGATAGAGGGGAAGTCCTAGAGAGAGAAAACATATCACTGAAAACCGAGTATCGAAATTGGAAAAACGGATGATACCTAATAACCTCGTAGTCTACGGCATAGAGGAAGAACAAAACGGAAGTCAAGAAACGCTAGTGCGGGAATTCACCGTATTGGAAGCAACAAAATTGAATATACGAATAACAAAAATTGAAGTCAATAATATACAGATTCCCAAAAAAAGAGGATATGATAGACCTATACTAATTTCGCTAGGTTCCCAAATCAGAAGACAGGAAATTTCAAGAGGGATTTTTTTAAGGGCTGGATTGTTATAACCGAAGATCTAACAGGAAGAATAAAAGACAGGAAAGTTCTATTTGCATCGCTAAAAGAAGCTAGATCGTTTAACAAAGCTGCATATATTATAAGAAACAAGGTAATAGTTGAAGGAAATACTCGGCAGAAGACATCAAAAGAGCCATTAAATCTGAAAACGACGATAATTACTTCTCACCAATTCCGAAAAAAAAACAGTGAGTGAACATTGAACACCTTCTCCAAAAGAAGCTGAAGAAGAACATACAAAAGGAGATAGAAGAGCACCCCAGAAGGAGAACCCCATAGTAGCAGACATAAAAAATTCGAAAGACGAATCTAATACCAAAAGAGGTAGAAAGAAAACTTAGCTCAAGGACGGAACCTGAGAATAAGTAAAAAAACCTCTTTGAACCAATCAACCCGATGGAAACAAAAACATGATTTTTTAGCTGAGTATGATGACTTGAAATCGGAAAATTTTAAAACTAATATCTGCCTATATTCTCAATCTGTATGTGTAAGAGGAAGTGTACCTGATTTAAAAAAAAAACAATTATGACACCACTATTTAGAAAGGAGATACATCTATAATAACAAACTATCGTCCGATCTAGTTACCCATTTGTCAAAAATATTTGAAAATATTATTCAATAGACGGGTCATTACTTTCCTCAAGGAAAACAAAATAATTTCAAATAGTCAATTCAGGTTCAGAGAGGATATTTCAACTCAAGATGCCGTTCTGTCATTGACTTCAAAAATTACCGAAGCTTCAAATGAAAGTGTGTGTTCATAGGCCAAAGCCTTCGACACAGTCAGTCACCACCTCCTTCCTCAGTTCTTGGAAGATATTGGAATGAGATGAATCGTTAAAGAACCACATTTTATTTCATCAATTGCATTTGCTAAGGCCTTCGTTGTATATTGCGTAGCTCTTCGAGATTTTTGTGAAGTATTCCATAACATAGCTGAAAACATATCACTGTCCAGATTGACCATATGAACAGGTTCACACTTACCCCGACAAAAAAGTCACGATATCACCAATGAGTTTTTTCCGCGGGGCAAGTGTAACATGCATTTTAAAAATATTTTCAAATGTAATTCAAACAACAGCCATCACATAGTTGAATTCATTCTCAAGCAGAAGGGTACATAATAATCAATTCTTACCTCAAATTTGAACACTTAACTCACAGCTCCAAGATTTAGGTAAGGAAAATCATATTTCGATTCCAACAAAATTTCTACAGAATTTTCTATGATTGTAATGGATGCAATATGCGTATAGGCTACTCTTCACTAGATAGCAAGTACATATTCTTGGTTTTCTATTTACAAAATATATACATAATAGTAACAGGTGTGATTTGTCAATACATGAATGTTGCCACTTCCGAAAAGAGGCTAGATCAAATTACTCTATGAATGAATCTATGAACAACCCTTATACCTGCATGAACAATACTTCACATAATAGCAAAATTGCCCGCAGAAATATAGCCGTTCGAAACTATCTGTTATTTATGTTTGTGATTTCCCAAGAGTCAATTTCAATCTCTTTCTCCTTCAACAGTAAACTAAATGGATACTGTGAAGGAATTGAGTGGCATATCATCGCTCTCAATTTCTCTTCAGACAAAATGACCTGACCATATCCTGTCATTCTGATTATAGAGTTTTCCTCAAACTCAAGGTCATTTTGGTGACGACAATTCTCCTTCTCTGTACCCTCATAATTAAATTATGATGAATACTTGGAAGATCCACCATCTCGAATGGATAATATCGGTTGAATTCCATTTCCCAAGCTCGACGAGACTAATAACTCTCGGCTTCCGAAAAGGGTCAGTTAGAATCATATCAGATACCCATCAGATGAATTCGATTGCTTTGCGATCTGCGGTAATCACGATTCAGTCGGATATAGTGAGATATGCGTCGTGAATGTTGTCAAACGTGTCCAGAAAGGAAATAGTATTTATTGAGGTTTCGATTTGGTTGTTTGTTATTCCATCTTTGGATGAGATGGAAAATTAATTTCCCGACAGCTCTCTAACGAAAACTGTATTTCTATCATCTGCAGACTAGCTAGAATACAGAACCGAGCACACAACCTCCTGAAACCAAAAAGATAATATGGTGAAGGTAGCTTCAATCATGGCATCATGGGAAAATTCAAAGAGGCGTGAAAGTGCATTGAGAGATAAGGTCATAATTCTTTAATAATCTTGTTGAGTGTTCGGGAGTCGTTATTATTGGGGGGAATCTTCGGTTGTGGATTGTAGATTATATAGAGACATTTTCCAATATTGATGGTTATCAAATGTAATATAGCGGAGGTAATTACAATAAAGATAATGTTGTCGTTTTTATTAAAAACAAATTGAAAACAATCACAAACTAGAATATATAGCGAATGCAAAGCTGAATTAACCCTTGGGAAAGAACAGGTCACCCTCCACAAAGGCAGAAGAATTTGTGATGCATCTTGATAATTACCTAGAACAAACAAAAGACTTAATACAGAACATCATATTATCATAGTTGATATAGATTTGGATATTCAAAATGAAACAGAAGCATTGTCAAATTACCTCAACAATATGAGTGAGGATGAATTCGTTTCCAAGATTAACAAATGTACGAGGGTACAGGGCGAATAGAGAACATGCATTGATCATATATTCCTAAGAGCTCGAAAATATAAACATGATACATGCATCTCTGCAATTTTTTAAATGAGTATAACAGATCACGAATGCACCATACTAGGAATTTCATTTCAACAAGAAATACGATTAACGGAAAATAGCAAAACAAAAAATTATGTGAATTACGAAACTCTTAGGTGAAGTATCATACAACATGACTGGTCATTATACTATAGCCTAGAGAATACAGATGAACAGGCGAATTGCTTGACAGAAACAATCATTAGCATGGTAAAATAAAAAAGTGGAATGAGGGTCACGATTGCAGTAGAAAATTTGTCGTGAAAATATATCTATATTAACAGAGAAGTGTTCTCTACAATTTTTTTCTGAATTCAATTATACTGTTTCAGTATGTTCTTGAGTGCCGAGCCCCATACGGGAAAACAGAATTCTAGGATAGAACGAATCTGGATGTTGAGTTTTGAACTGATTCTATGCTTGGAAGAGAAATCCAAGCTTCTCTGAAGCTGTTATCGTAAATGTGCTGACTTGATTTTGAAATGGAATTGTGTTGGTATCACTCACCCCAAGCATAGATACTGAATGTTGCACGCCAATTGATCTACCGGAGCTATATTGGATGAAGTGAAATCGTTCTTTTGAACAATCACAAGCTCTGGTCTTGGTTGCATTGAACTATTAGATCCTCGTTTCGAAATTATTTTGAGATTATCTGTCACATTTTTAATATGTATGTCTTATGCTATTTGGAGTTCCGGAGATGTCATTATAGGTATTGAGATAAAGTTTTTGTAGAGAGTTAGTTATACCGTCTTTTGGTTTATCCTAACAAAACCATCATGTGGAGAAGGGAAGAAAGAGCGAGGTATTAGAATGAAGTCTTGAACAATCAGCATCAGATTCATCGCTCTATTTGAAAACAAAATTGACAACCTGATAGATATTTGGATATGCAGACCATGCGATAGGAGTTTGCAAATGAGATCTAGGTGTCGAACTCTTTTGAAATCTGTGGAAATGTCTTAGTAAGATATTCGTCATTATTTCATGCTATATATTTGTCACCTAGGCAAGTAAGTTATCTACTATATTGCCTAAAGCTGATAATACCTGATCGTTCAAGGTATCCCACAAGCTCGATGATTAAGACTCTTTCCATTACTACGGGCCTTCGGTTTTTGTTTCCTCCATCGTTGAAAATGAGGTGTACTATTACACATTGAAACTAAGGAAGGAATTCAAGTGTGTGGTTGAGAATGTGGACATGTAAATTCATTTATAGTATGTATGTTTGTTAGTATGATACCACTTTAATCCATCCCTATTCTGAGAGACAATATATATGCTACCCTCCATCCTTATTTCAAACAAAAATATATCTGCTACCCTTCCCACACGATTCTATCTTCGATACAAAAAGCCCTAACCAATTCTGAGAGACCTTATGAGATTGTCTCACCAAGAAGGAATGGACGAGATAAAAAGATGGAAAATGGAGTTGGGGCCGGGGTACAAGGAGTACAGCCAGAATTTGACCTCAGCAGTACTCCAGGCAGATGTATATGCAATCGAGCTTTGCCCACAAATTACTTCATGGGAAACATCAATTGGTCTATGCCGAACAACTGAATATTACTGAAAGCTTCGGCATCGATTCCTATAAATCCAGAATAGTATTCGGATGATAGCTTTTCAACATCCGAACAGGAATGACAAAATAACTCCAGACCAGTGCCAATCCTTGAATATTGGAGAACATAACTAATGAGAAGAACTGGCATGAAATATTGAGGCCACTCGAAGGCATTTATTTTAAATCCTTCGAGAATCAAATGATACCAGTCCTGTTAGAACTGAACGGGAATAACCTGATGACTATAACAGGTCTACTGACATTATTATATTCATATGAAGCATAGAATTAGTCACCTTTGTTGACGATAGGCAATTTTGACTATTGGTTAGAACATGGATGAGTCAACTGGAAACCTCCAACAGGCAACAAATAAATCCATGAAGTATTGAAGGATGGTGAATTAGGTCAGTTCACGTGAATATTACGTATGAAACCTCTATAGAATATAAAACTGTGGTAATCAACCACAGTATAGTACCTCAGGCAAAATATTCAGGCACGGACAAAGATTCAAAATCAAACCAATCCATTGCTCGTCCTTCCCACTGAAGACACTGGAGAATACATCGGGATCAAGGTGATGGAAAAAGTACTATTCACCGAGATCAGAACAGGAGATCAATAGAAAGCGCACGTTTGAGCTTACCGAAAACATCCAGAAATCACTCGAATTCAAAGAAATTGCTATCTGCGCCTTCTTAGACATAGGGGAAAATCTTGACCAGACCTCGCACGAGGCAGTGGGAAGGGCAACTGCTGGTTGGAATGAAGGCGGGCAACATAAGCATCCAAATCAGTACAACAAAAGGCGGTAGTTTCATCATTAAAGTGGAGCCTAACGGTGGACGTACTACTCGAGCTGCTGACTAAATATAGCGTCACATGTTTTGGGTACGCCAAAGATATTGTAATCATGGTCGAAGGCAATAGGAAGGAATCGTCTGTGACTTAAGACAAAGGGCTTGGAATCACTAAGAATGGTGCTTCCCAGTGGGGATGAAAATCAACACAACATAAACTACAATGGCATCCTATATTGGAAGAAAAAGTTCCACTTCGCCTCAACGGAATTGAAGCAAAATTAATTATTTTGGAACCAAGACGTAGAAAAGTTCACTGACAAGTCCATATCCTCACTAATGATATAAGAAAGTATTTCAGATAAAACGTGCGGCTGTAACCCATCGTTCCTGCGATTTATGGATACTATGGAAGTGGAAACAATGATTGATTACGGAATAAACCAATACAAATACAAAAAAAATATTGGGAAAAGTGCAAGGCCTCTGCATTACGGAAGTAACACAACAGAAGCACCAGAGGAAGGTCATACTAGACCATGAACCTCTACATTGTAGTAGAGAAAGCTGCATGGTGAGCTCAGGCTGCTTACAGTAAAATTTGAATGGAAAATTTACCATGTAAGTGACTTACTCCCTTCTAACAATACATACCTGGCTGACCTATCAATGGAAGAAATCGTCAAAAAATTCGGCTTCGAGAATAAAATTCGCACTGAGCTAAGTAGTAATAGGGAGTGGGTCATAAGATCAATCCACACACTGACCTCCGAGGGAACTGTAGCAGGCGTCTTTGAGTCTTGCACGAAATACTCCCATGCATTTCTCAAGCGGAAATGACGCTGTGAAAAGATGCATCCAGTTCAATGTTGATAGAACTACAGGAACAAGGACATCGCAATTTTATTCTGACAGCCAATCAGTCATCAAATCGTCGAGTTTCCTCAATATGAACTCGAAGAAGGTATGGAAGTGCTTACATAAAATAGATCAATTAGGCAGAAAAAACAAGGAGGCTTCTTCTGGATGCCAGGGCATGAATGAACAAAGCGGATGAACTGACATCAATGCCACTGATCGGACCGGAGCTATTCTCCGGCCTGGGAAACTTGTATTTTGAAGCCACAAAAAGAAAAAAATATTAAAAAACATGATGGCAAAGGCTCCCATGAATCTGGCAGGCTGGGGAGCTTTTCGGCAAAAATTCAGAGCATCAGTCTCTCACAAGGAATCTTAGTTGATAACAGATTTCTAATAGGCACTGCAGATTCAGAGAAACCTCAGGAAGCTGGGATCGTAGAAGAACACTAGCAGAATCTGCGAAGAGAAACCAGAAATATCTCTCAACATTTTCGTGGAGTGTACATCAAAAAAGATTGAAGAACCTAGGATAACACCAGCTGACAGTGGGAGAAATGCCATAATTAGATCCCCTAAAAATTCTGAAATTCCTCAGAGATTTGGGGCTTGAGGGGCTGCTATAACAAAAATGGAATATGCTCAATAATCTTATCAGATCTCAGTGCATATGTCACCACCTACTATTACAATTAGATATGATGGAAACAAAGGAAAATACGTTAGGATTTTGGAATTGAATATAGAAAACCATACCGGTAGTTGAACAGGAACTCACAACTTTCGATAGAAAACAAAGAACGCGTGTTGAAACACATGTTGGAACCTGTATGGACCTACAACATACATCTTTGGGATGGGTCGGTGAAACAAATATGAATCTCGACGGAAAAAAATAAAACTTCGCCCAGAAATAAAAGACTAGACGAAACGAGGCAGTTCTTGAATAACAGACTTCAAACAAGTAGACTCGACCAATGAAACCCTTTGGGTAAGTGTAGTGTTCCAACGCAAATATATATATATATATATATATATATATATATATATATATATATATATATATATATATATATCTAATATAAAAAATTCTGGTGAAACGGTGTTTGTAATTAAACTCCGCCGAAATGGCTCGACCGATTCTCATGAAATTTTGTGTGCATATCGGCTGCGAATCGGACAACATCTATTTTTCATCCCCCTGAATGTTAAGGGTGGTCCGCCCCTTAATTTTTTATTTTATTTTTTAGATAAAAATCTTGTTTTTTATTTTTTTATGATACAGCATTCAAAAATACATACAACCCTGAATTCTCACCCTTCTACGATTAACCCCAATTTCTCCATCGCGATTTTTATTTTATTTTATTTTATCCACAGATCCGCAATAGGGTTGCAAGATGGCAATCGAATATAATAATTGTAGTATGATAAATAGAGAACGGGATAGCGGGATAAAGAAAAAAATA
The DNA here is from genome assembly GCA_018342105.1 of Gonioctena quinquepunctata. Taxonomy (NCBI): domain Eukaryota; kingdom Metazoa; phylum Arthropoda; class Insecta; order Coleoptera; family Chrysomelidae; genus Gonioctena; species Gonioctena quinquepunctata. Next base: position 243,574 of record JAFIRS010000855.1, on the reverse strand, counting down.
ACGGGAATAACGGGATAACGAAAAAACGGGATGACAGGATAAGGGATAGGAGAAAACAGGGATAACGGGATAATGGAAAAATGGGATAACAGGAAAACGGGATAACGGGAATAACGGGATAACGAAAAAACGGGATAACGGGATGACAGGATAAGGGGATAACGGGATAAAGGGATAAAGAAAAAACGGGATAACAGGAAAAGGGATAACGGGATAACGGGAATAACGGGACAACAAAAAAACGGGATAATGGGATGACAGGATAAGGGGATAACGGGAAAACGGGATAAAGAAAAAACGGGATGACAGGAAAACGGGATAACGGGACAATAGGAAGCGGAAGGAGTCAAAAGCATAGTCTAGATGGAACAACAGGAAAACATAGAAAAAAAGAAATTCTACGCGGACGAGAGTTTTCGGGAAAAACATTTTAGGGAACATAGAAATTTGGACAGGACAACGTCTGTCGGGTCAGCTAATATATATATATATATATATATATATATATATATATATAAGAAGAAGGGTACTCTAGAACCCATTGGGTTTCAACTCTAGGCCGTGTATAAACTTCGTCTTCTATCTAGTATGTTTTTTTTCACGCTCTCTAACATTCTCTCATTTCTGTTACTGGTTATTTTGTTACTGTTATGTTTCCAACTGCATAGTTCTTCTCTAAAAGTATATCGTACTTGCCAAAGCTGCTCATCCTGTTTCATTGGTTTGTTTATCTTCGCCAATTCGTATTTTGTTATATAAATATTGATATCCAACGACTCGAATTACCTCCTTTTCAGTTATTTCCATATTACTGTATTCAATTAAATTGCTTATAAACTTTTTTCTTATCATCTATGACATCAACATATATGGTTCAGATTTTCTTCGTTGATATTGAATCCTTTTCCACACGAGTTTGGGTTTATTCCCACACCGTACTCTGAATTCTATCAGAACATGATTGAACATACTTTGAAGGATTCCTCCGAATACGGTGATGGCTACGGGAAATTCCAAAATTTCACAAGTTGGCATTTGTTTCATTTGACGTTATAGGGGTATCGTCCAGAAAATGGATTAAGTTCATCAGTCGATTTTTAACATAATTCCTATGTTCATTTTAACGAACTTTCGATGGTCGTGATATATCACCAATGTAACGTTTGTTTCATGAAAAATATATGCTTTATAGGTGTTTTCTGGTTTTATTCGTTTGAGAATTGATCTCAATGGGTTGATTGTTTACCTGAGATATTGGTTCTATTTGCATTGGGGGTTCCTTCCCAAATATGTATTGTCCTCCAGATCAGATCCAACTATTTCAGTTTTGTTACACTCAATTAACTCTAGATATATCAACGATGTCAGCAGAACAACATCATGATCGAATAGGAGAACTCGAAGTAATCGCCTATATTCTATCAACTGGTGATTCCACTAGAAAACTAGAAAAAGGCAACATTGGGATGGAGTAAATCCATCACGCGGACACCCCATATATCAAATAAATGAAAATCTCCCATCTAGGCTTCTTGATGTATTTGTTGACTCGACGAAATGTGTCTGCTATTGAAAAGCCGCCATTGTTCACATTGAACAAGAAATTACTTTTTACGCGGGTATTTATAGCTCGATAATAATGTCAGAGTAGACTATTCGGTTTGAGTTGAAGTCGATATTCTCATTAATAATCCTGTTAGTTTGCAAATGAACAGCTCTGCACAAAATGTAATCATGAGCTTTCCCTCCTCGCCAGTTTATTGGAAACGAAAATTAATTTTGAAACGAGTGAGATAATTGATCAAAAATAATTAAACCGAAACACTTTGGCTTTGATGTAATAATAAAGGCATTCATTTTTCCACAGAATGAATACATTGAGGAAAAAATACAATTAGTTATCGAATGGGTAAGGGAATGTGAATAAAAAAGGTTTCGGTGTTATGACCGTTTTGACCATACGATGTTTTTCATTGGGTAATATTAATTCCCACAGATTATCGCAATGACTGAGAATGCCTGCTCGTGACTTGATTTCAAAATATTGTCTTGATCTTGTCTTGAATTCAAGGCGAGATCAAGCCAAGGGACCTTCACCATAATGGAAGGAAACAAGAGAAGCAGTTCCGAATGAAGACTCACAAGACATACGGTCGAAAAATCCAAATATTTCTAGGATATGTTGATTTTGATGAAGTATAAACTAGGAAAAATCCTGAGGTAATATATTTTCTTGGAAAAAAGTGTTTTATTCATTAATTCACAAGCAAAGAGAATGAGTGGTATGTATGGTGATAACAGAATATTCGTATATACATATTCAAGAAATAAAGACTTGATTTCAACATCCATAAAAAGTTATAGTCTTTTGAGAAAGTATCAAATAAACAACACTCAAGCAAATGACTATTAATAATTATTGAGGATTAGAAGGGTAACAAACGAAAAAAGAAGAATATCGTTACAATAAAATAAGATGGAATGAAATACTATACCAAGATAAAAAGAAAAGAACATCATCAAGAGAGTGTTACAAAAACGGGAAGATACAAGGAGCTCTAGCTGGTACAATAAAACAGCCAGATCCAAAAGCAATAGCCACAATTAAGTTATTACACTTAATTTTATTATTTTATTAATCTAGTAATATATGTATTTATGTCATATTCATAATCAGCATGATGGGCCAATATTTGAGAGATTTAGAGGATAGGAAACACACTATGGAATTAAATGATATTGATGAAATTAATATTATCCTGGAAACATCCATAGAACTAAACTTTTCAATAATTCACAATTGCGTATGAAAAAATTTCTTGCTTATAAATATCATACGTACATGATCATCCTGACGGAATATGCTATATCTCAGATATATACTTTTTTGAATTGACAGGATACAAAGCTGTATACAACCACGATGACTCCAACAGAAACGATGAAACAGCATTCTCTAGAATATACACTCTTGTGTTCAAGAAATAAAATATATTGGTGGAATTATGGTTTTACGGGAAATATTTGGAAGCCAAAGGAATAATACTAATATATATGCACTTTATCGAACTCTGTCGTCCTGTCCTCATGAATTCAACTCAAACCCATCTGATGGCCTTCGAAGGCTCTGTAAAAATATAAGATATTTTTCGCAGCAGAAAATGAAATCGATAGCAAATCAGAACATTATTATAGCTTACTTGAATTGACTAGGAAAATTTGGCTATAATATAATTCACTGATTACATATACAAAATAAACAATTATTCATGAAAGATCCAAACAAATTATAGAACCTAAATCATTTGTGCTCCAATTCAATATAACTGATTATTTTTCAATCATTGTAGCATGCTGCCAGAAACTGAAATGTCCAGAATCACCGGCCGACATGATTTTCCTTGTTTAAAATATTATTAATTTTTTCTCCAATTTTTGGTGCTGCGACGAGACCAACCTTATTTTTTCGTATCACGCAGGTTTTAATAAAATAAATATATTGGCAATTTTATTTGTTTTAATAAAAATAAGTTAAATTATTGAGTTTTGGCGCTCTTTTTTCAAATTGTGCGACCTTTCGTGAGAAAATCTATTAATTGCAACAGCGACACACCCAGTTATTGAGGCGTTACATGAGACTGAGCCGTTACAGTAACTTTGTTTACAAAATTTATACTGAAATATTAGTGTTTATTTAAAAAAAGTGTTAGTGTTTTACTTTTGATATTTATTGAATCTTATCAATGATTTGTGACTGAACAACATTTCCAAAAAAAAGTCTTCAAGAAAGTGTCAAAATAGTGTGATACATTTGTTACATTCGTGGAAATTTATGATTTCAAAGCAAAAACAAAAAATTGCTGATTTTGTGCAAAATGCATAAAATGCTCACTTTAGCTTTAAAATACAACTCAAATCGTGGGTATGATGAAACAATTTGTTGAAGCATTGAACAAAGACAATGATGGTTTGAAATACCTGGGTAAAAAATTCCCAAGATTATCTAATGCAAAAATGAAAGAAGGGGTATTCGATGGACCACAAATCAGATCTTTGCTGAAAGACGGGGAATTTGATGCAACAATGAATACTACTGAATTAGAAGCTTGGCTGGCTTTTAAAAACATTGTTAACGATTTCTTAGGGAATCAAAAACACCCTGACTATAAAATATCGTGGCAACTTCATTGGATAAATATAAAAAATTGGGATGCAATATGAGTATAAAACTCCACTTTCTAGATTCACATCTGGATTTTTTCCTGAAAGTCTTGATGATTTTAATGAAGAATAGGGAGAACAGTTCCATCAAGACACCAAAACTATGGAAACAAGGTCGATGAAATGTGAATATGATGGCTGATTACTGCTGGTCACTAAAACGTGATATTCCTGATGGTTGGTTTAAGGCTGACGAGCCAGAGACAGGGTTGGCACTTAGCTTCCCTTGACACTGCGACCAGCTGGGGTCTATTGTATCACTCTGTCGTCAGTGGTTCCTCATTCAAACAGGTTTGTGCCCCTAACTAGGTCTAGAAGCCCGTTGATAAGGTTCTTCGGACTCATGCCCGTTTCCGGGCCGATCTTTCCAAAGATTCTGTGTCGCCCACCACTTAGGGCGTCACAGTCGGAGATTGAAAGACAAGAGTTAGACCCGAGGCCTCCTCTTGTCTCTTGATGACAAGCCATTCTTCAGTATCTATCCCCATGTCCTGGGTTTTGATGAGCTGAAGAATCTTTTTGGTTTCCATTTTACCAAATGGCTTTGGAATCCACTCTGTTTCCGGGAGTTTCTCAGTAGGTGTTCGACCATCTGCTGATCCCTCCTCGGTTGGGTTTACGGTTTCTGGTGCCGAGTGTGATTCAACTGGAATCTCCTCGACTTCCATACCCGCTATCGGTGTTGGGTCTTCTTCAACTGGAAGTTCCCCAGGGTTGTTTGTGTAGGGGAAAGGGTCGTCCACACCTGCGGTGCCCCCTGCGCAGGTGTAAGGCAGATTACTCTGGGAGGTCGCCATGTATCCCAGAGGCTCCGTTTTTATATACCTGACTGGCTCAGGTATCATCCATCCCTCGGTACGGGTCGCTTGACGCCTTGGATTAAGCCATGTTGTGGTGGCATTTGGTTTGAGATTGACTTAGAGATCCGCAGGTTTTGACCATTTCTGGTCATTCCCACTGGATTTTCCTTGTCAACCCCGTTATCCAGCGATACCACTTGGAGGTAGCCACCTAAGTTTCCGCAACCCATCTTCATCTCTCGTAGGAGGTGAACATGTGTTGACGCAAACTACTCGCCATTATTCCTGATGATATTCACAAAAAAATCACACCCAGACGTAATTTAACAGAAAAGCGCGAAATAAACCACTCTAAATAGTCCTATAGTAATGATTGTACTTGGTATTTCCTCCATAAATGTTTAAATATACATATTTGTAACATTATAATTGATTTTTTCTTAAAATTTCTAAATAAACGTATTTTTCCTTTCATAGAAAAACCTGATGTGACAGAGCAAATATGGAGGTATTTCTGTGTTCAGAACACTCAAAATTAACGATATTCAACACTCAAATGGAAATAACGTTGCAAAAATTTTAATTTGTCGGCCGGTATCACCTGAATAAAAAGATTTTGGATTTAAGAAGAATAAAAAACACCAACATTAAGTTATTTCACTCATTCTTGACTCAAGTAAATACTGACGATTGAAGTTTCTAAACTGAAAGCTAGAAGTAGTTTCCTTGCGCTAACAATATAGCATCGGTGTTGGTGAGAGAAAATTTTGGTTTGAAAATTCGTTCGGTTCTAGGTACGATTGCAATTTGTATTTATACTTGATTTCATTCAGGTGTTTTCCCAATGTCTTCGTCAGTTACTCCAAATAGTGGAACAGTTTTGAAATTTGTTATTAGTTGTTTATTTTTCAAGTCAAAAATACAATGATAGTGTTCAAAACGTAATGTGAACTTTGCGTGGGTTGTTGTCTTTGGAGCTATGAAAATTAATTCAGTGATCAGTACATTTTGGTTCGTAATACTCTGGACTATATCATTGTTATTGGTTTGAACATCGAAATACCAGTTCTGGTGTCAAACACTATTTTGAAAGTGTTTGTTAGGTCATTTATTGCTTCAGGTTCATTGGTTGGATTTCTGACGTTGGCTCGTGTGATAGGTTGAAATCGTGCGTGGGCACTGAGATAAATTGGAATTCTGATGGTTTGATATTATCAAATTGATCATATTGATCGTGCTGGTCAAATTGATTGTATTGGTGATATTGGTTTGCTTAGGAGTCTTGACTATCGGTTTAATAGTTCCCAAATTTCTGGCTACTAGCTGTATAGTGGTTGTTACAAGAGTGAAAGTCATGATGTTGGTAATCTTGTTATTCCACATAGAATATTATTTACTGATTGGAATTCGGATTGCATTGAATTACCAATGGGCGAAGAGCATGCATATTTTGTGATTTTGATCCTATAATGTTGATCTTGCTTCAAATCTGAGTCTGTATAAGAAATAATCAATCATTGATATATAACAGAAAAAATTCCTTGTCATTGCCTTGTTCTTGGGAATTGTTTCCCCAGGAGCTTCACTGGGTATTTTTTCCGTGGTGTACGAGTGATGGCTCCTCAACAGATTCATTCCACCCTCAAAGTATGAGTATCCACCGCTACATGTTGAAATTATCATATACATGCAATCACATCACGAAACTGATCTTGGTATTTGAAACAACTATTCAAGAATGTTAGTGCCCGACAATTATATTTGTGGCAGGCAAACATAAGGTCAGACTGACAACTACTGGACCGGATCTTCCCGAATGAAGTTTAAAATTGTCTGCAAAACAGTACACGTTTTTGAAACACATGTGATTTTATACAGCCTCTCACAACCCGGAAATATCAATTCCACAAATAACTAATAACTTATTCAAAGGTGAGTGGGAGAGTACTTTTTGAATTGGCGTATATTTTGCCTTCACATAAAGTTGCCCCGTAACATTCTTGAGAAAAGATTCACCAAATGGGATACTTGAAGAAAGTACAGGAGAAGAAGGGATATGTCACAAGTTCAAAAGCATAGAATAAATGCACCAAATCATTATATTGTTGGGAAGGGCGAAACAGGGTAGGGCGTTTGATTGAAATCTTCATCAGCAAACTAATTTTCAGTTTAACACAAAGAAATGATTTCTAATATAGGTATTCAACTGTGTGGTATGACTGAGTATAATGAAACACCATTGAGGCGTGAAATATCTGCGGGCTTGGCAAAGGAAGCCACGTTTTCACGATGGTCATGTGGAGAGATAATTTTTGAGCTATCGTCAACCTGTATTTCAATTTCCAAATTAATTAGAGTATCAAAATTCACTGGACCACAAGGTGATTTGAGAGCGAATTGAACTAAATAAACACAGTTATACCATTCAATATGGTTCAAAGAGAATTATTAACAAGTTGAGCTCATGGAATACCGTCTGAATCCATAATGATATATCCTCCATTCACGGTCAGATGTACAGTGTGATTCAACACTTGACACAGTTGATTTAGGAAATAAAAACCTGCCCTGAAATCTTCCCATTTTCAAAGAAAGGTTCATGAAAAATCGAGTAACACTAAATAAGGCAGCTTTTAACTTATTTGATTCAATTATTGAATTTTTCAGTCGGTTATCATTGTTGTCGATCAATGGGTCTGGTTAAGGAAGGATACATGAAATTCCTTCGTAGGAAGACATTCCCAACTTCAGAACTCCTTATCCAAAAATAGACGACAACAGTTTCAGTTCGTGGAATGGTAACCCTCCACCACTCTATTAATCCTTCATCGAATGGTTAACGAAATAAATGTATGACACGAATTGCCAACTATATCATTAAGCCAACCGTGAATATTTATGTTCGAAAATGTTCCGTTGAATGATACAATTAATCAATGTTAGTCCACATTATTCATATTATAATCCTGTTGGGAAGTTGTCATTATGCAATTTCACTCGAAAAACTAAATTACTAATTTGAATACGGTACAATTATCAAATCTAAAGACACTCAAGTTGAAAAATAACAAAGGTGGAAAACTCAGTATTGGTACGGTCCTGATATTCCTACAAAAAAATTTCACGATGTTTTTTTAACTGAGCTCACGAACATTCACAGCAAAAGAAGCTTACTTGAAATTTCTAAAATCGTCAATTACCAAAATTTCATGATTATGCAACTTTTATGAAGGTATTTTTTGTTAAATCTCCTATTCAAATGAATTTCACATTATGTCGATGGAATGATTCATTATTGATTGAATGTGGAGGCTCAATATTTCTCAATATCGTTACAAACCCAAAAAACACGTTAAAAACGTAATTCGGTCTGAAAATGTTACCGGTACAAAATGCCGATAAAACCAAATACTGTTTTTTTAATGTTGTTTTCAGTGTTGTAACAAATCATTTTAGGTTACATTTTTATTTTGGATTAGCACCTTGAAGGTTGTGCCAGCCTTCGACTTTTGGGTTTGGGGTAAGTTCTCGTTAGACTTCCACCCTTACTCAACATCCCCTAGTGGAGGCTGAACGTTTCTTTGATGAGTTGACTAATTTTGGAAATTTCTTTTTTTCCTTTGTCAAACAAGTGCTGTTTCTTCTTCTTCATCCTCTTTTTTTTTGGTCTTCTTGATCAAAAACTTTTGGACTAGGATAGTTCTCATCAGACTTTGCCTTTATACCAGAGTTCGATTATGAAGGCTCATAATTGGAGAGTTACACAACAATCTTGTTGAGTTGCCTTGGCATACTTTGACATAGATCTGAAAAATGTAGGTCCTCATTAGACTGTTCATTATCAGATCTGTGTTCCAGTTGACATGGTGGCTTATTTCAGAGTCATTTCTGATTTCTAGTTATGTGATTCCATGTCACAAAATTCACTTGTCATGTTAATCATCTTTCATTTTTGTCACATATTGTCAAGCTTCAACTTCACTTCATCAATGAATATTGGCCAAAAATATCGATTTCCAATAATTTTCAATCCCCAATAATCCTGGACCAGGATGAATTGTAACATGTTTTTACTCTGAACTCATTGATGTTTTATGCAGCAGAGATACTTTTTTGGTTTTCCTGTGAACTTGAGTAAGTTACCTCACTTTTTCAATTCATAATTTTCAATTTGAATCAAATAATTTTCCATTTCACATTTTCATGGTTACTACTTTCAGGTAGAACTGATGATGACTTACAGTCGAAAGCGTCTGCTATTAATTTTAAATACATTATTCTGCACGAAATACAAATTATTTCTTCGAATATATCGTTATGTGCACACAGCTTCCACATGAAATACCTATCACCAGTACTCGGCTCCTCGAACCTGGAAAACTGTGAACGTTATCCTCCATCGCTAAACCTGGGTGAATACGACGATCAAGTCAAGGCCATCAGACCAATCAGCATATCATCATGTCTCTTGAAAGGACTAGAAAAACTGATAGCGGCCTTAACAACCAAAGAGCAACATGCCTATCCAACAAAAAAATCGTATGAGATGGATCCACATCCACCTCTCTTACGGAAAACTGCTCTTTGCAACTGGACATCGAAGATGGTATCTGCAGCCAGGCGAAATAAATATCTATATAGAATCACCTGTAGGTGAATACTCCCAATGCTTTAAAACCGATAGATCCAGGCTAGTAGGTTTGAAGAAACCATGCAGGTGAAAATTGCCAGAGGAACTCAACAAGGGCTGTATACTATCTCCATTACTTTTGGACATGGTAGTGTAGTGGATGAACTGCTAGTATCTCTATTACTCTCTATTACTATCTGATATTACTCCCAAGGGTATGCTCATGAACTTGTGTTGTTTCAGGTTTCTGAACATAACGCTAAAAATGAATTTATTCCATACCTATGGACCGCATTTTATAGACAGAGTACAGGTCTTTTTGAGAATTGAACTCCAAACTCCGCATATTTCTCTTGCGAAATGCTTCTCTTGAGACCAACTTGATCCCATTATCAGGAAATACCAAAGAGTTGGAAATAATTATTTTTCAGGAAAATAAATAACGGCTTGAATTTGAAAAACCACAAAATATTTTCTACCGCGTTGGTTACCGACAATTACTGACTCACTACGAACATTGATTTTGCATATTTACCTCAAAACTTTTGAAAACTATGAAAGAAGGCTTTTTTTTCTATTTATTCTCATTACTTCTATCGGATACTTAGCAGGAGAATTATAACATGGCATTGTGGTATGTGGATTCTAGGGGTTTCTCATAGGTTTCATCGAATCGAAAAAAGTATTTTTTTCTGAAGTCTGACCATAAGAATTCCAAAATATAAACAAAAATTAAGAAAAACGTTTCTAATGACCTTCGCTAGAAATTATATGACATTATCTAAGCCTAGAGCGTTTTCAAATAACTGTGGTGTTTATCAATCAGACATTTGAATTATTCCATTCAACATGCATATTTTTTCAGTAGCAATCATAACTGAATGAATTCTGATTTGAAAAGATTGCACCAACGCATTTTTTGCTGACAAATCATCTAATGATTTATGTAGGAGAGCGAAAAACTTTTAGCACTGAAGGAAATGTCGAATAAACGTCGAAACGTCAACAATTCTCTGAAATTCAGACTTCTTATTGTCCTTGTTTCCCGTTATCCCAATCTCCAGCTATATTGAAGGACTTGAATGCTATATAATTACTATTATGTATATAAAAAAATATTAATTTTATGTATCACAAAATATATTTTTTCAGATGTTTAAATAAACTGTACTCCCAAAACGTATTGCAATATTACTGAAATACACATATAAATATTTCGTCATCGTTAACTGAGTTTTCAATGTCATTATAATATAGTCAAAATTGTGTTAATCTTTTGATGTTGAGATGTTTCAGTGGTTTTTATATCAACAGAAACACTATATATGGATTGGAATAAGTAAATTTGAAAGGGCCAATGAATTATTATATATCAAGGCATATACCAAGGCATCAGAAGTCTAGGCCTGTGGAATACCGGGTGTCCCAAAACGGGACGTTATATTGAAAAACTTTTTTTTTTATCAAAAATCCTCGGACAGGTCCATTTTTATTTTCAGGTGGAGGTTTTCGATGAGAGAAACCGTTATGCCCCCTGGAGCGATAGATCAAATGATACCCTTTTTGGGAGATGTTTCAATTTTGATTATGATTATTCTCGACTTTTTGAATCTGTGCTTTGGTTTTTGAGCTATTCTACTCAGTTTTCAGAAGTCGTCCATTGTTTGCCAACACCTTAAATAGAAACAGCCTGATATCATTTTTCTTTTTAAAAATCAGCGGGCAGGTCGATCGGATCTATTTTTATAATAAAACGTAATGCCATCCCAAGTCTGAATCGAAGGCTACCTTCTTCGAATGCTGTTTCGATTCTGATTTTCCCTAATCGGTTCGTTGGTTTTTGAAAATTTGACTTCGAAATAAGATATTTGTAAACAAATGAACACATTTAAAAAATAAAGGAATGGTTCAATCAGAACAACAACAGCTGACAAATGAGATATATTTTGATCATAAGAAAAGATGTAACCCTCAAAATGAAATTCGACCTGTCCGAGGATTTTTCTAAAAAAAATTCGAGATAAATACAACGATGTTAAAAAATGAAACAGATTTATGAAATTGGAATTAAAATATCTTTCAAATGAGGTATGTTTCGTTTTGAATGGGACACCCGGTATATGCTATATTTTGTATTCTGAGAATTTAAGTATTGGGCAGGATTCCATTCGCATCGGCACCGTCGAGATCAACAATATGCGTTCCCGACTTGTACAAGAGCTTTTGGAATTGTAGAAGATTGTGATGTTGATCTATTCAAAATGCAATTTGATTTTAAGTGACCAGCTATTTTATAGATAGTTAACATCAAAAAATTTCAAAACAAGCTGTGGGACTAAAATTGGTATTTTAGTCTCGAATTTTCACCCCCTTTCGACAAAATGTCAGTACCAAGTAGTGAAAGTGAAATCAGGGACTAAAACACCTATTTCAGTCTACGCGGTGTTTTTCAAACCGTGTTATTAATTAACTCTATTATGGGTTTCTTGACTTATTGGACTCAATAGGTGAGTAGAATGCAACATTACATCAGTGATGGACCAAAATCTTTCAATCACAAAGAAATATTTATTCAAACTTAATATTTGAGCACTATGGTCTCATATACGCATTTCATTGCTTGATAATCCAGCATGCCTTGCTTCTGGCTGTTCTATTAGCTTGTATAGTCTTGTATGTGCTTTTTGTGGTATTTTCATTACATGTCATCAGCCTCGGAGTCTGTGAACGACTCATGTACAGGAGGCCCATTTTGAATACTGATGAGCATAAAGATGATTCAGCCCCAATATCGAGCAGTTCTTCTGAAAACTCCCTATATAGATTCAAGCTCCTATATCTAGGAACTGATGAATATATACAATTCGTCTCATAGCATTTCCATCTTTGGTAGTTGTTTCTGGATTTTTTTTTCAATCTTACGCTCCAAAACTTAGCATACTTGTTGGCAAAATAGGCAACAATTGTAAAAAACTTCCAGAGAAAAAAATTATCTCAGTTTGTCAATGAAATCGGAAATGAATATCAGAAGGCACAGCTTGAAAAGTAAGATTTCATAACCATACTATATATATATATATATATATATATATATATATATATATATAAGCCTTCATTTAAAAGCAGATGCTTTGTTTGAATCTCCAATAGGTTTCTTCAAGCTGGGACGTCTGCTCATTTGTTTCCAATACTAAACATGAGATCAAGATTTTCAGGATCTCTTCAGTTACAACGAATTCCTTGAAAAATAACACTGAATGGAGACACATTGTACATGAAGGGTAGCCCATCAATGTAAGAAGTCTTGTATTTCCCTCAATGTAATAATACAAAAATCAGTAATAGGCTATGGAGGGTTGTTTAGTTCAAATAAATAGAGTGCTCTAAGCAGGGTAGGTTTTATATTGGTTTTTCATGGTAAAGTGTAATGATTTTGTTGCCAGCGCAAATTACAGGATCAAAGTATTCATCATTTTTGAATATGGGGTATGGAAACGAGTGATATCTGGTTTGTTTGTTTTGATTGAAAAGCGAAATAAAGTTATATAACTATCAAATTGGGTCTTTTGGTGAAATTTTTGGAGTATGAGCTATCTTTCACTATTTACCTATATTTATGAATAATCGTCCGTGGGATTGCTGAGATTTAGGGTAGTGGTTCCATTCTATTCCTCCAAATATTTTGTCCATGCAGTGAAATTCAGTCCACGAATTATTTTTCAAACGAATTGCTAGGAAGGACTACGTATCATTTCCTTGGAAAATGTTTTTCTATTAAATTTTCAGAATTTTTGGACACAAAAAACTGGTCGAGTAGTTTCGACAAATAATATCGAAGAAAAACTATTGCTTCTGTTTTAAATTTAATTGACTTCATTATTAGTATTCTGCACCGATGGATTTTAACAAGTTAAAAATTGTTTGTTCTTGCCACACTGTATCATCCTTGAATAAAAGGATTTCGGATGATATACTGAAATAGTTTTCCAGAGTAAAAAAATATAAGATAAATATAGAAACAAACGAAAGTGTAGCAGTTGGTGTTTTGGAAACAGAAGAAACGTATATTGATGTTAAACCAAAGGATATCTATGAAGCAGTACGAGTTTTTGTCGCTAAGAAAACACTGAGGTGGGTAAAAACGATAAGTCATTAGTAAATTTTGTGTGATCAAGTTGAAAAAGGCAGTGTTTGATTCCTCTGTCTCTCCTGGTGTTGACACTGTCTTGTTTGAAGGGGTCTTTGTGAGAGGAACGGTTGTACATTCTGAACCAAAGGATTAGTGAAATCAAAATTCTTAGTGTGCCCTAGTGGGATTAATATTATCTCTTTCGTGTTCTGACATCGTTTTTTAAATAACTTCGTGTTTGACCAATATAGCATTTGGTGTAATTCTCACACTTGATTTCATATACCACATTCTATTGAATCACTGAAGGAGTTTTTGGCGCAAAGCGAAATATTCCGATGGTGATGTTATTCGAGGTATCCGAGTGCTCTTGCTTTAAAATTTCTAATAATGTTGATTCCTTATGGAAAAATGTGATTTGTAAACTTTTTCGAAAATCTCTCTGAAAAAATAGTTTTGGCTTTTCAAACTTCACTGAAGTATTTTGAATGTCATAGTAGTTTTTTCTTCCTTTACGATTGATTATTTTTCCATCGTTTTCTTATTAAATTCGTTGCGCAGTTCATTGGGATTTGGCGAAAACAAACTGAGTACATATGAGAATATATTTCTTTAAATTATCTCATTTCGTATGAAATTTTGACATTCGAAATAATTTTCACGTGTTGTCGATCAATTTTGAATTTCTTAATGAATGTTGAGGAGCCTATGAAACTAACAATAGGTATCAGAAAACATCTTTTTCGTGTATTTTTGCTATGAAATACGTTTTTGGAAACAATATGTGCAATTTAAAACAAGTGAAGTGAAAATAGAAATAAAATAGTGAATATTTCGGGAAAATTTTGCCTTCTCCTCATTCTCAACTTTGGTGTATAATATACTAAGAAAATCCTTGGTATTGTCTTTATTTGTTTCGTTACTATCACATCTGGGATCTGCCTTCGGAGTGGTTTTCATGTTATCAAGAGTTTTATGCGAATTTTTTGGAATTGGTAAATGTTTCCAAAATATTTTATTTCTATTCTCCCTTCATTTGTTTTTAAATTGAATATATTAAGCAATGTTAACAGAGATCCCAGTAGAAGAAATCAGAACAAAACCAACAAAATGATAAAAGAAATGTTTGAAAATCTCGATGAGAAATGTGCAAAATACCCCACAACTATGGACGGAGTTTTTTCAAAAACGTATTTCCTACCGAAAATCTGCGACTTTTTATAGGTTCCTTCCCACATTTCAATTATCCTCTTAACAAATATAATAAGAGAACGGAATATATCAGATTTTACGATATCCTTGACATATCCATAAGTATTCGATTTTGCGTATTCAATTGTGGTGGTGTATTTTACGAATAAATATATGGTACAGGAATGGATAATTGTATGTCACTTTTTTGTGCAGTTTTGGTTATATTCAACTCACTACAACCAAACGTAAACAAATTATCTCCCACAGCCCCCTCCTTCGAAAGACTTGTAAATTACATTATCACTGCAATTGCCAAAAATAAATATCCTAAAAATATGTATGTATTCCAGAATCCCCTCTTGGAATTGAAATCAATTAGTAAGAAGAAAAAACACCTCAGTGTCATTACTAGGTAAGACTAGTATTAAAACTCCAGATGAATTATCGAAAGTATCATAAACCAACTTTTACAAATAAATATTTCTAATTACTTTTCATACATTCCAACATTGAATTGAAATTATTAGAAATTCGAAACAAGAGCAATTTTGCAATCTCTTTCCCAGAATATCACCAAAAAATATATCCATGAAGAAATATCCTGAAAATTTGTTAAAAATCATTAACGAAAACACACCTTCTGGGTTATAGAATACTCTATGTCAAAAATATCTCTGAAAACTAGCTCTGGTTGGTGCTACATTGGTCAAACACGACGTTATTTCCAGAAATGCATATCGGCACACGAAAGAAATACAAGAAAAATCAACACTACCAATTCCACTACTCTAGTTGAATACGCTACAGAAATATCCACCATTTCTATTCCACTAATCCTGAAGTCTGGATATACAACCCCTTCCCAGTAAAATGATATTGACAACACCAGAAAAGACAAGGTTGAACACTGACTTTTTTACTTTGCTCACATACATCTCCGAAATATTTATCAGTTTTTTACCTGCATCTGTTTTGACAAATTCCACAACTGGTAAGGCTTTATAGGCATAGATTGCAACTTCAATATACGTTTGTCTGTTTTAAAAACTAACTGTTGTTCCGTATATTCCGTTTTCGTTTTATCTCATTATGTCTGGTTTTTATTTTATACATGTTTAACTCTGAAAAACTATTTTTGGATGAGTACCTTCCAGTTTTTCAATGAAACTACTTTTAATTTATCGTGGCAAGAAAAATTATTTTTAACTTCATTAGCACTGATGACCATCGACCAGTTTTATCTCTACAACATTCCAGAAAGCTAGAAAATTTAACAAAAAGCCGCTTTTCATGAGGCAGTTGCATGAATACAAACATAATGGAATTGAGTGTGCCACAGTATGCATCATAAAATTCAACAATCACTTCAGAGTTCATCAAATTCTGCCAGTTCCCAATTTGGGTTCTATAATATTACTTTACAAAGTTCTCATATTGAATCACAGGCCGTTTTTATTAAATCCTTCAAAAATGAAATAGTCACTAGCATTAAAAATCATTGGTACGTAGAAATAAAGGAAATGAAAATGTTTTTAACCAAGAAAAGTTGACATCTGAACTATACCTTTTTTATTGAGCACCCTATATATTTCGGAAAATTATAAATGAACCTCTGCCTATTCCATATCTTTCAAAAACTTACTAGATATCGGGGAAAATATTTGAACAACACTGCTTGACAATTGGCGTTGAATCAAGATGCGAGTCAGTATATTTTTGTCCTAAACGTATATTACAATTTTTCTGACCTCCAGGAATGGAACGACTACAATCTCCGATGGAACGAATCTGACTACGGGGGAGTTAAGGACTTACGGATCCCACCAAACAAACTCTGGAAACCTGACGTTCTCATGTATAACAGGTAACACGTGTTAGGCATTGTCTGTTGCATTCTCAAGCTTAATTGACATTGACATTGTCCATCTGAGGCTGGGGTCACATTATCGACACATCTCCTGATGTCACGTGAGGTCTCGTAAGCTCACGGGTTATGAAAGACAACGTGTATTACCATGCAACTATTTGTATCAGAGCTGTCATGATTTCACTTCGCATCTCAGCGTGAGAAGATAATAATATAGGGTGTTCTTGATAAGGACGAAATAGACGTATTTCCAAAATAGTTCCGGATTGAAACAAGTCTTTGATAATTATCCGTTCCTCTAGAATATTTTGAACTTTCTGGTATTCCAAAGGGAATATCCTTTGTATTTGATCCTTTTCTGATTTTATATCCAACCAGGAACACAAAATATGAAGCATGCACTATACCTCAAAAGTAAATAATATTGGCGTATTAATTTTTTTATGAAAAAATCTAAGCACTGGAAAAATAGCTATAACTTTTAAGGAAAGTATTTGTTTCTTGATCCGGCAACCGGCGCTACCCGAGATATTTGTTGTTAAATAAAACTAAAAAAGTCATCCCGATAAACTGCAATCAATTGTCACAGAGCTGTTATGGTAAATGTGAAAACTATTAGATCTAATAGAAGTCACACTGATATCTGGCCAATCCATTCATTTGAAGCTGTTTGGAGTGCATAAATCATAATTTAAAAAACTTGATGATAACAATCATCCAAGCATTCAAAAAAGCTGTGAAGCATCAAATGTGAAGACATGAAGAATGCTACACATGTACATAAAGCAAGTCATAATTGCCACATTCGATGGCTCCATAAATGCTTGCTTACAACAAGATGGGAGTCATTTTGGATAGGTGTGGTCCACCTAGGAAAAGGAGTTTTGTTGATTTTCCGATGATTCTTTGGTTATAATGTTTCATTAGTTCACGGCTTGTATGTTTGGTTTGGCTTTGATGATTTCTTATTATCCTGACTCTTATTTCATTATGCTTCATGCACTCGAACCAGTTTCGAACAGATATAGATATTTATTCACAGAAATATTTCGAAGTTTGCAGTGAAATCGATTTCGTTTGGAAAAAAGTTTCCATTTAAAAAAATTAGTTATGATTTTGAGATCAATATATAAATCTGTGAACAACTTCAAGAAAAAAAATGACTTGATTCTTGAACTGCTCACTACTTATACCTATACATTAGGTATGTAGCAAGTAGAGTAATAGAGATCAGTCTTAGAATTAGAAGACATTTTCCCTCTTTATTACTTTTGACTTATTAAAATAGTCTGATTGTATACTGATTTCAAACTGCGATAATAAATCATTTGGATTGAAACGTATTTATCGTAAGAACGTGAACAAAATTACTCGAAAGTTTTTCCAATAGTGGGATTGTGGCTTCAAACAATCAATATATCAATAAATTGTTGAATAATTTAACTTTAATTAAGTAGAGCATGCTACATATTTTAATTCGGAATTGAATGTTAAATTGACAAAAATTGTAAAATATGTGTTTCTTTCAAAATACGGAAGCTCCTGCAAATTCCCGGTATAACTAGAAATGGACGGAGTTGAAATAGTTTAGATGATTGCTAATAACTTCTTGTTCCCATTTTTCAGTTTTTATTCGGGGCCATTTTTTAAACACGACTAGCTTTTATTAAGAATCACCCTGTATGGACTATCGAAAAGACACGTTGAAACGAGTATTGAGCAACGTTGCACGATAAAACATATTCCTCATGTCACTATATGCTTTTATATGAGCTCACGTGACACTTGAGTATGTGGAAACTTGAATTGAGGTGTGCTTCTTCTCATAACATCATTCTATTTCATCAATTCGAGTTTTTTCAGCAGAATTTGTACTAGCAGATCACCTTCAACTACCATTGCCAAGGCATGAGCTATTTTATTGGTTTTTTTTGTGATCAATGAATAACCAACAATATTTTAAAAAAATACATATGAGCAGTTAAACTGCAAGCTTTAGCGCTAAACGTGCAGAATTTGTGGGTTTGTGTAAAAGAAAGACGTGCGTGAATTACTAGCTGAAAATATGAGTTTTATGGTTATTTGAATCATAATATTTTTTTTAACTCCACATCTGGATATACAATATAAAACTTGCAGTTCCAAGTATGAATTGCCATCGTACACATTGGTTTGTGATATATTCTGAGTTCATAGAGAAAGTTACCCAAGATCTTAGCGTTCATCTGCGTTTTAGGTAGATTTCTTCTTTTCTAGAACCCAAATATATATATATATATATATATATATATATATATATATATATATATATATATATTTTGTTTGGGGGGCTCGAACCTTTGTATATATTGTAGATTTGGGGTAGTCTTGGGATATTGGTTCAAAAACGACTATAGGTGGTGGTCTAGTATAAGCATTATTTAAAATTAGTTCAACGTTTCGATGAGTGGCCCCTCATCTTCTTCAGGAACAAACATTGAACAGTTTTATAATGTGTGAAATTCTAGATTTTTTTTTATGTTAAGTTGAGTATGATAAAACATTTTTGTATTGTCTTACCATCAACCATGCTTTCAACAGGGTATGACTGTGTGTGCTCGTTTTTTTTCTTTTTGAATTTTAAAGCCATTTTGTATTTTTTGCAGTAATTGCTGTCAGTGTTTGTGTTTTGGGTTGAGGCAACATGGTTGGTAAGGAAGGACCCGGCTATTTAAAATTATTTTCATGAGGTGGCGCCATCGTGGAGTATTATTGGGCGTAAAGCATGTTGTGGAAGATATCTGATCGGTTTGCTTTAACAAAACCCAACAAAAAATGTTAAAGCAAACCGATCAGATTCCTATCATCCACAATAAGCCTAACACGAAATAACACTCCATGATGGCGCCACCTCAAAAAAATAAAATAGCCGGGTCCTTCCTTACCAACCATGTTGCCCCAACCCAAAACACAAACACTGACAGCCATTACCGTTCTGCGGCATGCGTACAAATCGTGAAACTTACGTTCTTCCTATTTCTCACCGATATGAACTGCCACAAGTACATTATGGCCCTAAAATTCAAAATGAAAAAAAAAGAGCACACACTGTCATGCCCTGCTGAAAGCATGGTTGAGGTAAGACAATACAAAAATGTTTTGTTCTACTTAACCTATTATAAAAAAAAAAATTCTAGAATTTCACACATCATAAAACTGTAATCAATGTTTGTTCCTGAAGAAGATGGGGGACCCCTCATCGAAACGTTAAAATTTAAAAAAATTGGCCAGTTTTGAACCAATATCCAAAGACACCCCAAATCTACTATATATATATATATATATATATATATATATTTTCTTCAATTTCTTGGAATGAAAGTCTGATTCAGTATATTCATATAATTTCTCTCAACTACGTTTCGCCATGGTATTTGTCATCTTCAGGTTAAAAGGAAAGATAAACAAACCATTCCCATAACTTCGTCGCAGTCATAAATCTACAATACCGTTCGTATGATGCGATTCAAATAATATAATTTTTTAACCTGAAGATGACAAATACCATGTCGAAACGTAGTTAAGAAAAATTATATGAATAGACTGAATCAGACCTTTATTCCAAGAAATTGAAGAAAATATATATATATATATATATATATATATATATATATATATTTTGGTTAATATATCGGCTTAGTTCAAAGATGGGTCAAATCGGTCACCTAGTTCCAAAATGGTGGATTTTGGAAATTTGAAAAAACAATATTGGAAAACTATAAATCGTATGATAGAACTTTTTGATTTCCACAAATTTCATGCAAGAAGTTTGTTCCCAAAATGTACACACAAACCGAAAATCGCTGTTAATCATCATTGAAGTTTCAGTAGATTACAGTGAGTTTTTTCGCCGATTCATCCATAAATTCTTTCACCTTTCTCATTATTGGCGACTTGTTTCACCATTCTTGAAATTCATTTCCGATCCGTGTATGTTTATTTTTTAGTTTTTAGAAGAATGCCATGATATGGTTCCTAGCCTTTCAGAGCACGTCAGGCTCCTTCTCGGGCTAAGGAGTTAGCTTCTTCGTTACCTGTGTGTCCTGGAACCCACACAATAGTCAGTCTGTTTTGACTGCTTGTAGGTATCCCAAACAGTCCCTGACGAGTAAGCCTGCCTTTGAGTACCGTCAAGTTGTCGAATCTCTCCGGCCTGTTGAGTCTTTGGCGATCTTACCAAACCGTATGCTATAATAGATCTGATTACTCTGGTGAAAAGCATTTTTGGTTGAGCCCCCAGTTTTTCCACACATTTTTCTGGACAGAATGAAGGCTTCTTTGGAATGTTTGCTGTAGGTGTTGATTCCATGCTTATGTTCGAACATGCTGTCACTGGAGATAATGGATTTGGACATTTTTCAACTGACACAGGAGGGATTAAACTCCCTTTCTTTCTAGAGCATTTTTTATGATTCTCCAGGAATTTCATTAACAGACTGTTAATGTAATCTAACACCAAATTGAATATAAAAATAAAAATGTTTTCCATGTACCAAACTGTACTATTCCGAAATATTTAGAGAAATAAGATATAGCATATTATGAATTTCGTAAATGTAAAAATGAACCAATTAATGAAAATATCGAATGAATATACATTAAAAGTGAACTGTAGTTCAGTAATCAGATTTGGGCATGAAAATAGGTGGTGTAAATCTGTCTGCCAAGAATCAAGTGATAATTTTAGAGATTATAATTGATGACGATCCCAAATTCAAGAATCACATTCCATTGTTGACACGTAGTATATGAAAAAATAAAATTGTTATATTCTCACAGACATATGCCTTGAACCTTGGAACTAATTGCCACTTTCAACCACTGTCATATGGTATATAATCATTTTTGAATACCAATGAGTAACAGATACTTCAATAGGTTCAAAAAAGAAACAAAAGTCCAATCACACTCACACTTGAAAAGCAAAATGGTTGAAAATGTCTAACAGACGTAAATTTCACACTACGGTGTCATCTCAAGAAAAAATGTGTCACTCAAACACAACGAAATACAGTATGAACCGATGGGCATCACTGATCATAAGACGTAAAAAAATGCTGCGCATATGCACTATGAAAATAACTGAGTGGAAGACAGAAGTTGAATATCCTAGATAATAAACTACTCTGAAACAATCAAGAAGAAGTAACCAATGAAACCAAGAAAACTCTAATGGTGTGCAGAAATTTTGCAGGAAAATTATGAGGATGTAAAACCAATGTTTCCTGAAGTTGTTCATCATACATGGCTGTTTTAATGGTCATTATGTACCATTAGTGTTTTGTGTGCTACCAGACAAAGCAACAAAAACATACAAAATTTGTTTCGAATTTGTTAGTGAAAAGTGTAGTTTATATTCCCTGTCGTTTTGTCCTGCCGATATTGTGGCAGATTTTGAGTTGGCTATTCAATATGCAGCTAAAATTATTTGGCCACAAATAAAAATAATTGGCTGCAGATTTCATGCAACGCAAGCTTGGTGGCGTACAATTCAAAAACTTTCGGCTATTCAATCAGAACATGATAAAGTTACTTTGTTTGCTGATTATATTTGCACTTACATATCCGAGGATGCCGTTTTTTTCCTCCATTAATGGGCATCAGAAACAGCTGCTCGCACCACCAACCCCTGCGGATCGTTTCATTCGCATATCAGCAAAACTTGAAATTCCCTACATCCTTCGGAATTTTTTGCATTGATTTCCTAATTCATTTTCGAAATGAAATATATGTGAAGTTGCAAAATATTCACAAGCCATTTGTTCTTAATTCGAACACTTGGAAAAGGCAAGTATACCTTCAAAAAAATTTTTAAAAGGAAAAAATTAATTTTTAGTTAAGTTTGTTTACGATTTTGAACGAACCGTATATTAAAACAAAATTAATGATTTAAAAATTTATTTACATTTTGAGAAGAAATATTGATGGAATTCTCTATTAAGTAGTATCTGAAATAAAATATGTGACAAACAGACCCAGTGACAGACACGTGAGCGATCCTATGGGGATTCTATATCTGATTATACCCGATCGAGAGGGAACAAAATTTCAGAAGTCCCATTTTACATAACACTGAAAGCATGTTACATAATGAATGGTTGGATAACTTCATTTTCCAATATCAATCCAGAGATAATTCGAGTACGTTAGGTCGTTATATCGTTAAATGGACAGTTGATTTTGGGATATTCAATGAATATTCATTGTCCATTTTATTATCGACTTTGGAGTACATCAGTGAGTATGAATTAATTGCATAAAACAGGCCACTGATTTTTATCAATTACCAAATAAACATCAACATCAACGTTGTCGAACCAACTCTCGTCCACACGATTTTAGTTTAGACAATCAGCTAACAGCTGCGACCCATCTAGTACCTATATGAACATACATTTATCAGTGACCCAGATTGTCTGGAATGAATATAAATCAATAAGAAATATTATCACTTTCCTATAACTTTTTCATTTCTTAACGAAATGCAAAAATGTAGTACTAGCAATATTGCACAACTGGAAGTAATCCGAAAGCTTTTGCTATGAGCATTTGAGGAAATTAGAATGAGTAAACTATTTTGGGGTATGATGTTAGTAATAGAACTAAATAAAATAATAAAATATAACACATAGATCGCCACAAGTTCAGGAAATACGCTGGGGAGGACAAGTGCCTAACGGGGTGGGATTTATGATATTACGAAAATCAAGAGAAAAGTCGAGAACTTCCTAGCAATAAATGATAGAAATGCATATACAGGGAATGGCCCATCGAAAATTTGACATGGGGGTTTTGGGTAATAATATCGTAGATGTGGAAAAATGCTCGGACGGATCAATTTAAGTTTCGAGGGGGAAATCTGTTGCCCTACCTGCAGCACAGTCACTCCAACCTTCGAGAAGTGGGGTGAACAACCCCTAAAATTTGAATAGGGAATAGGGGTCGAGTAGCACATTGTTTGAAAGACCGATAAATTATCTAAACAAAGGTGTACGCTTTTTCAAGTTGAGATGAACTATTTGTGAAAAAAAAATAAATAAACATGTATGATATTTAAGAGCTACCCATTGTTGTACGTCAAAGGACAACTCAGTTGTAATTTTTTGCAGTCTATCATATGTTGTTGGTTCATCCCAATTCGACCCGCCCTATTCCCTATTCAAATTTTAGGGGTTGTTCACCCCACTGCTCGAAGGTTGACTGTGCTGGTAGGACAACAAAATGTCCCCCTCGAAACTAAAATCGACCTGTCCGAGCTTTTTTCCACATCCACGATATTATTAACCAAAACCCCCATGTCAAGTTTTCGGTGGGCCACCCTGTATACAAATAGAAGCTGTGCTCTTAAACATCTCACTACTGAATGAATATGCTCCAGCAGAAGGACCCACTATGGGAAAAGAAGAAAAAATCTACAAAAAATAGAAGAATAGAGGAAAAATACCAAAGGAGGATGTTGTAATAGTTCTTGAAGGCATCAATGCTCAGAAAAGAGGGATTCATTACAAAATACACGAACACACGAATGACGATGACTATGTAACCTATAAATAAGAACGAATATAATTAGCTCAAAAAATGAAACACCTCAAAATTTACAAAGTAATATGGATACCAACATCGATACCAACAAACATACAACCAAATAGACCACATACTCATTATAATAAGAAAACAGACGTCAGGACCTAGGGAATATCGTGTTCCGACACGGATCACTATATGGTCACAGCTAGGGCAAAACAAAAAGGAAAAGACAGCATAAAGCAGAATTGTGAAAGACAAAAATGGAACATAGGATATCACTCTGAAAAATAAATACTCTTGCAAAGTTCCAACACAATTAGGAAACAGCAATAAGGAAAACGATATAGGGACATAATGCAACAAAATTTAAGAAAGTATAAAAGAAACAGCAGAGAAACAGCTAGGAGTGGTACAAAATGAAATTGAACATGAATAAATGAAACATGAATAAATATAATAACATATGAGATACGGAAGAATATGTGTGGATGTTAAAAAAACAAGCGAAGAAGATAATTAGACAAAAAATAGGGGAATGGGCTGACACCAACAAAGTGCACGAAATTAAACAAGAATGGGAAAATAGCAACACAAAAAACTTTCAGAAAAGTATTGAAGAACAAAACGGAAAATACAGAAGTAAATCGAATGCAGTGAAGAATGGAGAAGGAACAGTGGCATTAGAATACAAATAATACAAACAAATTTAGGTTTGGTAATGAAAAAAACATAGAAGAAGATGCAAAGAAAGAACGGATAGTAACAGAAGACGAAAGGAATGAAGACGAAAGAGATATATCAGACAAACCCACTAGAGAAGAGCTTGAAAGAACCATAGCGAAATGGTAAAACACCAGGTAAGGAAGAAATTTACATCAAGTTATTAAAATACGGATACCACGAGCTAGAGGAGAGAGTATTTACACCAATTTGAGAAACGTGGGCTGAAAAAAAAAATCTTGAAGACTGGGACATAAGACAACTAATAACTTCACATTAAAATGGCACCAACAAATCTGTAAAAATTATCGAGGAATAACGCTACTCAACATAACACAACGTTCAAAATAATTTCATCAAGAATTAAAAAATCTAAATAGAATCATATCAATATGGATTCAGCAGAAAAAAATTTGTAGATTTCCAACAAGCATTTGACTCAATAGAACTGAAGAAGTTAAAAATCCTACAAGAACTGTGAAAGTTGATATTAATGACGATGAATACAACTAATATCATTGTAATGACACAAAAAAGTAGGAACAGAGGAATTCACAATCAACAAAAGAATAAAACAGTGGGTCTCACTTTCAACGACGTTATTTAACTTCATATTGGACATTGGATACGTGGTAAGGAAACTTAACAAGAGGAACCTCAGAACAAATCATTGCGTATGCTGATGATATAGCCACAATCACCAAGATCGTAAAAGTTATGGAAGAAAGGCTGAAAGGAATTATAGAACAAGAAGAAATTATGGGATTTGGAGCCAATCCAAGAAAAACCAAAATATTAGTAGTAGGAAGAGATAAATCAAAATTGTCTCTATTTTAATAGTTCGAAAAAGTCGAAGAGTTTCAGTACCTAGGAGTGACAATATTTGTGAAATGGAGAAAACCAGAAATACAAGGGAAAAATATTAAATGCAAATAAAGCAGAATTTTACAAAGAATAAATAATAGAAAGTGAAATACCTATATAAAATAAAATAATTAGACCGAGACAATGACAAGGACAAAAAAAGACGAGGAATATGTGAGAAAAGTTGGAGGGAAAATGATGAGAGCTTCACTAGAACCAATAAAAATTTCGCAGAATGAATATGAAATAAAAACTAATAGCCATCAGAAATGGAACTATTATTCAACGTATATGTTAAACAAATAGAGATAATAGACCAAGGATACTCAAGAAATATGTCATACTCCCACCCATTACTATGATGTTTTGGTCGAATGGGGAGCATAATATGAGATCGCTTCGAAAGCAGTGATATCGAAAGTTCATTCATGGAATAATAATTGAAATCCTGGAAATATGGTGGTTTTATTTTGTAAAAGCATTTCACTTTTCAGTTGAGTGTGTTAATTCTCTTCAATATATAATATATAAGATATATAATATATAAAAAACTAGATAGCCATCAGAGATGTAACTATTGTTCAACGTATATGTTAAACAAATAAAGATAATAGACCAAGGATACTCAAGAAATATGTCATACTCCCACCCATTACTATGATGTTTGGTCGAATGGGGAGCATAATATGAGATCGCTTCGAAAGCAGTGATATCGGAAGTTCATTCATGGAATAATAATTGAAATCCTGGAAATATGGTGGTTTTATTTTGTAAAAGCATTTCACTTTTCAGTTGAGTGTGTTAATTCTCTTTAATATAGCAAACAAGATCCTTGTAAAATTTTCAGTCGCTTCCAGGTGAAAATCATTTGAGTGGTGAACAATTCCTGAGCGAGAGTGAGCGCACGAAGTAGAGATTGTGAAGAAATAATTAATGTTTGAGCCGTAGTTTAATCAAGGATATACGGATAATTTTATTCAATCTGTTCTATCTGGAAAACTTATCTACACCACGATATTTGAAACGCTGTTCAACTATTTCATAGTTTATGCATATGGCTTTGCCGCGTGGCTTTCGAGAAGATCATACGATTTTATACGATTTTTTTATTCGATGTAAAAAGTTGAGAAATTTATGTGAGAACAATTCCAAAAACTGGCGCCATGCTAACACTACTCGTTCCTCAACGATTTAAGTTGATGAATCGGTTGATTATTAAGTCAATTTCACCCATTTATAACTTATATCTCTGAAGAATATTTGGATCGGAATTTTTATATACAGTGCGTTCATAAAGTATGGAAACGCTCCATTATCTTACGAGTTTATCATTTTCGGAGGTAATAATTTTGTATTTTAGTTTTCCACTTTTTTTCAAAAAAAATGTTTTTCCCTCACCACCTTACAAGATATGACGTCATCGATATTTTATATTTTCATATAAAAAATTTAAAGCGCATATTTTTCTCAGTTATATATACCACATACGAGATATGTAACACTTCAAGTTACAGCATACTGAGTATAAAGGAAGCCAGTGTTCATATTTCTAAACATTCATTTAATTATTTATTTTGCAATGAAAATATCATAAGTAAGTAGTAAAAATAAACAAATAACAAATGCTCGAACTGACTGAGCTCCTTGGGTTAGTTGACAATATCCAAGACGTCTGATGAATTCTTGGGTTATATTTGACAACATCTTTTCGTTGAATTTCAGTTCCAATTCTCCCTTTAAGATCTTTCAAATTGGTAGGTCGATTCATGTACACGTTACTTTTTAAGTAACCCCAGAGAAAAAAGCCTATGAGAGTTGAATCGGGGGTCCTAGCAGGCCATTCAATCTGACCGCGTCGTCCAATCCAGCGATTGGGAAAGGTTTCATTGAGAAAATCTCCAACCACTCGAGCATAATGTGGATCTGCTCCATCCTGATGGAAGCAAATAGTAGAAACTATTCGACCAGATTGATTAATGTCTGGAAATGTTACAGTTAAATATGGAACTACATACGTTTGTAACATTTCCAAATAATTTTTACCCGTCACAGTGCCGTCAAAAAAATATGGTCCTACAATGGTATTCCTAAGAATCCCAGCCCACACAGTTACTTTTTGGGGATATTGGGTATAAGCTTCCATCGTCCAATTGGGATTTTCCAATTTTGCGTACTCACGGTACCGTTTATACAAAAAGTTGATTCGTCGGAAAACAATACATTAAATTCAAAGCCATTATTTTGATTACACCCTTCTTGCATAATTTCACAAAACTCCATTTTCTGCACAACACCACGACAAATCTCATTGTTGTCAGATAAAGTTGTAATTGAACAATGGGGATTTTCTTCAATTCCAAGTAATACATTCAATTGAGTGTCTTCGGCAACGGTTGGGCTGTCACTCTTAGATTTATCCCTAACATTGCCAATCTCATTATTTAGAATATTTTGCTTACGTCGATTTCTATTGGTTCTCGATCAGGATATTTTTCATTAAAGATGTGCATACTTCTGCCATACTCCTTTTACGATCCCGTAACCTAAGATATCAAAACTTCTATTCGCTGTTTTTCTGACGCACCATCGTAATTTCAAATAAATTCTTTTAGGGTAATATTTTTCAGAAAGGTATTACTGAAGACTTATTAATCGATATGCTACACAACAAATCAATTCAATTCTGACATATGCAATGGTAACTGAGAACTTATTGTTTGATTGCTAAGGGCTTTCAGATGTTTTCATAGCCTACTCAAGTTTGGCAATATATTCGTACTAACTACTGAGTAATTCTCAGTAGTTGCAAAATAAATAATGGAAAAATATGTTAAGAAATATGGACACTGGTTTCCTTTATACTCAGTATACTGTGACTTGAAATGTTACATATGACGTGTATGTGGTATGGTTGAACTCAAAAAAATATGGGCTTTCAAATTTTGATACAAAAATATATCCCCTTATTTAAAAAAATATATCGATGACGTCATATCTTGTAAAATGGTGTTTTTTTTTCAATGTGGAAAATTAAAATACAAAATCGAGCTGTCCGAGCTCCACCTCCGAAAATGATTAACTCGTAAGATAATGGAGCGTTTCCACTCTTTATGAACGCACTGTATATTGACGAGCGTTTAACTTCAAAGCAATATTGTCAATGATTTCCCTGTCCAACTAGTCCATCTGTATTTACGAGGAAATTTGAGAGGAACGTGAGCATCAAATGTAACATTCATTATTTTATTAAATTCATTACATTCGGTATTGATGTTCTCGTCATGATATTCAAAGCCACAAATTCTACTGATGGCTTCATATAGAGTTTATGTGAAGTTATCCACACTTTCCCATCCACAGTTTCTGACGAGTGGACTGTCGAAAACGGGATAGAGTGAAATTTGTGTGCGGCGTTGCCAGACTTCCGGGTAATTCCCACTCACGCTTTTTACACGTTTTTCAGGATATCTCATTCATGAATGCACAATCCTTGGTATTATTTTTGTTCACTGATGTGCGCTCAATCATCTTATCAATACGTATAAGGTATCAAAACAATTTAGAATGCTTTTTAGACGTTTTCTTCCACACATTTCCCCTTAATAATGAATCTTTCATGAAAACATTGTATGTATTCAATACATACAGAGAGTAAAAATAATTTGTAGAGCTCTAGGAGAATAAAGAAAGAATAAAAATAATCCTCTTTTCATAAATTTCTCGGAATATCTCCGTTATTACTGCATGATCGTTGATAATTTTTTCACCAAAATGTTCGTAATAATGTTTCCTACCCATACAGGGTGTCAAATCAATTTGTAGTAAATTGTTTTGACACCCTGTATATATCGGAAATATCATCGTGAGTATTTCCTTGGAAGAATCATCAACGATCATGCAGAAATAACGGAGATATATAAAAAAATGTATAAAAAATTTGTTTTTTTTATTTGTTACTTTTTTTCCTACGGCACTACAAATTGATTTGACACCCTCTATGGGTAGAAAACATTATTACGAACATTTTGGTGGAAAAATTATCAACGATCATGCAGTAATAACGGAGATATTCGAATATTTGGAAACTGTGGCTGGAACTGTTTTTTCCCCTACGGCACTACAAATTGTTTTGACACCCTGTATATATCGGAAATATCATCGTGAGTATTTCTTTGAAAGATTCATCAACGATCATGCAGAAATAACGGAGATATATAAAAAAAAAATTTAAAAATTTGATTTTTTTATTTGTTACTTTCTTTCCTACGGCACTACAAATTGATTTGACACCCTGTATGGGTAGAAAACATCATTACGAACATTTTGGTGAAAAAATTATCAACCATCATGCAGTAATAACGGAGATATACCGAGAAATTTATGAAAAGAGGATTATTTTTATTCTTTCTTTATTCTCCTAGAGCTCTACAAATTATTTTTTCTCTCTGTATGTATTGAATACATATAATGTTTTTTCATGAAAGATTCATTATTAAGGGGAAATGTGTGGAAGAAAACGTCTAAAAAGCATTCTAAATTGTTTTGTTACCTTATACGTATTGATAAGATGATTGAGCGCATATCAGTGAACAAAAATAATACCAAGGATTGTGCATTCATGAATGAGATATCCTGAAAAACGTGTAAAAAGCGTGAGTGGGAATTACCCGGATGTCTGGCAACGCCGCACACAAATTTCACTCTATCCCGTTTTCGACAGTCCACTCGTCAGAAACTGTGGATGGGAAAGTGTGGATAACTTCACATAAACTCATATAGAGAGGGATAGTTAGTTTTTCTAAGTATTGGTAGGATTATGCTTCACGCCGAATAACGGACGCTCAACGATAGTTATGAAGGTGCATAGCAAAGTAGAATTGTGAGAGCCTTCACTCACGAAAGGGATGAATTATTCCTGTATCTCGAAATTAATAAAAATTCAATGAAATTTCCATCATTGCACATTTATAAAAAATATTCATTCGACAATTTCAGGAAATTATTCTTATATCGTTTCAAATACAGTTAACTTATTCACTTCCTTTTTTTATGTGGGTTACTTGAAGTTTTAAGTTTGTCAATTCTTGTTCCTATCTGGTTAGCCAATGACATACATATAAAGAGAGAATAGATTGAGCGTAACCAAAATTACATTGAAATTATTCAGAGTACTGTTTGAAATTAAAAAGTTGATATTACTTTCTATTCACTCCGTAGATAATTTTGAAAAATGATCTATTCAAACTATGCATCTTTTGACTTCATAGCACCCAATCAAATTAAAAACTATAACATGATGGTGGACTGTTTTCGCATATCGTGATGACCCAGTATATGGATGAAATATTTTTTGAAGAGAAGAATAACATAAATTCTACACTTTAAGAAGAATTAAATTAATGGTATGCAATGCAACACTGGAAATAAGGAAAATTACATAAATCAAGAGCTCACTCCAATTTTTCAGGTATTTCAATTTCTACACAATTTTAATTTGACTCGTACACGTTTTAGTGTTTATGAAAAATAGTCAAGTTCACAAGGAGTTGTCAAAGCATTACATTTACTCATATACAGTGTGTCTCACTTCTCATGGAAACACTCCCGTATCCTCCGTAATTATTGGAGCAGAATTCTGTTATTTTCACGATCGGTAGATATACTGGGAGTGAGCCTAAATTATCTTATGGGGTTGACCTGAGTGACATACACTGCGTGCCAGAAGCGATAAATAAATCGATTTTTTCGAAAAATAATATGAGGGAGCAAAATACGCTAAAAATTCTCAACTATTCTTTCGATGGAAAATGTTCAGTTCTGAAAAATCCGAATTTGTCTCACTTCCCGTGGAAACGCCCCTGTAACTTCCGTAATTATTGGAGTAGAATTCTGTTATTTCCTGACCCTTCCTTCGTTATTTATTCTAGAAACTGTGTGTTAAGTACACAAAAATAAAGCAAAATATGAGGCAATTATTGGTATCACTCGCCAAAATAATAATTTACGACTTTCTATTCCGTCTTCAAATTCATCGAAGAACTGTTTGATTTATAGTGCAGTCAAACTATACAATAATCTCCCACCCATCTACAAAAACATTGTTTCGCTACCTCATTTCAGGAGATCTATGAAAATATCACTTATAGATGGGGTGTTTTATAGTGATCAAGAGTTTCTTGACAAAGATTGGAATGGTTAATTTAGATGTGAAACTCTATCGAATCATTTAAGATAGTTTATTCATTCTCAACTGCTCAAGTGGATATATGTTTATCCCTTTTGGTTACTGTTGTTCTGTTTCGTGAAAAATTATTTTTTTATAATTGGTACAATGTTATATTACCTGCTTCATACGATTTATAAACTTATTTATACACTACTTATTTATTTACTTCATATTTATATGACTTCATCTATGAGATTTAATATCTTTCGATAATAAAGTATATATTGATTGATTGATTTCACACTTTCTTCGACGCATCTCAGAAATCAAGCTGGAATTGTGGACCTGTATATCAGGGCGAGCGCATAACGTTATATATATTCATATATATTTCACCATATATAGAATATTTTCCATCCCCTCAGCTCTAGATTTGGACATTGTCATTGAAAATTTATATTTTCCAGGGTATTTCTTAAAAAGAATAAATTAATATCGAATTCGTTATATCAATATACATCCTCTGTGTAGACTTCAGTAATATCCACAAATATTGGATTGATTATTTCATATACCTATCCGGTTTTTTATGCCACTTCAGAATTGCTTACCCTTGTGAGGCTTTTCTCCCCTCTGTGCCATCTAGGTTCATGAGCCCATACTTCTATTTTGTCTAACACAATATCGATAACAATTATAACCGTAGGTAGAATGCCTTGCAAAATGATTGTGAGAGTTTTTGAACTGTCGAGGTATTTACATATTGTTTCGAAACAGCACAGTGGCGGACTCTGCTTATTTTCGTGATTTCCGTAACAATATTCTTTCCCGCACAGAGAGATTCGGATCACTGTCATTTATTCATATTTTCAACATATTAGTATTATAGCATAAAATATCCGAAAATACTTCTCAAACTCGAAGCCCCAGCATATAATTCCAAATGTAGAATTCCATCCAGGTATGACGTCTAGGTTGGAATAGTAATCTTCAAATTCAGTAAATTTTTTCAATATGTGATCCGGTTAATTTTTTCATAATGTGACCTGGTGTGTTCAGTTTTTTTATTATCTTCATTCTACGAACCGTGTCGACCTCATCGTATTCTTCTACTGAAAGTATCTCTTCTTCTTCCAAATCAGAGTCATCGATTTTCATGAAATAACCAATAAGTTGATGATATGATCAAAATACAAGAAATGTTGGTTTTTGTAGACAATATTTTTCATTATCAACTCTTAGAAAAACATTAAATTTATCATGTGAGTATCGAATCGAATGAGTAAGCTCGTAGTTTTCTATCGTGCCAAAGGAATGAATCATTGTGTGAAGAAAGTCAATATCATTTTGCCTTCTTCTATTATATGTACTCTGGTATTCATTTTTATAAGACGTCTCATATTCTTCGAGACAGTTGAAACGTCATTTTGTTTAGTCAGAATCAATTTCATCCTCTATCTATGTGATCAAACTGAATGTATGAACTATAAAACTTTCAGGTCACCCTAAAGACAATGCGTAACTTCTTCGTGTTTCGCCAGTTGAATGTTCTGCAGGTTTTATTTCTATCGAATACAACGATCACATGAAACAACGAGAAGACATTCATCACTAAAACTACTGATTGATTGTCTCTTGAAATTTCACGCCATATGAATGTATCAAAAATAGTCTACAAAATCTTTTCGGGTGCATGTTTGTAAATAATTTATTAACAGATTTCCAATAGTCACTGGAAAGTTCGAATAACTCCTCTGGAGAAGGTTATAAATTGAATACCCTTGTGCTCCATCGTCCATCATCATATCTCATTTGAATTTTTTGGCTCCAATAAAGTTCTGCACTGTGCCCAAGCATTTCGCAAATCCCTGCCGTATGCGCTCCATCCCTCTAGTGTCCAAACAGATGTGTTCTCCTCACAAATTATACAGTTTCAGGAATTCTGCAATCGATACCACACGGCGAACCCCATCCGGTTCATTATGGAATGAAATGTATTTTGTCATAACGCATCCAATTATAATGTACCATTATATATTTGACACGTATACAGGGTTTATCGAGAATCGATTCCATATGTTCGAGAGCGAAAATTCTTATTGCTCTTCAACGGAGATATAAGATCAAAATGTTTATTAAAAAAAGTACACTATTGGAGGAAGTTCTACAACAAAAAAGTTGATCGAAACATTTGTTCGTTTTCTTGCGAGTCAGACAAAAGCTAACTCAGTTACAATGTTTCATTTATTATTGAAGAAACCCTTCCTGCATATCAATAAAATATTCATATTCAATAATAATAATAATAATAATAGTTAAAGACAGCACTAATCATAGCTAGAGCGAAATCATAAATACTTGTTTTTAATGAAAGTATTGTGAACACATAATCCGAGAAAAACAACAGCAGTCCACTAAAACTCACTTTTCTTCATAACATATGCCTCACGGTGTTGGCTGAGGCATTCGTGAATTTTCATCCCTTTCAATTTTTCTATTTTTTATGAGCTCCTTCATTTTTTCAACCATTCTCTTTGTTTTCCAGCAATTTTCCCTATGCTGTGATCAATATTCAACAGTTTTTCATATCATTTCGACTTTCAATTAATCTCTCTGAGGTCACTCTCTTTACATGGCGGATTGTTTTTCTTTTATAGATGTGGAAAATGGTTTTTGAATGCTTCTCTGTATTGTCCTCATTGCTGCACTCATTTATTGTGCACAATTTGCAATATTCCTGTGGTATTTCGTATCAACTACTGTTATATCTCTCAATGTCTCTCCCTCTCTTGCTTCATTGTTATTGGTCAACCTCCAAATGTCAATTTCCGGTTTAGTACATTTTTACTTGGAAACCACCACTGATTCGCACATTCTGTCCAGTTGCTCCACAAGTTCCAGAGTTCCATGTTAAACATCGTAGACTATCGTACAGATATTGTTTTATATATTTTTGTGATTTGTATGGACCATCTTGGAGAAGTAATGCAACTTTTCTATTAGATCTCTAATATCAACATCATAATTTCCAAATTTGATTTCAATTAACTTTCCTTTTCGCGTGCAAAGGAAAACGGTACTTTCTATTTCCAGATTCGTAGGCCCATAAATCCTATGAATCGAGATCACCTCAACACAACTCACAACTATTGAAAAAAAAAGAATACCCAGAGAGCGAAAGCCGTTTAAACTTGATTCGGAATGTTTCTGCAACTTTGGAGAATGCAGACCATTAATTAATGCCTCCACAGAGCAACGAATAGTCATCGGCAACGATCAGAAATAATCAGGACAGAGTTTTCCAATTTTTCAATATGTCAATACTCGAGGACGATACATCACCATGAAAGAAGGGTATCAGCCTTCGTGTACCCAACCAACTCAAGTAATTGCAGTCAAATATTTTCGGTCCAAGGCGGAGTAGACCCGTTATTACCAAAAGTGAAAACAAAATAATTGAGTGTATTTTAATCATAGCTTGTGATCCGAGAATAACATTAGTTCAGGTACCTCATTATTGTCCATTACAAAGTTTTCATTTTTCATAGCTATAAAGGCGCCTGCATCGCACCACACAAAACTGAACGAAACCCTTCGAATAAAAATATGCTTTAGTCGAGAGTACAGGTTTATCATTCGGGTTTGCGGAAAGAAAGGCCCGCCTTCCGGTGAACTGCACCGTGTATGCTCCCCGCAAATGAATTATCATGCCCCTGAATACATTACTGTTCTCAAAATTTCAATCTTTTCTAATTGAATATAAGTGGCGCCCAATCAAGAATAAATCAAATCAAAAAACCCACCCCACTGCCTCCAGATATTAGGAGTTTCTGAAGAAGAACATCCCAAAAGGAGGTCACACAGTATTCTACAAACGCTCGTAGTGTACGGAGGTCACACAGTCTTCTACAAATGCTCGTAGTGTACATTTTTTCTGTCTGGATCTGGTTCGTTTTTCGATCCCCTCTTAGCGTCTTGGCACCCAAATCGCGGTTTTGTTCTGCGAGTGTTCTCAGTTTCTCTTTATATGACCAAACCAGTTTGGACGTCACCACCATGTTACACTACAAAAGTGCATCTGGCCACAATTAGTGAGGTCTCCGCTTATGACAATGAATATACCTACTAAACAAATGCGTGTATAAAGGAGCAGCCTTCAAGCAGTATATCATCACACTCTTGTATAAAAAGAGAGATGTCACTATACCTACCAATTACAGACCAATATCATTAGTTACACATCTCTCTAAAATATTCGAAAAAATCATGAAACTACGACTCGATTCATATCTACAAAAATATTAAATTCTGTCTGATAATCAGTTTGGATTTAGGGCAAATACATATACGGAAAATGCAATTTTAGCCCTCACACAAAAAATCCCAGAATCCTTGAACAAATCGAAGCCATGCATCTATATATTTATAGATTTGTCCAAGGCATTTGACAGTGTTAGTCACAATCTTCTTCTGCAGTCACTAGGTGATATTGGAATTAGAAGTGGTTGCCTGGATCTCTTTCAGAGTTACTTGGAAAGTAGAACTCAACTGGTGAAGGCTGGCAATGTACCTGAGGTGTCCGAGAAATTGAATGCGGAGTCCCTCAGGGCTCAGTTCGTAGACCTGCTCTCTTTAATATATATATATATATATATGAGAATGGAGTGTTTCCACTAGAGAGTATGTGTTTTCATGTTTCACATACGTAGATCTAGCATTTAGCTGAATATGTAGACATGTTCACTCACCTCTTCACACCTATATTGCTACTTAATCCTCTCCCGAAACAAGTGTTACACACTTATCGAGTATTTATTTATCCACAATAAACTCTTACCTTATATCTAATCCATGATCTTTGTATGTCACCATAATTCGCTATTGTACCCCCACATGTATTCATATATACTCAGTGAATAAATATTATTATATTATTATAATTATTTGTAATGTATTTTTATTGATAAGGTCATTCCACCCCTGTAGTCACACTCATATTGTATAACTGACGTGTTCCAAATGGTTATAAGCACAATGTAGTATGATAAAATTATCTATCATAGCTACTGTCGCTACTTGTTATGATTAGACACCCTTATATCTGAAGTAACAAGCAAGGCAACCGGAATCAGATGCTCAAACTCTTAATCGCCCTGTACATATAATTGAAGAACTATGTTAGGAACCTTCCTTGGGTCTGTAGGGTACCTTTACAAAAAGCTTTCCTCAACATGCTCTGTGGAACACACACAACATTCGACGACAAGTTGAATAACTGCAAATTGCTTTGGTGTTATCTGAACCGAAGTACGTAGAAATGTGTTTCAACATTGCATTGCAGAGTTTCAATTATTCAAGCTCCAGAGCATCAAACTAGGGAATACGACACTGAATATAGGCAATCGAACGGAAGAAAGCGATGGAAACATTTGATTCTTCATCTGTTGAACAGTGATCCTAGGGGAGCCATAAACCATAGATGGAGGTACTCTTGTGTGTGTGTGGTTGACAGCGGATGAAACTATTTCGCCATAGACTTTTATCAAATTATTGTCAAATCATTGTATTTTGCTTTTTCAAATCATATCATTTAAGGGGAAGGGAGTAATAAAAATGCTACCATATTACGTAGCACTTATAATACTCATAATAGGAGCATAATAGGAGTTGCAGGTAATGATGGAGGAAAATAATGAACCTCAAATGTCAGTTATATGATATTATAAATTGATCACATAAAAAAAGTTTTTAGAATTTTAGGGCGATGAGCTATTACTAAATGACGAATAAAATCACAAAGTGGCCAGCCCCTCAATTAGTTATATTCAAAAATCAAAGAAATACAGGAAAGGTTATATTGATTGAAAATAACATTCGATTGATAAATAAAAGTTAGGGTTCGAGGAGGACAAAATAATGAATTTGCCCCTATCGTACGCGTTTCGAACCAATCAAAATTCAGTCAGTAACCTATCGTTCGGAAAATGGCCACAAATTTCACAATAAAATAATATTGAAAATTGTTAATGCAAAATATTGTTGAGAATCTCGTGTTCGTAGCTATCTGAATACTAAACTGATAGTTGTCCGTTTATTGATACAACACAATAATGCACTCTGACAATTAAATAAATCAATCACAGTTAAGTACTGAAATATCGTTCACGACACTGAATCTGTATCTGAATCCTCTTTTTCTTACGATTAATATAACTGTTCTGTTATCTCCGGTTGGACCGTCGCTTATATAAAGTCATTAGCGCCCAGAAAATTATCAGTGGTGACTTTCGAGAAAACCCAAGAATCTTCGGTAAGCCTGACATTACGTCACCTCGCGGGATACGAAACATAATGCAGTGGCGTATTGTATTCATTTTCGTAACAATATATTTTCTTTGATAACGTTTCGGGGACTTTTATTAAATATCCCAGAAATTTCTATTATAATTATCTCTTGAGTATAAATATGTTTTTTGACAATTACTCGTCATAATCTGACACACCGATTCGCATTATGTTTCCATATATGGTCCATTGTGGAAATGCAGCTCTATTATGATTTCGGTTCGAAAAAATACAGAAAGCTCCTTTAAATTGTTTTCTCGCATAATTTGATTCATACAGGATAATTTTTGTACTGTCACAGTCCTCCATATACCCATGCCACAGTTTGCGATAATATATATTCGAATAATTTCAATCTTTTCAACTCCTTCATTTGTATACTATTTTATTCAGATCTTCTCAATTTTAATGTAGGTTTTAGCACAAATATATAGAACACGCCTAATTTTTTAAATTTCGTTCTTTAGTCATTGGTCTTGGTTTTTCTGATCTTAAGGTTTTATGTGTTCAAAAAAACATTGGAAGAATTCTTAGAAATCGCATTTCTTGTGATAAAATTTAAAAATTAATATAAATAACATCCATTTTTTAAAACATTAGTCTCCTCCATTTCCAAAATTATATGGCTGCCATATCTACAGTGTTTGGAACAATTAATAACAAGCAAAATCATAATACCCCCCATTAAATCCCCACAAAACACAGATGAATCTAAATGTCATTCAAATTGTTACTTGTGTGCAGTTAATCCTAATTTTGATTTTACTCGCGATGATAACTTTTTGTTATAATGCTGATGTTTTCGAGTATAACTCAAATGAGCCCAACAAAATATGGATTTATAAAAAAACCGATATCAAATTTCAAGTATAGGGCACAAATGTCCCATAAAGAAAGTAATCGTCAAGTGAAAGACAGGGGCAAACAACTCAATATCGAGCTCTCACAGCAGCGTAATAGAGCTGTATAGTTGGCAATAAACGTATTTTTATGTATTTATAGATGCTATACTCCGAGTCAATAAAGGAGACTTCCTATTTGACCATAATCGTCAGAGCCCGAATGAAGTCAATATTTTCGAGTTGTTAAAGATGATTGTTTTGGATTAACAGAGTGGCTCGCACAAAGTTTTTATTTATCTCTACTTTAGTTGAGAATTTACAGTGAGCAATAAGCTTAAGCCTCATATACGATTCAAGATGATTGCTTTTCTCTTTTTGGAATTCATAGAGGTGAAACATATTCTTCGTTGAGGTTTGGTGTTGTTTTTTTTCATTTTGTTGGATTATTCTATTTTATTTGTTTTTTGGTTATGCATTATCTTCAAGAAATTTTATAAAAACAATCTCATTTCTGAAATTTGTGGAGTTGGGAAATCAGTTCAGTTTGTCATAGATAATTTTGATGATACCTTTTTTGATATTCACTTGGTGATTTGAGTTGAAATTGAGGTATATGTTAGTGTGTCTCTTTCTGAAAACAATGGTTTCAAAATGATCTGGATATTTTTATAGATACTTCTAGAAAATAAATTTATGAAAATTTTATGTAGGTTCCTTTTCATTGATATAACTGAGAAAGTTTCTTATTCTTTTCTGCAATGTGTTCAAATTATGAAAATGTCATTGACCCCAAACTATTTCAGGTAAGTATCTATTCACTTCTTTCCAAAGTTTTCTATGAATATTTAATTTACTACTGGGGATACTAGGAAATCCATAGCACTCCCAAAGTTTTATCGGTAGAAATCATTTCCTTATTGAAAATGAGTAGTGCTTAAATAAACTTCTGAATTGCATATATGGTGATGAGTGAATTATCATTTTCTAAATGTTGTTCAAGAGTTTTCTTGCAGGTACATTCGGAAATAAGCTCACATAAAACTCCCAAAATTTCAGAAGATATTTGCCAAATATTGACAAAGTTGTCCAATAACACTAACAATTGGCCTCGATGTAATGTTTGGTTTGTAAATCTTTGGAAGATCTTATATATTCACTGTAATAGGGTGTTAGATATTTTTCCTCGTGATAGGTATGTGAGGTTTTTTGTATTGGGCGACAATACTGTTCTGAGTTTTTTCCAGTTTCTAACGTATGATGTTTCTTTATGTTTATGTATTCAGATGAAATGTTTCTTTCTCAGAAAATTATCAATAATGTCTGGTGTATATCCATTGATCAGCATTCAATGGAAAGTTCGTGGCTGTTTTGAATCAGCTGGAATGAACTTGTTCGTGTTGGTGAGCTTTATGATGACCGGAGTGCCAAGGAGAAGTAAATGTCCATCAACTTCCATTTCTACCGGAAGTCAATTCGTTCGAACACTGAGTCATGGAGGTTGGGAAGACGTCTATGTTTTGACTATCGTGTCAAAAATACAAAACACATCATCCACATACCAAAGCCAAATTTTTGGAAAATATTTACTTGAAATTTCAGATTCGTTTCGAATTTACTCATAAAAAGCTTCGGCATGAATGGTGATAGACAATTACCCATGGCGGTGCCTTTCTTCTGTTGGTAGAATTTATCTTGGAATATGAAATAGTTTTGATCCATGCATAAGGATGTCAACGACATTAGAAAATCAGATTGATTGGAGCAGCCGTGGGGGGGCAATGGGTGCACTTGACCGAAGCACTTCTTTAACCAATTTCAAAATTTTGAAATCGTCATTAGGACATTACTATATTCACTAGAGTGGTTATCAACGCATTAGTACTATAATGGAAAAAAAGCTTATGTGCGTAAAGTCCGCATCACCACAAATTATGTGATTTGTTTTCTATGCGTTTTGAGAAGCTTCAAGTCTTTGTTGTACTTTCAACTCCTTCCGCACCATTTTCTCCAGGTTTTGATATTTTCAGGAGGTACACTTAATTTTACCACAATATCCACATATGGATATTGCTTTACGGAAATCGTCAGCGTAGTGAGATTCGGTAGTATCACCGATACATCCGTTACGAACGTGGTAAGAGGCACGTATATCCATAGGAGGATATTGGGTTATAAGTAATAAAATATTTCATTCTTGCGCATAAGAATATTTTTGAGGTTATGTTACAAATAAATGGTAACAAACAGCTGGTGTGGTTATATCGAAACTATCGGAAGTAAAAAAATAAAATGATTTTCTAAAAACATGGATCTCGATTCTGCTAGTGAATACGACAGTGACTGGGATTGTGAAAATGAAGTGTGAGACAATGGTTACAGTGATACTGAGAGTGATTATTCTGCAACAGATCAGTTACCTACCAAAACCTGTTGAAGAGTATCATTCTGAATATGACTTCAACCCTGCTGTCGATTTTGAGGAAAGTAAGGATGCTGTAGTGTGTTTTGAGTCCTTCATAAGCCCTACTATTGTGAATAAATTTGTGAGTGGACAAACAGACGGGCTGAAATATATTTTGAAGCCAATAATGTTCAAACTGTTTGTGACTGAAATGGAAAACACTCAAAAAGGATGAACTTTACGTTTTTTTTTAACATTTTACTGGGTTAGTGGAATGTCCACAGCTTTCTACTGGAGTACGGATATTTTATATAGTGGACCTCGCGTGTTTCATAAGATGGTAATGAGCACCAATAGATTTTTATTCTTATTGAAATTAATTCGATTTTTGAAGCCAGATCTTGTGAAACCAGGTGCTCCACTCACTAGAATGGAAGTTTTCATGGCCCGCATTAGAGAAAATTGAATGAATCTCGTTGATGCTGGTCCAGTTTTTGCCATAGATTAACAACTTATGCTGTACAAGGGCCGACTTCATTTCGGGCAATACATAAAAACGAAGCGCAGTAGATTTGGGATAAAACTATTTCCTCCCAGTGCTCCTGAATTGCGTGGATTCACGTGGAA
Organism: Gonioctena quinquepunctata; assembly: GCA_018342105.1. Taxonomy (NCBI): domain Eukaryota; kingdom Metazoa; phylum Arthropoda; class Insecta; order Coleoptera; family Chrysomelidae; genus Gonioctena; species Gonioctena quinquepunctata. Next base: position 201,202 of record JAFIRS010000855.1, on the reverse strand, counting down.
TTTTTGTCATAGGCATAGATATATATGATATATCACACATAAATGGTACCAACCACCTCACATTTTCCGAGAGAATTGTTGTATTTCTTGCAAAAAATCTCCTAAATAGCCACCGAGAGATTATAGTAGATAACTGGTATATGTCTGTTCGACTTTGCGAGTTTTTACTCACACAAATACATATATTACAGGAACTGTCAGAACGAACAGAGGCGCACCCAAGCAATTGACAAATATTCCTCTAGATCTACATCAGTCATGTTTTGTTCGTAAAGGTATGCTTCTTCTGGTGAGGTTCAAAGACGAAAAATATACAACAAATTTATTACAATAAACCGAAGCATATAGAATTTTATAACCAGAATATGGGATCAGTTGATGCCGTAAACAAAGACACGGAACCGTATTCTCCTTTGAGAAAATCATATTCTTGGTCCACCAAGGTTGCTTTACATCTGTTGCACCAGATGCTCTTGAACTCAAAAGATAAATATAGCAACTCTCACAGCAAACAAATGTCCATGTACAAATGTACAAAACTGTGCTGTCACGGAATATTAGCTAAATATAGTGAAGGATATAGAAAAATGAAAGTTAACGTCAAATCATCAACGTTCTGCATGGTATGGTAGATTTTCTCAGGGAAGTTGGAAAGAAGAGAGCTCTCCGCAAAACTTGTGCCATATGCAAGAGAAATGGAATACGAAAGTTGACCAGAAAAGGTTGCATCATTTGTCCTGGTAGTCCTGGATTATGCTCAGTCGAACACTTCCAGATTTATCACAAATGAATATTGTAATGATTATTTTTTTGTTTTTTGCGTTTGTCAAGTATTTTTGGACTCATTAATTTTTATATTTTCAATAAATCATTTTACTACTTATATATATTTTTCATTCCATGTGTGTTCTTTGGGCACATATCAATATCCAATAGTGGGTATTCTGGTGTGACCATATAACCAGTGGTGGATATTCTGGTTTAACCATTAACTATTATTTTCTAAAAAACAAAAAACATTTTCAAAATATTTCTGTAACAAAACGAGATTCATTAGTTTCCACTACGTTCCATCTTACCAATCGATTTTGGCAAAATAACCACCTGGTATATGTCCCTATTATTTAAAAACTACACCTGGTGCGGAAGGGGTTAATATAGTGTTATTGTAATGAAATATCTGTTACTACTAGTTTACCTACCGTTTGGATATTAGCTCTATTTCAATACTTATATTGACCATGACAGAAAACCGCCTTCTCGGTCTTGCCCTTATGCACATCCATAGGCATATTTCTATTGATACCGAGAAAATTATTACAAGATATGCAATGACTGGCCGGAAGAAGAGATTGGAAATTGATATTTAAGTTAAGAATAACTATTTTAATAATATTAATATATCGAGCTACCTACACTACTTCCAATTAAATTGTTTTTTTAATGTTTACATCCAATCGTTTTTCATTTCATATTTCTAAAGCCAGAGCCCTATTCAAATACAACTGTATTTATCGACAGAAACTGCACTATTGGTTTCTATAGTTTTTAGAACAAATTTTCTGGAAGTTATCAATTGTCTTGCTGGTGAGAGGACCGATGTGTGTAGTGTCGGTTGGTAAGATGATCCTTAATATTTACTTAGAGTATCTCCGGAGCATTTTTTTTTCTTTTTGTTTTGGTGTTAATAGCACTTTTCAGGTGTGGTGTAATTCTATATTTTCACAGGGTTGAGTTAGGAATCCTTGGAAAATTCCTAAAACATTACATTATTCAAAATGAGAGTTATTTGACTTACTTTGGTTGGTTTGTTTGCATTGTTGGGATTGTCGGGATTTATTCAGGGTGTTTATGTGCTTCTGAAGAAATCATAACAGAGACATCTCTTGCCTCTCGAGATTGTGCAATTTTGATTTTGTTGAGTTGCCTGTCATCCTCAGCTTAACCATCTGATATTCTGAGTATTTTTGTGATGGGTCTTGTGGTGTGGATTGTTCACTGAAGTATTGGAATGATCCTCAGCATATCACATTAATTTTGGGACTGATTTAAATGGTAACTTTGGTATGAAACATTTCATTATCTTTGAATTCTAGTTGAGTTTTGGAAGAGTTAACTCAGTGTCTTCAAAACCTTTAGTACCTTGATACTGTTAGCAGAACTTCACTAAGTATTTCAAATAATTTGGCAAGAATATAAGACGTCGTTAAATCTTTCGGTTTGGCAAAACATTTTGCAAATTTAGTTGAGGTCCAGAACTGTGGTTCATTTATCTTCATATTTTGGTTTATTTTTGAATTCATATACTTTGAATAATATATATTTTGGTTGAACTGGAATTTTGCTGGAGAATTGCACTTTACAGACCTGATTGGGATATGTGTTTATTTTGTCATAATGAGTTATCAGAAAGTTATCACACAAAAATTACCCCCCTCCTGAACGAAATCGTGGATCTGCGCCTGGCCTGAACAGTGTAGTTCTCCACAAAAACCATAATAAAATGTACCTAATGGCGATAAAGGACCGATGTATTCTACCTTGATCACATTAACCCCCAAGACCTCATCAGCGATTTGAGGATCAGTAGTGTAGTTCACCTGCTGAAGATGATAACTTAGTTATCGAAATGCGGATATAGATGTGAAGTGAGTAAATGTGGTGAATGGGTTACTTGTGCAATTTTTTATTGTGTGACACCACAGCGTCTAGCCAGTTTTCCTACTGATAAAAACATAATTTTCATATGAAATTTGTATGCAATTAAAAATTTGATCTGATTATTCAGTAAGAGTATCGCATATCTCGTTTTCTAAGTACATTATATTATTTTTTAAGCTTACCTTGTGATATCTGGGGAAACTCTTTCTCTGACCAAGGTTTACCAAATTTATTTTTATATTATTGAGGTATCTATGTGTCTCTTTTCTGAAAAAGTAGTTCACAATATCTAGATATTTGAGCGAATCATTTAAAATTTTGAATTTTCTTACTTCATTTTTAATCCAGAATACCAAAAACGCTGTAACGCATTGGGGCAAATTATTAGATTTCTACTTATTGGAACATATAACTGACACTTCTAGACTATTAGAAAACCCCATAAAATGGAAAGCAATATTCCCGATACCTTCCAAAAAATATTTAGATGTTATTACCATGTTTATATTCATTTCAGTACTTTGATATTCCTTTTCAGAACACTAACTGAAACATCTGTGGTTCTCGTACAAGCAAGTTTTATAAGCTTGCACTAGAGAATTCCGTATCGTTATTTCATTTCAGTTTTATTACTTTCTACGAATGCTACATCACGATAACTTTCAGGAAACTTGTTGTGAGTTTTTACATAAACGTGCTGGGTTCTCACATTTTACGACCTAATAAACCGATGATTCGTTTAAGATTCAACGGATGAAAATTTTATGTGACAGATAACCTACAGTAGTGAGAAATGTAATATTGGAAAATGGTATTAGAGAGAATGTATGACCTAATACAAAGTATATATTCCTCACAAAATCTGATGATGGTTATTTACAGACCGATATCGCTTAGTCTCTTGATGAGGTTTGGCATGAGGAACTCATTCACTGTTCATCTTATGTCTATCCGACACCATATCTTGATATCTCTCTCACCCAATGAACTCTTGTTCAAAATTCTAGTTTGCAACAGTTCAACAGTAAAAAGCGATGAAATCTAGTCGACAATTTCAACACCATTGTCGACTAGATTTCATTGCTCTTCAGTTAATCTGTCGTATATGGGAACATTTTGAAAAACTGTTTTGCCTCATTCCTAAGAGTTCATTGGTTTGCGAGTTTCCATCTTTTTTCACTGCAATGTAATACTCGAACATTTACAAAATTGTTTTTTTCCCCTTCTCAAGTAGTTTATTAGGTTTGTATGATTTCAACATATGCTGTTGAAAGGAGACCGTACATTTTGTGGATGAGTTCTTCGTGTTGAATCTCATCAGAAGACTGAGCGATATTTGTCTCCATACATTCCTCATCAGATTGAAAGGAATATAATTTCAAACTTTGTACTAATTCCTTTATTCGAATAACGCTTTCCAATATTACATTTCTCATTTCTATATAATAATAATATAAACACGGCTTGAGAATACTGAGGAAGGAAATCAACCTGAGGTTCTACACACTAGATAAAATAGTTCCATTGAAGTATAAAGGCTATAAAGCAAATCGCACTCTTCCGTAAATTAAAGTTGTGTTTTTGATATTCATCAATGACTTACTTTAGGTACACAAAGTACGCAAAACGTTCACTTTTTAACATTCGTAGGAAAATGTATTTTCTACGAGGTGGCAATAAAAAATTGCATTGACTCATTTCAGTCAAGTTTTTATTTCAAATACCCCTATGCGACGCCACTGTTGATTCGATAACTCTGGAGATAAAAGAGTAACGATCTTTGGCAGCATGTTACGACAACCTCTGTATAAACCAGTTTACGAGTTTCCGCCAGTTTTTCAAATATTCATAGACTATACCCATACACAGGCCTCATAAATCTTTGAGTTCCGGAGTTAGCAATTTGGTACAAAAATAGGTGTTATGTTTCAAAATCCCAATGAAAATTGTTCGATATGATTTTTTTCCAACCACAAGGAATAGTCAACAACATATCCAAAAACTAATATAAGAACAGTGAAACACCATAATAAAAGAGTGTTATGTTTGTTGATGATTTTTGATTAAGTATTCCGTAGTAACCATTCGATATCTTGGGTGATTGGATTGACAAATCCATGGCCTGCGGATTACCAAAGAACATACTCAATATACTTAAACAACGGGTTGAATGAAGTTCAAATTGGGACACGCCATGTTTTGCGTTACTTTGCTCATATGCAAATGGGCGAAACTCAATTACCTCCAAATGATGCACTTTCCATTAATGGCGAATATGATTGTTCCAGTGTGAACACGCGTGCTATGAGTTGTAGAGTTTGCAATTCCTCCCAGTAACTTCCTACTGAATGGGTTCTTCACACTTTCCACTATAGCCCTTTACTATATTGATTATTCGTATTGTGACTTTTCCACACCCTTCGCTTCCGAGGTGTATGTTATCCCTGGGCAGAATATTATTGAATTGTGAATAGCCTGTTACACGCTCAGATTGTTCTTTTTCACCAATATACGAGGGTGGACTCAACAAATTCCGACCCAACAAAGATACAAGACATTTTTTTCTCCAAATTTATCTTTATTTTTCTACATAGTCTCCTTGTTAGTCTACACACTTCTCCCAGAGATGCTCCCATCTCTTCAACCCGTCCAAGTAGTACTCGTTGTGTTTCTCTGCAAAATAAGTGATGTCCTCCTCATTTGACGAGAATCTCTGTCCTCCGAGCTCAACTGTTATCTTACGGAACAGAAAAATTCGCTTGGGGCTAGATCTGGTGAGTACGGAGGGTGGTCAAGCAACTCGTGAATCGCAGTTCGCGGATTTTCCCAGTGGCAACCGCTGAGGTGTAAGATGGCGCATTGTGTTGGTAACAATTTTTTTTTCTGCAAGTATGGCCGTTTTTCAGCAATCTCTGCTTTCAGCTTCTTGAATAATGATGCGTAGTATGCTCCTGAAATGGTTTATCCTTCTTGAAGATAATCGATTAAGATGACCATCCCAAAATCAGTCGCCTTCACTTTCTCGCCGAAAAAACAGTTTTTTCTTTTGCCGTTCCTTTCGCAGTCACTGTTTTGATTGTTTTTTGTTTCTGGGGTATATCCAAGTTTCAACAGTAATTAATTGCCGCTAAAACTCTGATTTATTGCGCCTGAACTGGGACAGAGCGTTGGAAATGTTCATTCAAAAACGTTTTTGGTCTAACGTGGGCAAATGCGACACCCAACGGGCTGTCAGCTTTCTCATGCCTAATTTTCCATGCAATATATGACAAACACGTTCTTTGGACAGACTCATAGCCTCCGTTATCTCTCTCATTTCAATTCGACGGTCATCTAGCACCATTTGGTGAACTTGAGCGATGTTATCGTGAGTGGTTGCAGTTTGTGGACGTCTTGAATGTTCATCGTCTCCCAAGTTGGTACGGCCACGTTTAAATTCAGCTGACCAAAATTTCACGGTGGTGAATGATGGTGCAGAGTCTATGTACACAGCGTCCAACTCGTCTGTGATTTGCCTTTCAGAAACAAACATTCAATGACAGCTCGATACTCGATTTTTTTCCATTTTCACAAAAACATTCAGATCTCACTCAAACAATTGTCAAACAACAATTGCACCTCCAAAATGGCTGCAATTTTGGTGAGTACCATTCAAAAGATGCGCAAATACATTCCCTATCTATTGTTGACGCGTGCTGCCATTTTCATGTTCAGGTCGGAAACTTTTCAGACTACCTTCATACTATATCCAAGAGGATCACATTACGATGTGAGTGAAACGAGTATTTCTGCTACTTTCGGCCAATCTTTCGTAGCAATCAATATAAGTATCGGTTAACGAACCAAAAATTCAAATTAATACTTGAAGTAGTCGATGATACGCAGCTGTATTTTCCTTTCAAACTCGAAAACCTCACTCCTAGCATCGATACAATTAACAGGGAAATGAATCACTTTGTTGACTTGTCCAAAAAGCATGCTCTGAAAATCAACATCAGCAAATGTTCTGTTATGGTGTTTGGAAGGCCGAATACCAAATCCAAAGTTGGGGTGATGAATATAAACATAGATGGTATTGCTCTACCTATCATAAGCAAGGAGAAAAATTGGGAGTGATTATTGATAATGAATTAAAATTTAGGAAACATATATCGAGTCTAATACAAAAATCATTTGGAAAACTAAAAATTATTTATCAGCATAGACACACTCTGAATACTAAAACTAAACTGTTATTATGTGACTCGATTCTATCAAATTTCAATCAATCATTGCGATACTGTTTATCGCAATTTTCCGAATTCCACAGAACAGCAAAGAGTCCAGAAGGTACAGAATGCTTGTATGAGGTTTTCGTATGGAATCGGAAGAGATCATATCTCGCATAAATTAAAAACTGCTAATTGATTGAGTATGTGCAATAGATGCATGATTCATTTCCAGTCCTATTTCATAAAATTATAAGGTGAAAACACCTTATGAAAAAATCAAATATCGAACGGATATTAATAATGTAAATATCAGAAAAATCCATACATATTACTAAACATAACACACAACGATTCAAGAGGTCATTCTCATATAACGTAGCGTATGTATCTTTCAAACACAATTTAAAAAAACTGCTACATTATATCAATAAAAATTGCAGGTATCTAACCTTGATTCCATTAGCTTGTTTACAAGGTTCTGATTGATGGTGTAACACAATTCCATTGTAACAATTCTTTGTTTTCAATGCATAGATATCAGATTATTTGCTAAAATTAGTTCAGCAACAGTTTATAAGGTAGTAAGTATATAAAGTGAAAAGTGGAAATATTGCGTCCGAAAGAAATACATAAAAGAAGGGAATTTTGTGGCATAGTGGACAAATTATTAAATTAAAGAGAAAAAGCATCCTCAAGTGGGAGTCGAACCCACCACCTTATGAAATCATAAGGTCGTGTTATATAAAGTTTTGGTATTGTATAATAATAATTTTATTACATATAATACATAGTATGTAAAGGTTTTTTATAAAGCATGAATTGAGATGTAGTATTTGCTAAAATTAGTATAATAACGGGTGCAAGGGGAGGGATGGATGGTCAATGTTACCTTTCGGCACCTAGTGATAACTATTATTGTTCTCAATTGCTAAGCCTGTCAGTAAATTAATTTATTATTATTATTTCAAATATGATAGGTGTGTGAGTCGTTGGGAAAAACCTCATCAGGCAGTGAAATCCAAAATTTTTACTCATTCCAAGTTTCGATCTTAACAATCTAAGAGTAACCTGACTGAGTCTGTCGACTTTGTCTGACAGAAACTGCTCGAGGTGGAGATATGTGATTTCGAAAGAATATCTACCATGAAAGTTTTGATAAAACAGAAAGATATTTCCGACTTTTCTACGATGTTTCACAGTCGTTAGGGAATCAGTCAATCAAATGGACTGCCTTTTTTCAATGAAATCCAACAGGTTCAGTGTACGCTTGGGTGCCGACTCTGATTCGAAATAAGAAATCGATATGAAACTAATAAACAACCCTTTTCTTAGCTTGTTTTTCCACAGATTCTTCTACAAGTCCATAGGGCTTGCCTTGCTCTTTTGGATACTTTTTCTAGATCAGTATTCCAGGTGAGTTCCTTATCTAGGTATTTGGCTTCTTCCTTCAATGCAATTGTTTCACCATAGTGGACAGTTTTTAGTGAATCTAGCTTCCTCCTTCGATGAATGGTACTATCACTGTCTTGCTGGGGTTGACTGATAATTCTTCTTTTTCACACCACCTAGTGTTAGTCCTAAGAGCCGCTTGGAGTATGTCCGATATCACCTCTCCAAACTTTCCTCTAACCGTTATAACTATGTCGTCAGCGTAGGCCTGGACCTCGATTCCCCTGCCATGAGGGTCCTGATCAGATCGTCTACGAGAAGTGCCCACATAAGGGGAATAACAATTGAACAGTACCAGTTACAAACAGTTTTCGATATCCCTTTATTGATTGCAGCTCTGTGTAGGGATATCGGTAGTGTATTGTTGAATGCTCCTTCAATGTCGAGAAAGACTACTCACTGCTACATGCGTTGTCTCTTTCTACATTTCTTTTCATCTACCTTTCTCTTTCTTCCTTTCTCTCTATTTTCATCTTTATACTCTTCTCTCCCTTTTTTAAGGATCTAAGCTAAATATAATTATATGTTAACTGCTCTGTTGAGTTTATTTGGTTGCTCGCTACAATACAAGCTTGCTTAGGTAGCGACAATCGCATTAGACTCAACAGAAATACACCTAATTTGTACCTCGTTGCTGAGGACGACCTGTAAACTTTTTTGTTCATCTGAATGAATAAATTACTTACTTACTTACTTACCTACTTACTTACTTACTTTAGTAACTTACTTGAAGATAATATTCGAATACAAACATTCCCAAAAATAACATTTAAAACGTGTTTCTTCGACTGATGGCAGTAAATTGGACAATGTGATCAATTTTCCATACAAAATTTGGATTTGGACCAATATTCTGCTCAGGATGGAATGAATACTCTTTATTATATCTACGCCATATCTAATCATAGCGGCAGCATTTCCAATGGACACTATACGGCATATTGCAAACACCCTTATTCTAATTGTTGGCACCTCTTCGATGACTGCCGTGTATTTTCCAAGATTGATTCTCTCAGCTCCCAGGGAGCATGTGTCCTGTTCTATGAGAAAGTTGATGATCTGAATTCTGATGGTGTTGTGGGTTTTCCGGGTTTTCCTCCAACTGAAACAGTAAATGCGCCATCTCTTCCGAGTCCCGGGCTTCAATCAAGATTTTCATCTTCATATTATTTTATATTTAAAACTTTGCTTTTGTTTTTTTAAATTCTAAATATAGACTTCTTCAGGGAAATAGTCCCACACCACTATTTATGTAGGGATTCAAAAATCATAAAATCATTTTTGTCGACGATTTTTGTGGTTGTATCTTGTCATTTATTTCATGTGAACTTCAACATAAAAAACACTTAGTTGATGTTGAAAAAAAAATATTCTCAATTGCATATTGAAAAGAGGGAAAAATCTACGATAAAAATATAGTTATTTTTCCGACTAAACCACCCTTGACATTGAACTACTTCTGATAAACTTTGTAAACATAACTCAAAAAAACCTTTAAGTGAAAATTTGCATTTTCATTCAAATAGTTATTTAATTTATATTCCGTCTAATTGAGACTCATTTAGATAATGAGGCAAGAAGAATTTTTCCAAAAAGAAGTACATACATTCTTCTCTGCCTTATCTATATGAGTTCTTAATTAAGACTGGATTAGAAAATCAACTATTTCAATGAAAATGCCAATTTTCACTTTCTGGATGTTCTTTTGCGTTAGAGCCCTTTCACAATATCTCTCAGATGTAGTTCAATGTCCAGCGTATTTTTATCGTAGATTATGCAATTTTTCGAAAAATCCCTCTAAAAATATTCAATTGAGAAAATTTCCTTTTCAACATGAATAGCCCAAGGTTATCTTGAACTATGGAAGATAGTCACTAAAATTAATCTTTCAGTTGCACCATGTTCAAATTTTCTAACAAAATAACTTTGTTGATGTTTCGTTTTGTTTTATAACTAGGTGTTTCCAGTATTCTAAGGAAATGAACAGGAGTTCTTGGAAAATAAAATATCTGAAAATTCAATTATTTGCTTTGTTTTCTCGGAAATGTAGATGAACTGATTTTACTGAATGAGAAGTCATCACTTACAGTTAATTACAGTGAACAAAGTGCAAGCAAGTAAGCCGCTTCCTTTCAAAAGCAAGGCAGAAATAACTGGATAATAATCACTGTTGATATCAAAACAACACAGAAAATGAAGCTGAAAGAAAAATTATTAGATTACGATTATAATATAAAGTTGACATTTTTCTTACATATGCTTTTCTGTATAAGATAACTGCTACTTCAAAAATATTGTTTATAAATAGCATTAAAATATTTCCTTTGGACTCTTCAAATTAGGGTTTAGGAAATGAGCTCGAGTTCAAATTTACTGTACACAAAAATCACATTTTTTTAGATTTTCCACAATATTGATTAGATTCGTGTATTAGCATTTGTTTTTTTTTTCTTCTGTAGACTGTGTATATCTATGTAGGTAATGAAAGACATAAAATCGAATAAGGTGAGTTATTCTGTCAGATTCGGAAGTTATGAATTCAAGAAAGCGATGATGGTGGATGGAAGTTTTGTCAGTTGTACTTTTATTCGACTGGAAATCTGTTTTATAGCGTGTAGCGATTCACAATAATAATATTTTGTTTGCAATATTTCCATGAAGAAATCCTTTTCGCAAAACAATAACGTATAGTGAAACGTTGATTTCAATTTGTTGGTTTGACGTTGTATTTACAGTAATTCATTTCCGACCAATTATTTTATATACTTGCACTATATGAAACTCTAAACCCACGAAGCCTTCGCTAACGAGCACATTACGTTTTATCATGAAAGGAAAAGATATGACCTTATTCAAATTTCAGCTATAAAAACGGGATAACATACTAAAATGTGAGAAATTGTGCCAGATCAGCTGTTCTCAGAGCGAAGGCATCTGATCTCCAGGATCTGGCGGAACAAAGAGATCTAGCATTTTTGAAAGTCATTGAAATCACTGAGAGTTCTATCTTCGACCACTGCTTTAATACCTGAAAAACTGTCCAATGTGGATCAAATGAATTATCACATCACACTTCGATTTTAAATTGGTAGAATCAGAAATAGTTCTGCAGACCATTAATCAGATCAAGTATAATCCTGAACGGTTGGACATAGCACTACAAATGGTCTTTCTGACTGTTTGCTACATATCGCAAATTATAAACTGGTGTTTTGTGGTGGGATATTTTTCACAAAAGTTGACAACGTGCCTGGTTGCGCCCTTTCCTAAAACCCATATTCCGAACACTTCTGTGGTCTTAAATATATCAGTCTTTCAACCATAATATATAAAATCATAAAAAAGTAGTTCACAAACGAATGACAATACGTGACAATTAACAATATTATTCTGGAGCGACAATCTGGATTCAGGAAAGAGCGTAGTCACGAATATGATTGATGACATATCAGTTAATCAAGACATCTCTCTTTATTCACTAGATTTGAGCAAGACATTCGACATAATTAGTCAAGATCCTTTGCTTGCAAAGTTTGCACATCTAGGATTTGGGAAGCTAAAGTTGCAACTCTTTGGGAGTTATTTGGAAATAGGCGATTACAAGTGATACTAGGTAGTGATGTATCACAGTTGAGAAAGTCCAAATGTTAAGAGCCTGGCCCCATCTCAAGCTACGCAGGTACATAATTTATGTTCTACTGATACGTCCACTTATTGGAGTGAGACAGAATCGGATCCGGATCCTTTCTTCGCGAGTGCGTTCGCTTTTTCATTGCCCTCTACCTCGCTAGATTTTGATACCCCGATTAACCTTCATTCAAGGCTTATTCAGCAGTTCCAAATTAGTTTAGAATATATACTGTTGCATCTGATGGATTGTAGGACTGCGTGGCATTTGGTTACTATTTATATCTCTTTGTTTGCCAGAGAAAAATAAGTGATCAGTCTACAACTTCTGAATGAAATAATCCAAACCTGGGAATGGCGATATTGCCAGGAGCACAGGGTGATGTTCAGTTCAGTTTCTGGATGAATCCATTCACTGAATTGCACTACTACTCAACCCTCGAAAGTACATCTACAAAAGTGAAAGTAAATGGAAAAAGAGAGAAAAAACAAATGTCAACTCAATAATAAGCTTGAAGCGATTATGTGAGTCGGATAAAAATGAATACGTATTCCTGTAACCTCGCTGATTTTATTCGATGAGACACATTGTTATGGCCAATCTGGTTACTGAAGTATTCTCGAAAATGATCTATTTTGGAAGGAGTAAGCGTTCTTCTGGAACTAATGTTCATGCTGTGAACGTCTATCCAAAATACAATTTACTCATGAAGATGTTTTTTTATCGACATTGACATTCAATAATATGGAATTTTGAAGTAAATTATTGAGAAATGCAAGGAGAGAGCTTGTGGAATTCTCATCCAAAATTAAAGCTAAGCAACGATCAACACAAGATGTAGAAATTTGCTCGATTGGCAGGCCACCAGCGATACATATTTGAACCTTCAGTTGTAATGATTATTGTTCGGCATCGTTTTATTTTTCTAGAACGTCAATTTTCCACCATCTATTAAAACAAAGTACCCATTAACCTGAAATAAATGACGGTTCAATGAATTACAAGTAACGAAATGAATTATAACCAAAATGGTTCTAACGATTGTATTAGCACCACGTGGAAAAATAATGAAAAACTGCCGATTTACCTGCCTTATAGGATACTATCTAAGCTGTGTAAACAATTGCTCAATTTCAACAAACATCAGTCATTGCGGAAAGTTGCTACGAAAAATCACTGACGGTGAACCTCTATCATGAAGTATTTCAGCAGTAGTAAAACGTAAGTATCAAGTTCCAGAGTATAATTTTTTCTCACCCACCATCAATGTTTTCGTTTTTTTTTCAGTAAAAACATTGTTTATTTTGTTGGACCATCAACTGTTAGTGGTAGTAAAACAAGTTAGAATACACCCTCTATAATTTGATTCGACTCAGACGTATATATGCGGTAGGTACTAGTTTTTATCGAACTATCTTTCAAAACATTTAGATATACACGAACGCAGTAACTTTCTTGAAATAACTGTTTTTTTGTATATGTGAATGAATACTTTTTTGAGTTTTTTTTAAATAATTCAGATTCGGGACTGACAAACTGAGTGACAAGTTTTCAAGAATTGGATAGTTTGACTATGGACACAATAAAATGCTGTTCCTCACAACGTCTCCAGAATAAGTATTGTTAGCATATTTTTTTCCTACAAGACTTCCAATCCATGAATTATGGCAAAATTATTTTCAACTACAAACGAACGAACAACTAGATGAAATATCTGGAACAAGTAAAAACTCATTGAACATTTGTGAAGTTCCAAAAGGTCTCGATTTACAATTTCCTTAACATGCCGCTCATTCTTCGATTTTCCTGAAACTTCCCCGAGGCTGTCATGAGCAATACGCAACAAGATAAAAAAAGCTGAACATTGAAACGTCGTCAAAAGTGATTTGTTTACCCATATTTATGTCGGCTTCTTTCACTACGTTACCGACCATAATGTCAAATCCAAACGCAAGACTGACGATATTCGTGATTATAGATCAGTCTTCCAGCATCTGAATCGAAAAACGTATTATGATATAACCCCAAGCAAACCTTTACTTCGCCAAATCTATAACTACCTACAGATATATCGTCTCGATACGATTGAATTCGCTTATGTAAAGGGCCGATCTCGGGTCATTCGCCACTCTGGCTGGAAATTATTTCCAATGTTGCCCCGGAGAAGAATAGCCTTCATTATTGAAGCCATGACATTGGATTTTTCTTAACTGTTGTCAACAAAGCACATGAATATACGGATATTCTCAACACCATAGGAAAACTACACATCTTGACAGTTATTGATATTCATCTACTAGCACAGCCTTCTGGGATATAAATCAAATATGAATATATTGTAGCCAAACCTTTCAACACGAATTTTCCATCGTTGTTTAAAGTTCACCATGAATAATATCAAATAGCGAGAAAAATGCATCTGAAATGGAAGAAGTATAGATACTGGAGTGAATTCAGACGACAGAAAGCAGAGAAATCCTCAGAACAACAACTCTAGATAATAAAACCTATTTTGCACTGTCTCCATACTCATATCAGAAAATTCCCATCGCAATAACAATTAGAATATACAAGACTCTTTGTGAGCTATGATTGTGAAGCATGTATAATAACGGAAAAGACGAAAAACAAACTACATTGGCTGGACACGAGGATGAGAGGCTACCTAGAGAATTTCTGGTCCCTCATATCCAACAACAAAAAATGTTGTGAGTGTGAAAGAGAGAGTTGGCATCGGATAATCCATTTGCCACAGAAATGTATTGAATTAGTTTGTAAAATTTGTTAGATATCAAGCTTGTATCTCGAAGAAAATTTACTAATTGTCATACTCAGTAAGGAGGTTATGTTGGTAGGTAATGGATAATGTTACTGATGAAGGAATTGAAAAGTTTTATCCTGTTGATATTTTTGGCATCCAAAAAATATATGGTTCAAGTCAGCAATCGATACATCATCACAAATACAAATATTACTTTCTACTAAGCCAATTTTGTGGAGATGTGCAGGAAATTTGGCATGGTAATAGAGTAGGCTCTGCTTACTGCACATTCGTCGATATGTGGAACGCTACTCGGTAGAGAGCGATGGATCAATACAAAAGGATTTTTCGTATATGCTCCCCAAAACGGCAACTCTGTAAATTGAAAAATATCCGTAAAATGCTTCTTCTACGGACTTGTCCGTGAAGTTTCGTCACTTTACGAACGGAATTTTATTCATTCATAACTGAACTTTAACGGGTGTTTATAAAAACTATGAACCGATAACATTTTGCGCAAAAAAGCTAGGAATTTTGATTTTTCAGAATAAAATTGTCAATGGTTATTGTTGCGGTAGGTACAAACTGATACTTTCACACTTTCTTTCGCAATCGCAACAAAATGATAGTAAATCAAACAAGATTTAATCTACTTACAAGAATATACGAATAATGGTTCAGTTTGGATACAAATCAAGTTTCGATTTTCACACCTAAACTATTCAGGATTACCACGAAGTGGGCGACATCTAGTATTCACGATTCGAATTTCAAACTAGGGGAAAACAGGATTCTGCTGTATACTTAATACATTTATAATGTTCTTTCACATTTGGAGTATCTTTCTGAATGGTTGTCAAATTTACTTAACAAGTTTATTATGTATGTATATCCCTATAATACGTAAGTATAGTTGGATCCTGGAAAAAATTACTGAAAACACAATTAGAGAACATAACAACAAACGCAAATGTCATTGACTAGTTGATATATTTAACATTTGACACATGGCCTACTGCCGGTGCTGCCTACAAATATATTTGCGTATTGATAGCAGGAATCAAAACATAGTTCCTACATGAAACATTATTTGGAAAGCTTATACTAAAAAATATTGAATGCAACACGTACGCAAATGGCTTTCGCGGACTCATCTTCACATTACTAGTATTTTTGAATGATTCACAAAGTCTGTCCAATCATTCTCCGCCTTGTATAGGCTTCTTTTTTACCAAGAGTGATTTCATCTTTGGAATCATATTTGTTGTCATTGTATACAAGTCTCGTGTCTTCCTAGGCTAAAACATCAACTTCATTATTTCCTGAGATCTTTAACCCAGATAAATATTACTTCTTGCTTTCGTATGAACAGCTTTTGAAGTGAATCCTTGATGTTACACAAAGTATAGAGGTTTATACAAATTTTATTTGATTTATATTGATTGTTTCAAGGGGGATTTGGAGTCTGACATAATGAAAGCATTTTTGTTTGATATCCAGTCTGGGGCACTTTTTTTAATGTTAAAAAAATACTCACTGTACATCCACTAGTGAAGTTTTTTTATTTTTTCAGGAACGCTTTCGTATCATATTCTATGTTTTATCAAATTTCGATCAAAGCAGATCCCTGGTCCTGCCGGTTATCCGGTACTATTTTTAAAAGAATGTAAGAATACTCTAGCAGAAATTCTACATTTATAAAACCTGATTGAAAATTACAGGCCAATTCCTCTATTGAATCTTTTTGGAAAACTATCATCACTAAGAAATTTTGTTTCTTATAAAGAACCGTATCACCCCACACCAACATGACTGTCACAGGAATAAACAGCTCTCACTAACCTGCTTTTCCTCAGTAAACATATATTCTCGAATATGGAGAAAGATATTTGAATTGTTTCGCCCACACAGACTGTTCCAAAGCCTTCGACTGTGAGGTTGAGAAACTTCTGGATGGATTGAGACTTGTTTATGGTTCTTTTCGTTCAAGGAAGAACACAGTTTGTATCTTTGAATAATTGTACAACTCAAGTAAACTCGGGAGTGCCGAAAGTATCCCTCCTTGCCTCTTTTCAGTTTATTTTGAGTCGCATTGAAGAGTGCTTCATATTCTCCAATTTTCTGCTATATACTTGATTTTGATATTGACAGTACTTACTTGGGTTTCAATCTCAATATCACTTCAAAAAACAATAACTTATATTTGTGTATGTAGTTTAACTTTATTCAAGACATGTTAAAATATGATGATCTGTTTGTCCGAGGAAGAAAAACTCAAATAGTATCTGATTGACATCAATGAACCTCAAATGAAAGGAGCATACAGGGCAAATAAAATCATTGATTCTCATGAATGGTAATTTACAGCGATTTTATATTTGTGTGTACATCTTAGAGAAAAACTTTTCGATTAAAAGTTATGAAGCTTATTATCGAACGATTTTTAGCTTGCCGATATTGGTATGAAAGTTTTAACAGATATACTTTGAAACTACTGGACCGATTTGGTCCATCTTTGAACTCGCCGAGTATTGATAAAAAATATTTTTGTGCTAATTCAGTTCATTTGGTTGGTGGCTCCATTTTGTCTACCAATTCGTTTACATTCATATATATGTATGAACATGAACTGATGGTATTTTTGGGTTCTGAGGACCATGATCGGCAAAGATATATCAAATTATCTGAAAATCTTGTTGTGGTGATGTCCTCAACAGTTGTATTTCTATTGAAATCTACCTTAAATAAATTATAACTAAATTCTCTATAGGGTCTTCTCATCTTTCAATAACAATTAAACTTTTTAACTTAAAATAGAATTAAATAGAGACAGCTACTTTCTTATCCAACCCTTCATTCCAGTTTCCAATTGAAAACGAATGATTATGCTACCTTAGCACAGTAAAAAAACCACGGCCAATTGGCCAGTGGGCAGGCCAGACCGTAAATTATTATATATCAGTGAATTGGCCACAAAAGATTTATTTACTTTCCCAGTACACAATTGGCTGTTCCCGGATTATAGCGATATTCGGAATATAAGAGGATCAAAAGTACCTCGTGCAATATAGCCTTTCTTTCGAAATTGGCAGACCTGCTATGTGTGTTTAGATACAAGAAGTGGAATAAATGAACTCTGAATATATCAAAACGCATTCTTCCCTGGAACAATAAATATCACTAATCCGTAAACGAAGGGAAAAATAAATAAATTTGCCGTAAAAGGATATGGAAGTATTTGAAAAATTTCTTAATTCGTCTTTTGGATAACTTATTCTAGAATATTGTTCAAAACAGTAACACACATGGAAAAGTTTAAATAAAAATAAACTTGCACTGGCGACGTTCCGGGAAACCATCCTTACCTTTTCGAACCTATGGATAAATTGAGGAATATAAAATTTCGAAGAATTGTGTTGAACATTAACAATTCTTTCAGGGAATTTTCCTGTAGTTATCAAATGGTCGAAGAGGAGAATAGGTAGCATCACTTATTCAAAATATACATTTTTCTTATACATCCATATCCTTGATACGGAAGCACAGTAATGTATCGCGGCAAATTTGCTAATCCCATATTTTTTACTATCAGGGAAGAGAAAACCCGAAAATGGGAAAACCATTAATATCCTTTATTATCGGTCCAGTTCAATCTTGGAGTTGGAATAACAGTATATATCCGCAGATATATGTACTATGTAATATTTTATACATTCCAGTACTCATATAAATTATATGTTTTGTCAATTTGTGAAGCAAGTAATTCATGTATGTATAACTGTCACAATGAAATGATTGTAACAATATGAATATCAATAATAGAACAGATTTCTTTGCTGAAGATTGGCTGACAAGAAGTAGTGGACCAATCACCAGTATTGAAATATGTCTTGCGTTCTTATGTTCGTGCTGAAGATGTTTTTTATATTGACATTTCAAATCGTTCTGGAGAATTTTCCGAGATAAAGTTTTATACATGAACCCATGCCGTCAATCTGCTCCATCAACTAAGGTGAAGGATTGTGGTTTTTGGGAATAACATTGGAAGGATATTATTTCGTAAACAATAAAGAAGGTCGAATTTCAATTTGTTCTTCTTCCAGGTCTTCTTTTGAATAACTGATATCCGAAGAAATACTATTTAATTTCCATAATATTCAAACTCTTTTTGAAACGTCCGCACCGCATTCTCCACACTACTATGCATACAGGATCGTTACCGCTTTCATTTTAGGGGTATTCTGATGAATCGTTTGTTCATAAAATTTATTCGTAAATAACGAAAAGGCATATTTTTGGTATATGATCTATTGAAGCGGTAGAAGGTAGAAGAAGATAAACAACACTTATTTTTTCGTACTGAAATAACATATTTGACAATTATTTCATTAATTTTCTAGTCGCAAGTGTTACAAAGTTGAATCCATATATCAATAATACCCGTCGAATATAAATCTGTCTTTTCTCAAAACTCAGTAATATAATGTATTTTTTCGAATCATGCTGAAAAAGGACAGATTTTTTTATCAATTCATTATAAATATATTATAAGATAATGGATCCAAATGATTGCTCCGCCATGATTTCATCGGATAGAAGCAAATTTGGTTTTGGAAACACGTCTTTTATCTTTCACGGAGATATCATGAGATTAGGATTGGTTAGAGACCTCACTTTCTTCCTTTCCCATCATCTTCTGGATCGCATACTGGCAACTATGCTCTGTCAATGAAAAACAGATTCTGTCAGAATATCTCAAAATGAAAGCTCCGCGATCGCTCAGCCAATATTCAGACTGGATCTTTGCGAAAAGTCTGGCTTCTATGGCCACGCGGCTGTAGATATTTCAGCCGCATGATAAACTCTAGTCAATATTTCTATCTCTGAAAACCTTTCATTCTATGATACATTATTGTGACAGTTATGGAATGTGAGTCTATAGTGTGTATTGTGAAAATTGGGCGGGAAGTACGACACAGCTAGCCGTTGCTGTAGGCCACAGCTATTTCCGACCCTCTGGAGTCGAAAAATGGGTTGATACCACAGCCGCTTTTCTACACATTTTCATCGTCTTTCACCAATTACAAGTATGCATGCTTAATAAAATTTCTTTTTTTCTTGCGGATGGGTAGCAGCTTACAAATTCGACTTCTGCTGGGCCGGACGTCCCGAAAACTCTCTCACTTACAGCACTAATCATAAAAAAATAACTAAACGACCAATCTAAAACAAGAATTAAAGGAAGTACTTAAACAATCTGGCCGCGCGACTATCTCAAATTATTCCAAACTAAACTCAAATGCCTAATTAACAACCCTATAAACTAAATGTTTCTAAACAAGATATATTAAAAAAGGTTATGGTTGCCGGTTGCAGTCAAAATAAAGTGGTTGAGGAGGAATGACGATAACTAGCTTGGTCACTGCAGACGTGTTATAGCTCGATATTACATGTTCAATGTATGTCATTGTCATAGATGTATGTGTTGCTAAGTGTGTACTGGACCAATAAGAATCAGGGAAGACTTCGAAGAAAGTTCGGGAATGTTTGACAGAAAGTGTACGCTTCTTCATATAGTCATTGGATGCTAATATAATGAATTATGATCACCTGCATTTTTGAAACATCAACCAGTATGGAAATTGTGGGCATATCATAAAAGCCGGTCTTCATTTTTTCACACTGATCTGAATCTTATATATAGTTCCATGGTTTCTGCTAATTGTCGTAATCAATTATTATTATCATTTTAAGAATAAGAAGAAAATCACAGATGACTCGGTTCTGAAAATTATTATTCAACTGTTTTTCTTTTTTCAGTTGGCATGTACGTTATAAAGCTCTTTATAATTATATCAGTGAGAAATGCATTAAACAAGTATGCCAACTTGAGCCATGTTTCCTCTCCTATTTGGAGTTCATCTTCACGAATTTATTTTGGGAATAATCCACGAGGTCTTCTTCTTTAGGGTCATGACATGTTTAACCCCCAGATATTTTTTCAGCTTCTCGTCCCCTTGAAGTTTTAATTTTTTTTTTTTTTTTTTTTTTTTTTTAATTAAAAAAAAAAATTTGATTTTTTTTGTTGTTTTTTTTTTTTTTTTTTTTTTTTTTGTGTTTTTTTTTTGTTTGGGTGATTTTTTTTTTTTTTTTTTTTTTTTTTTTTTTTTAATTGCTAATATCATGTACATAGATGGAGTGTTGCTATGTGTATGGACCAATAAGAATAGGGAAGACTTCAAGAAAGTTCGAATGTTTCAGAAGTGTACGTTCTTCTTGTCATTGTGCTTATTAATTATGATCTTCATTTTGAAATCAACCAGTTTGGAAATCGTGGGCATATCATGAAAAGCCGGTCTTCATTTTCTTCCACTGATCGGAATACAGTAGTACCTTTGACACCTTGTTTAAAAAATAATGTAATATTTGATGAAAGGAAAAATGACGCATATTCGCCATTTCTGTGTTTTTGTATTCACAAATACAGAGTTGACAAGTTTATATAAAATAAATGGAATGAATCTGCTACTTACACTATCGAATAACTACGAAAGTGGCACCTCATGAAAAAGTTTTGACAACTGTTGATATAATTTCAATAAATTGATATCATGACCCATTTTTATACGAAACATAACTTTTTTCATCCTGTTATGCAGTACTAGACAATTATCTATATTTTTCCCAAATTACTTGTTGTCACCCTCAATGTGGAGCCCAGTGGTGGACAAACTACTCGAACTGCATTAGAGGTCCATACTAGACCTCACATATCTATACATCGTAGAACAGAGAGCAGCATGAAAAGCTCATCTCAGGTGGGTGAAGGTCGGGCTTAAAAGGAAAATGTACTATACAGGGTGTCCCTGGACTTCCTCTCTCCCTCTCGGAAATGTATAGATGGGGTCAAAATATCACCAGTACTTTTTTTCCAAAAGCCTTCGTTACCAAGTTACGAGCCCTCGAAGTTACTAAATGAAAAATGTTTTTCTTTGATAACTTTCAAAGTGAATATTCAAAATCATCTAAATTTTGGTGATTGACTAAACAATTCCTTCGATGAGCTTTCATGCAGGAGTCAGTTGTTTTGCTACAAAGTCAGGAACGGACTACCCCCGATGGTCCACACCCCAAAACTTTGAAATGACAGATAATTTTTTAATAGTTTTCAACAAAATAAGGTTACGTAGACAATTTTCTGAATAAAAGTACTCGTGTGGACAGTCGGTCGGAGCAACGATTCTTAATAATAATTCAGTTTTACTCGACGACATCAAACCCGATCGTCCACCATTATTTGAAATGAAAAATTTTCACAGTAGAAATACTAATGCTAACGTTAATTGGACAACATTTATAACAGGGATAATACAAAATATGCTAAAATAAAGTCGTAAACAAAAAGTGCAGTACCTTGTTGGAAGTTTCATTCACCATGTAGATATCAAGTTATGTAGATTCGTGGTGTTTTTGAATTAACAAGCTACTCCACTATGAAATATCGAATTCAGTCCATATTTTGTATGTACGCGTGGAATAAGCACGTTTCGTGTTGTGTTGTGATCTGAATCTCATGAAACTCAACATTTGGATGATGAAAATTCGTATTCACAGCTCATATGTTGAGGAGTTTCACTGATAACTATAATTTCATGGGAGAAAATCTTTAACCTGAAGATAAATTCAGCTGAAAAAACGCACATTGGAAGACATAACTAATAAAAAGCAAACGAATAAACTACAAAGACGGCTGCACATGAATAGGTAAAAAATATCCGGTGAATAAATTTATGTTCCATTTCTTCCACAGATGTTGACAAAAACACCTTGTAGAAAGAAATAAAGTTAGTGTGGTTGAAAAATGACAACTGGAATGCGATTTTGTTTTGTTAAGTGGTGCGTTGTCATTGTATTGTCAATATTCTAATAGGGCAGTTTGAAGTGTTTTGATATGGCCAAACAGTTTACATTCAACGAATTTGCAGATATGCATGCATTGTATGGACGAGCATTTGGTAATGCTGCAGGAGCCCGTCGTCTGTATGCCGAGCATTTTCCCAATCGATATTATTGTAGGTTCAGTTCTGCCAAAACGAGGTGGTGAGGGCGCTCCTAGGGCTGTGCGTATCGTTGTATTGGAGGAAAATATTTTGGAAGCTGTAGCTGATGATCCTTCAATGAGCATCAGAAACCTATCAGTACAGTTCCATACATCCAAGACCACTATTCATAGAATAATTGGGGAACAACTGCTCCACCCATATCACATCTAGAAGGTACATGCCATGACACCTGAAGATTTCCCAGCACGACTGGAATATGCCAATTGGTTCCTGGATAAGCAAAGAGGGGATATGACTTTTATTACTCTAGTTTTATTCACTGATGAAGCAGGTTCCAGTAGAGATGGAGTAATCAACTCTCATAATCTCCACATATGGGCCGAAGAAAATCCCCATGGGATATTGCAAACCAAACACCAACGGAAATTCAACGTGAATGTTTGGGCTGCTATCATAGGAAACCATCTTATAGGACTATTCGTTCTACATGACCGATTGAATAGAGAACGTCATTTGGAGTTCATTCAGAACGATTCGAATGGACTTTTGGAACATGTTCCATTGCAAACCAGAAGAGATATGTGGTTTATGAATGATGGCGCTCCTCCTCATTTTAGTTTGATTGTGCGGGACCATCTGAACCAGATTTTCCCCAATGGTGGATTGAGAATCATATTCATGGCCACCCGGGGCTCCGGATTCAAAATTGGATTTCTTTCTGGGGGCATCTAAAAGCCTCGTTTACCACCCATTCAACCAGAGATGCCTTGTTGAATAAAACTTCATTGCAACCTAAAAGAAAAAATGTTTATTGAGAGAGACGGGGGTCATATCGAGCAGTTTTGTAGCGGATTTTGATTCTTTTCTCTTAGGCCGATTGATTATTTACAAAAGTTTGTAAGGAAACGTTTTGATGAAAAATTCGTTATGAACATTGACCTATCATTTCTATTTTCTTAACAAATTAATCTTTTCGAATAATGGTAGACATCCAGGTTGAATGTCGTCGAACAAAAAATGTTTTATCAAAAAAAAAGTTGTTGATCGATTTTCCACACGATACTTTATCCGGTTGTCCAGGTAACCTTGTTTTGTTAAACATATTGACAACCATTATTTCAAAGTTTTGGGGTGGGACCATCGGGGGTAGTCCGTTTGACTTTGTAAGAGAACGACTGACTCCGCATGGCAGCTCATCGAAGGAATTCATTTGTTTAGTCAATCCCAAAATTTAGATTATTTTGAATATTCACTTTGGAAGTTACAAAGAAAACATTTTTCATTTTGTAACTTTGAAGGCCCGTAACTTGGTAACGAAGGCTTTTAGTAACAAAAGTTACATGAAGTACTGGTAATATTTTGACCCCATCTATACATTCCCGAGAGGAAAAGAGGAAGTCCAGGGATATTCCCTTCTAAAGATCACATGGCTGATCTAACGCCATACGAAATCATCAAGAAATGAATCTTCAAAAGAAAACATCATAATTCAACATGGACAAAAACAAGAACATTGCAGTTCTGTCCAACAACCGAGCACCATCAAAGCGTTGAGTTTCCCCAACATCAACTCGGAGATGGTGATTTTCCTTTGGGTGACAGGGCAAGTCGGAGTAGAGGGGAACGAACGAGCAATTGCATTTGCGTCAACGCCATCGAGCCAACGCCATTCTGCGGCCTGGAAACTGGAAATGGCAATGTCAAAAACTTCCGGGCATTCGGCAGCCTAAAAAAACTCCTCGGCAATTCAAAGAAAAGTCCAAAGCATTGGTCGAAGAAAGTCTTGGGAATTTCTAACGGAGCACTGCAAACTCAGAGAACACCCCAGAAATTAAGGCTCAGAGGAGAAGAGCACATGTGGATTTTTGAAAAGAAAACAGACACACCTCGGATCATAGCAGCTGGCAGTGGGAGAAATATCATATATTGGTCCCCTCAGAATCTTCAACTTTCTCCAGGCATTTTGGGGCTCAAGGCATATATAGCAGTAGGAGGAGGGAAAACAATAGATCTAATCATGTCACAGTGCATCTGCCACATCTACATTTACAATTGATCTTGTTTATTGGCCCAGCCTATACGTATCACAATCTATAGCAATTTATTAAAAACTTGGCCTGTTTGTCCACAAATTGGCACTGAGTTATTCATATGAATTGCATGATGATAATTAGAATGTTATTGTCCAAATCAATGTGGAATACGGTCCAAACAAGCTTGGATAAAAAAATACGTCAGTAAAATAATTTTCGAAATTTTCCACGTGAGAGAGAATACATGATTAACTGGTTCCATTAGTAATTCCGAACCAGTTTTTTATTCCACTGGAAGGCATGACTGGAAAAAGATAAAATATACGAAGATCCATATAGACATACGAAAGCATAATATATAACTGTATTCAAATGTGAGGCTAGTTGACATTATTTTTGAATTTCCAGTCAACATGTTATAAAGAGCTCCATTAAGTTTTTTATATTGTAAGTCAAGCTAATTCAACTCTGGTCAGTCAACTATTGGAATTTGTTGAAAAGGCTAGATATACACAGAAAAAAATAATTAGCCATTGGCGTTGGCGAACATTTGATACCCGCTGTTAAAAAATACAATATTGTGTGGACGAGGTGGAAAGTTGATAATCACTATTGAAATCGGATAGCTAGAACTAACAAGTGATATGCAGTAGAAATGATATCAAACTGGAGTAATGAACTAGTATTCCATGGTACTTTGTTTTTAAATGGTGTTATATAAAAATTCACGGGCAGGTCACCCAGTCTTAGTGAGCTCATCAACATATCATTTCCATCACACGTATAACAAAGTTGTAGACTGTCAAACTGTATCTCCATTCTTTAGGGTGGGTACTATTTCAGATTTGGTACCTTCTAGATATATTTCATCACAATTTATAGATTTCACTTCTTCCTCTTCCACAAGATATTTGCTTGTTCTATTTTCACAATTCTAGTTGGAAAAACAAATGCATATTTGTCAAGGAATGCTGGAAACATATATTATGAGAATGCACAGCACACAGCAATCAGGTGTTCAATACTCCTGAGTTTCTTAATCGATAATAACAATCAACCATGGTCTATTCACTTATCGCAATTGTACCCATGAGTCATGACAATAATGATAATTCGAAAAGTATTGTTTTTTCCAGTGATAAAGTTCATCTGTGTTTGTTTTTTCTATGTGAATGGCAAATTTTGTAGAACATGAAAGTATCAGATTGAGATCAGGAATAATTTGTGCAATGTGACCATAAAGAATCAGAGTGGTACCAGAGAACCAAGGAACTCATTTGGGCAACGTCAGATCAAAGGCTATTCGTACGACAGTTCCCAAGCATATTTTTCATCAGATTCAAATTTAAAAAACCTTGTTTGAGTAATAGAAATCTCATTTATCCAAAGTATTCGATCGTTCCATTCAAAGGTTGGTAATCACACGGTCTTTATAGAAGCAAATTGTATTACAAAATAATTACCAAAATATGTTAATCCGTTGAACAAGTATGGAAGAACTACTAAAGTAGATTCGAAGCGAAATTCCTGTCAAACATTCCAAACATTTTCTTCTGGGTACTATCTACGTAAATTTTCCTTATCTTTATTGGGCTGGAACAAAACATGATGCTTTCACATAAATGCTTGAATTTTCATCCTATCAACAAATGGTTGGAACAATAGCTAACATTTCCAACAATATTTGGGCTGATTTTAGAGTCAATTCAGAAAATTGTTTTCCCTTACCGAATAGGGAGGCCTGAGTCTTGGTAATGAGTTAACTCACAGTTACTGGATGGAGATTATTCAGTGGTAACACGGTTATGATATTGATGTCAATATAATTTATTATTGATAACTTCAATTATTATTTCATCATTTATATTTCAATACAGGTTTGGTATAGTCACTTTTGATATCAGATATAAAATATTGAGTTACGAAATGTTCTCAACGGAGAGTAAAATCATCCTCATCTCTTTATTCACATACATTATTGAAATCCTTCAGACTGATCTATTTCCATGTCGAGAAGAATAGTTTGATGGAAATGTGATAACGTATCCTCAAATTTTTTTATGGCACTACCCTGCATAAGGTAGCTCAAAAAAATGAACGAAACTTCCATGCAGTATATTTAATCCAGACTCAAAAGTGGTGTCAGAGAATTCTCATTTCAACTTAGTTTCTATTATCACCCATAAAACTGTGGAGTTATCAATTAGTTTAGGTTCAGTTTAATTCCGTAAACTTATCCTTGTTAGCTATTGGTGCCATCAGCATTTGGAAAATGGTACAATAACAAAAAAAGTTAAATTTTACTCGCAAATCCAAGCATACTGAAAACCTGATATACTCTAAAAGCAGTGGATATATGTTGGTTGTTGCATGTATAACGCGCGCGTTACATTCATGCAAAAAGGTGGAAAACACCCCGCAAAATTACCAGTTCTAGTTATTCGGAAAGTTTTGTCACGGAAATTTTTAACGCTTTGTGTTGTTATGAAGTGCTGATGAGGGTTTCGACGGGACTTACCAAACAAACGTAGTGGTCAAACATAACGGCATCTGCTTGTATGTCCCTCCCGGTATCTTCAAGAGCACATGCAAGATAGACATTACGTGGTTCCCATTTGATGACCAACATTGTGACATGAAGTTTGGTAGCTGGACCTATGACGGCAACCAGGTATTGCTGAAATGTTTACATTTTCTGTTAGAACCATACCACACGCCTAACGATACACCATTCTGGGGGCTTTTATTGTTTGCATCTACACTACTGGCATTGGCTTTCTATCGACTACACCCTTTCACCAATTTTGTGCACCTCACAACATATGACTTGATATCGTCATGGCGAGAGTGTCGCCAGTCAATCACAAACATTCATCCTTTCTTGGTGATAAACTGCAGTGATTTCTCAAGTGTCTACCTCTGTCCCACAGAATATTGTATCATAAAGCTCCTAAAGTTCACAAAGCATTCCTTGAACTGAAAGCCCCTACAACTGCAGACGAAATGATATGCCAAATGAAATTCAGAATGGCCAATCTTTTCCAATCTTAATATCACTTCATTTTGAGTTTCATTCGGCAGTTTCGCATGTGATCCTCAGAATCATCATAAATAACAGATCACTATCACGTTCATACAATACCTCACTTAATGTAATGAAACAAAGAATCACTGGTGTACTGATTATACTCAATCAGTGTTGAAGATTTTCAAAGGATAGTTTTTGAGCGGTAAAAGCAATTTTAACAATTATTCTTGTTTGATACGAATGCATATCAACACATTGAAGTATATAATGATGAAATTGATTCACGAATTATTGCGGGGAACAGATGAAAACATATATGGTGTCAATCAGTCATGAATAAATATCAATATCTGATTTTCATTTATTTCTTAAGTTTAATGCTGGATTAAACGGGGCTGAATGAGTTGTAGCTGTATTCCCGATATCAATTTTAAGAAATTAGACAATCAAAAAAGTATTTGAATTCTTCATACGGATAATCTACGGAAACTTCACAATCCAATATCCACATGTACATTGGCTTTCCTCAGAAACCAATTCATTTTTGTGTATATCATCCCCGAATCATTTCTCAAGTTGAAATGAATTGGAAAATAATTCATATATAGCTACAATGATAATACTAACAAAAAATATTTGGAGGTTGTAGTCGTGATGAAAAACCTCCTCAGGCAGTGAATTCCAAAACGTTGTAGTGCGACAAGAAATGATTCCTGATGAATCGACGTTCGGCAGGTTTCGAGTTAAACAATGTGAAGCTGACTGAGTCTGTAAAGTTTGTCTTCAAACTGCTGAGGTAGAATGATATAATGTGATATCGAGGAATATCTGCCATGAAAGCATCTGTACTACAGAGAGGTGTCGCCGACTTTTCTGCGATGTTCTAGAGTTTGTCAAAGAGCACAGTCAACCAAACAGACTACTGCTTTCTGAATGGAATCCAACAGCTTCAGTATGGGATTGAGTGCGAACCCCCACAAATTGCAACAGTATTTTACAACGGGGCAAATCTGAGCTTTATAAAAAGTGTTAGAGCGTGGAATAATTCTAAGCGCGGAAGGGAGAGCCATATTTTTGTAGAAATGATTTTACAATTGATTTTCCTGAGATCTAAACATTGGTCGTATTTAAATCGTCTTTTCTGGATAAAAGATAATCTTGTGTCTTAGCTCTCAAATTAGTGTCGTTGAGGCTCATATGACCTAGGAGCACCTCCACCGCTACCTTTTCAGATCTACTGTGTCTGCCCTTGTCTTATTTCATCTTTTCGTCACCTAACGTTGCCACTTCAGTGCTGATAGGCTTTCAGTAGTTCACATCTTCTTGAAGAACCGCATAGGAATTTTTTGGGTCCGATATGTTCATGTATTTATTGAGTCTACAATATCCAAGAGGAGGCCAACTACGTTTCTGTTGTTCTCATATTCTGGCTCAATATATAGCAGTGAATTTTTGCTGGTTATCCAATGAACTCTCTCGTCGTGCTCCTTCCCGAGCTAAGAAGCATCTTGTTGCCCATGTGATCTATGTGTCCTTAAATCAACGCATTAGTCAGTCTGTTTCGACTGCCCAACTCC
The DNA here is from genome assembly GCA_018342105.1 of Gonioctena quinquepunctata. Lineage (NCBI taxonomy): Eukaryota > Metazoa > Arthropoda > Insecta > Coleoptera > Chrysomelidae > Gonioctena > Gonioctena quinquepunctata. The sequence continues at coordinate 171,791 of JAFIRS010000855.1, read as the reverse complement.
CAAGCAGTCCTATGATCGCATGCCTTTGAACGCTAGCCTTCTCAGGATTCCATCCATTAGAATAGCCCATATGAGAGCCAATAGCACTGTTACTTGAGGACATCCCCAACCTGCTTCATCTGTGACTGCTGTTTTGCCTATGGATGATATGATTACCTTGCGTACATCTACTAATATAGAAGGGATAGAACTACCTTCCTTTATGGAGCATTTAACACTAGGTCTGTTGATTTTCGTTGGTGATGCGTATATTGGCATTTGTTGATAGGATTTATTTGTGATAAATCTTCTCTTATGTATCTATCTATAAGTATTTCCCAGTGTTTCTAGCAAGAAATGCATTAGACTGATTGAGGGCATGCCATTTTTCCTTCCCACTCCGAAAATGTATATGACGCTGCCTTTTTGTCACCCAAAAGGTAAGAGTGGCAATGCCAAGCAAGCCTTGAGTATGTGACATGGGTGTGGAATTAGTATTTCCAGCCCCTTTGAAGTAAGACGAGGTATATTCCATCTTCCCCTTGACAGTTATTTGATTGGAATTCGCTTATAACACACTAAGTTCTATTTAGCCATGATATTTATGTGGCTGGCCCCCTTTTCAAGGCGTTTGGCAAGCTCAGAGAGTTATGGTTGAGTTATAATTTAAAACAACTTGCGGCGATACCCTGAGCGGTAGAAGCAAATGGGCAGGATATGCGTATCAGTTTGAGGTTGGACTTTCCGAACGGAGTATAAAGATCTATGCTGTAAGGTATGGAAACAGATCGTATTGGTAAGGAACAGATCGAGAATATTGGCAAAACTATTATTGAGTTATTTCAACTATTCGAGGCCATACGTTATCGCAAGACCTCGTCTGTTCTGTTCGAAACGTGAGCATAAGAATTGAAGTCCTCGAGATGAACTTTTGGCGCTGAGGATGGGTGATTTGTGACAAGTTAAGGCAGCAGAGGAACTCGTTTCTTCGTAGATGTCAGTTGGACCACGTAACAATTGATTATATTGACTCTAAGTTATTTTCTCACTGACATGAGAGATTGCGCCCCTTTGAACCTGGAATGGAAGTGGAAATCGTAAATAGGTAGGAGTAGATAAGTCGGTTGACCTGTGTTGACCTATCAGAGCCAACATATCTGGCTCAACTCTCTCGAGATGGTAGTGGACAACATTTATGTTTGCATTCATACTGAAGATGTTACAGAAGTCTCACTTCAGATCGGTTTGTACCGATGACGGTTGGTTGGTTGAAAGCTGACGAGCCAGAGACAGGGTTGGCACTTATCTTCCCTTGACACCGCGACCAGCTGGGGTCTATTGTATCATTCTGTCGTCAGTGGTTCCTCATTCAAATAGGTTTGTACCTTTAATTAGGTTTAGTAGCCTGTTGATAAGGTTCTTCGGATTCATGCCTGCTTCCGGGCTGATCTCTACAAAGGTTCTGTTTCGCCTACTACTTAGGGCGTCACAGTCGAAGATAATATGAGAGGCTGTTTCCTCCTCTTCATCACATAGCCTACACTCCACGGTTTCCCTGCGTACTCCCATGGTGTTTAGGTGTTTTCTTGGGCCGCAGTGTCCAGTCAACGGACCTATTATTATACGTGCCTTCGTTCTGTTCAGGTTCAGAAGGTCAGCCGTCAGGGTCCGGTTTGGATGCCCCACCATGACTTCGCTGTGTATTTGCCCGACAGTTTGATCCCAATATTGTTGGTGTCTTCTTTTTATCCACTCGTCGATCAGGGTCCTGCATCGGTTTTTGCTAATCCCGTGTACAGGTTCTGGCCCTGTGAATAGCGTTTCAGATGCTTGTCTAGCTAGCTGGTCCACTTTTAGGTTGCCTTCAATGCCTCTGTGACCTGGCACTCACATCAAGGTGACCTTGTTGTGTTTCACCAGCTCGATGAGGTTCTGGAGGCAGTCCCAGACCAGTTTAGACTTTATCTGTATGGAGTTGAGTGCTTTGATAGCACTTTGACAGTCAGATAGAATGTAGATGTGTTTTTTCCTATAACCACTTTCTAGATTCTTCTGAATGCATACCATAATAGCATGTGTTTAAGCTTGGAATATCATGGAGCATTGGCCAAGTGGTATTATGTAATCCCTTCTTGGCCTTACCCCATGTATTCCTGCTCCCGTTCCTTCAACTGTCTTTGAACCGTCTGTATACCAGACTATGTCCGCAGTTGATTGTGATTCTATACTCGGGGCCCATCCAGATCCGTCAATTCAGGTTTCGAATGGTTTTTCGAATGAGTATAGGGGTTGCATGTAGTCTGAAATCATTTCGAGTTCTTCGATGTTGATTACATGAGTGATTCTGGTATGTCCAGTTGTTCGGATTCTCCAGTTTTTTGTTTGTTTCAGTCTGTATTCACTCATCCTGGTCTCTCCAATGACATGTAAGTCAAGGGGTTCGAGGTTTAGGATGATTTCCATTGCAGCTGTTGGAGTGCCATTCATTGCACCGGTGATACAGAGACAGGCAAGCCTCTGGATTTTCCCAAGGTTGGTTTTTGCCTGTCTTTGATTTGTTTTTCGCCACCATAAGAGTGAGCCATAAGTTACTCTTGGTCTCATTACCGCTGTGTAAAGCCAGTGCATGGCTTTCGGTTTGAGCCCCAAAAGCTCTCCTGCACATCATGAAGGTTATCTTGCTTTTATTGGTAACATGTTGAAGATGCGGGTTCCAGGTTAGTTTCTTGTCAAGAATCAGCCCTAGATATTTCACCTGCTCTACTACTTGTAATGTTTCACCGAATAGTCTGGGAGGTATGAGATCTCCCATGTTTCTTCTTCGGGTGAAGGGAATTAGTGTTGTTTTGTTCGGATTTGCCCTTAGGCTCTCTCTGTTACACCATTCCTCTACTGTCCCCAGTGCATTTTGCATTAGCTCTGAGGTTGTTCGAGTATTCTTTCATCTGCAAACCCTTGAGAGTAATACCCTTGGTTATTCAGAGAAATGAGCAGTTCATCTACAACCATGTCCCACAGAAGGGGGGAGAGTATGCCCTCCTGTGGGGTACCCCGGAAATTTCAACCTGCTCTGTTTCCTCGAACATGTCACCGATCTGGGCAAGGGGTATGCCCAGGAATCTGGACGGAGAAGTATTTAGCTTCTGGATAGAACGCGAACATCATTCTATTTTAGTTATGTATAGAAAGAAAGGGAGAGGAATGTTTATTGGGTGACCGGAAACTTCCTTCTACATGCTTCCAACAAAACTTGCAGCAACTAAGTGATCAACAATGTGAATTATATTTTTGTATAAGACACAAAGTTCCAAACTGAAGTGAAATTGGGTCTAATCCAACAGAATTATAGAGAAAGTACTACTATCACGAATGGATAATTGCTTTATTTGGGTGGATAGAGAATCGAGGGCTGTTTGCCTTTCAAACTAGATGAAGAAGCATGAAAAACCTTCTCAGATTGAAAGACTCCAAAGGAATTGAATAATTTGAATGCTGCAATTTTATAGTCTGATGTCTGGACAAACTTTCAGAACATCTAATAATCAAATGTGTTCAACATTGCACCAACTTTTTCAAGCATTTTGAGTAACTCTACTTTTTCCATCAGATCTCTTCAAGAAAATTAATAATATCAAACAATTTGTCTATCTGACCTCGAAGTTGTTCAATGTTCAAATATAAGAAGTCAACTGAAGAACGCTTCTAAAAGACTTGACACAAAGAATGAAATTATTTGATTCCAAACGTTATACTCTGAACAACCACAAACTAAACGTTTGCAAAATGAGACAAACCGTGGAGTATTATAAATGACTGAACAATTATTCCTCGATATTGTTTCATCTTCCATCCAGAACAATTCCAAAGTTGCTCACAGGAGCCTGTGGCTGAGAACAAAAGAGAGATAAGAACGAAATATCTGTAAGGCACCATCAGAAAAGGAAAACTGTCGGCGTCGACTATTAATATATCAATTATGCTATAGTAAAATAAGGCTTCTTACCCCTTATTAATAAATGGATGTCAGATGCCATCGAAAGTTTCCTAGTATGCACGCGCTAACACGAAAATTCTTAATTGAAGTTGTTGTTAGAAATTACGCCTCAGAAATACGAAATACGTCGCGATATTTCCTTCAATGAAACATCGTATCACTATTTTCCTCCTAATTCAGTTGAAAAATAATAAATATCCATTACTCAGGTTTCATAATTTTATTACCATATTCCTCATGATACTGTATACTACCGACCTTGCGCAGGATCAACTGTCTGGTATAGTTTCCAATAAAAAAAATCCAAATCACGTTGTAATTGAGAAACATGATTCAATTGGTCATAATAGAACTATCTAGGCTAGATTATTCCACATTAACATGACATGTTCTTCAATCGATTATTCCGTTTAGTGAGACGGGAACAGGAATATATAGTGCGTGTTGATTTCAACTTTCGAAATCCACTTGTAACAAATAACTCATTCTCAGTCGTGTCCATACCACAACTTCTCCGAATATACTATAGGCCTAGGATGTTCGAAAGGTTTTATGAAGTATCATGGGAAAAGAGGTGTACGAATATATCTCAAAAGAGTCCAAAGGACGAATATTATACTATAGATAATCCATTTCAATTATGGATGATGAATTAGTAATCATAATAAGGAAATAGTTGATAGGTATTTGAGTTATTCTTCAGTTCGAATCAATATTAGTTGAATCAGTGATAGGGCCTCAGTAAATTGTTCATTACATATTATGTGATCGTCAATGCCAACTTTGGGTAACACAGTAAAGTATAAGCAAACTGAGAGTGTAACAAATATCTCAAGACTAGGAATAAAATATGGACTTCCGACAAAAACTATCCTTTCTTCTCTCATCCAGAAAATGCATTAAAAAGATCAGCCCAGATCTTCTATTTAATTGAAATCATTATTGACAAATAATTGATTTTTAAGTTAGATGAAAAAATTTTTACAATTTACCGATTATAATCAGTGGGTACCACAATATATTTGTCACCCCCTGTTTTCACCTTTCATTTTTCCAAAGAGTTGTAGAAGCCAAACGATGTCAGGTAGTATAGATGGTTGCACTAAAAGTCTTTTCATTACACTGCACCGATACATTCGCGCTGTGAAGAATGTTGGTTCTTCTATCTCACGTCACTAATCGGCTTCAGAAAACTACTGAAGAAAAAGTTTGTTACTTTTGGGTTGAGTGTCTGTTTGGGAAGATGTTGTAAACAGTTCAGTTGAATGAAATTTGTTGATGGAAACAAGAATCTTTCAATAATATATCGAGTTTCCATTTCTTATTAGAACTGTCATTTCAACACTGAAGATATTTCTTATACAAAAATCATTAATATGCCGCTCAATTGTCAAAGATCATTCCATAGACCAAAAATTTTTTTTTTCCACAAATTGATGAAAATATTTATTTTTTGACTGTTAACAATTTTTTGGTACTTATAATGACTATTTCCATTTCTGGATATAATTAATTTTCGTACAGGTTCAGCTGAATCACATGAAAAATGTCCAGAACTCACTGTTATGTTGAAGAACCTTCCTTCAAACCAATTAATATAGAAAATCGATATTATTTTGATGAAATCAAGTACATTCGTGAACTGTAGCCAGGAAATCGAATGAGATTGACAGAAAGTTGCAATGTCTTGTGAGTTACTACGAATCTACCAACATTAGGTCATTTTTGTAAGATGTCCCCATAACATATTGAACAGACTCCTAACCACCATTTCAAACTTTTCTTGAGTTGTTCACACACAGCTAACATTCACTGATGTTTTGCGACGAACATCCTCTAGACATATTGCACGCCTAGCTGCTAGCGTGATACATGTTAGAGGTTAGAATAGCGCGCGCGAAAAACGTTACATATCTTACACTCTCTAATCTGGATTCGGACAATTCCCTGAATATTTCAAACGGTAGGAAGAGTAATGCACTCGTAAACCGAATAATTCAGATTCCGAAGGATCGAGAGGGTAAAATAAGACTCATCCTGTTGGTTCTTCCTCTTAGACGGTATGTAAATTTATCGTCGTAGAAACCTTCCTATACTCTGAAATTTTTATTCGAAACGTAAAATCTGTGAATGTGAAGCATGGATTTGTATTGAATAATAGCAGATTGAAATGGATTAGCAAATAAAGAAAACTAATTTCATTCAACGAAATGGTATTGGAGATCAGTACGCGAAATTGGTTATATATTCCAAGAAATTCAAGTAGTTCGGAGCCAACTTGAAAAATAACGCTTGACAATGACCTAAATTGGGAAAAAAATCGAAAACAATCTGCTACCTTATCACCAACTTTTCTTAGGTGGTGCGTCAAGTTTGTCGGTAAATGTCCGAACACTGGACTCGCGCGATTTTGGATAAGCCGTTTGGTGATTCTTACGTATTTTTGCCTTTTGAAAACAAATCGGAAATCAAAACTAAACGCTCTCGAATACTTTCCGAGATAAGAAAAGATGTAATTTTCCAACGGTCACTGGAAACACACAACATTCGTCCTTCTTTTAATGAAAACATCAGACATACACCCTTAATCACATGTTCTTAGCACTTTTTTGTACAAAGAGCTGCCTACTCCTCATACAACCATCAAACCTAAAGTGATTTCCACGATATTGATAGCTTTAACTCCGACAGTCAAAACGTTACAATGATTGGGTTTGTTGACATTCTTTTGTGAAACTTCTCTTGCATATTGCATATTTCGTCACAAATCAATATTTTTGCAGATGATAGAGAAGAAACGAACTGAAAGAGCATTGGAAGAAGTATACTCAAAGTTTACATTCGCTGACATTTAGAATGATTGTACCAGAATAAATCAACAAAACGATGGGTTTATCAAGAGATCGGCGGTCAACAAAACGCAACTATGATAGCGTTTGACTTTTGACAGTCCGAAGCTATCAACATCGTAAAAATAAAAATTGGTTAAAGTGCGAATCGTGCCATGTTAGAGTGCTAATCGTGCCATGTGTTTACATTGTGAAGAAGGATGATTATTTTGGAAAACATCAGTTTTTTATAAAAAAATCTGCTGAAAACACGTAACTAAGGATATGTAAGATATTTTTGTTAGAAGAATGATGAATGTTGAGTATTCCTAGTGGCCGAAAGAAGCGCTAAAAATGGTATCTAGGAAAGAATTCGAGAGTGCCGTGTTTTAATTTCGTATTCGTAATCAGATGGCAAAAATACGTTATAATCACCCAACATCATGTTCCAAATCATGCGAGTCCAGTATTCGTATATTTACAGATTCGTCTGGATTTCCTTCCAGATGAAATAGCGAATCCGCCACCAAAAATTAGTCAATCGATATGGAGCGCCTAGGCAAATAATAATAGCAGCCGCACAGGCCATGAGCTTCGAGTGAGTATTATCATACTAAACTCAAGAAGGTTATTTTCCATCCATTGCGCATGATACCAAAGGGAATCGATGTAAACTTCCGAGTGGAATGCTGTTAAACCTCCGCTGTAGATCACAATTAGTGATTCGGATACTAGGCTGAATGCTGAAAGGGCTTTGGAGTTCGAAATTATAACAATTTATTTTCCCATGATGGTATCAACAGAACAAAATTCGAAAGTTCCATGCTTTACAAGCCTAGAACAAAGGAACTGTTTCTAAACTCTGTCCTTTCCTGCAGCCCATTCTGAATGGGGATTAGCGGTCATGTTTTATAACGACCCAACTGAGTCAGATATTCAGGAGTATGTCCGAATCTAGAGACTAACGACACATACTTCCTTCGGCCTTTTCACTACTGATGAACTTCAGGAATTGAGTTATAGAATAGACACCAGTTTGCTTATAATGAACGAATAATTTCGAGTGAATATGAACATTATGATTTTTATACCCTCTTCCCTTCAGATTTGATCAACCCTCCGAGGTATAGACATCATCATCAATTCTAACTCAATGCTTAATTTCCGAAATAAATTGAAAAACTACTTCTTTCAAATGAAATGTCACTCACAATGGTATCCATGTCTCAACGCAGACTTCATAAATGGTAATCGCAAGGAACGTTTTCCAGAATTAATCCCACTTCTGACTATTTTCACTCGAAGAAGAAGCTTGAACGCAGTTTCCTTTATCCCCGATGTTACAGGAGAATAAAACATAAGCACTCCATTATAAATCTTATTTATTTAAAGATTGGAAATGCTCCAAATTGAACATTTGACATTTTCTTTTCTCATTATTTTTCCAGTTATCTTGAAAAATTGAGATAATTCCTCTTCATTCTTCAATCAATGTGTTTTTTCAATTAATTTCCGGCATGACAATTCCACGCCATCAGGATTCCAAATCATCCAATTTTGTTCATTATTAAAACAACTAGAATTATTTGCGTTTGAAGCATAAATGTAAAACGTTTCTCATATTCATTGTTTTTATGTAGACTTCCACCCATTCAGCTTATTATCACTCGGTTTCAGAGAATTGAAAGTTATTAGCTGACTAGTTATTCATGTAGGAGAGTACCAAATTATCAAAACGAGGACTGAACTGATCATTAGCTTTCATCTCCATTATACACAGCAATAAGTATTTCTCTTGTTCGTCGCTTCCTTTGTCAGTATTTACAGCGAGTGTTATTTTTTCTCAACTTTGTGGAAATTCAAGTGAATTTCCTGACAACCCAATTCAAACCAGTTCACTCAAAATATTCATACTATCATAAGGTAAACTCTATAACTCTATAACCCAATTTTAGTTTAACAGTTGTGGATCGATTATACATGTATGGGATATATTATGAAGACACTGTGCGTAGTTCGATGCCTTTCACATCCAGGTGAGATTGTTGGTAAAGCCACCATTCTTTTTTTCCATCTCAGAACAGAAATTGAGAATTGTGAAATATGTAGAAAAAGATTTTAATTTTAAATAGCACGTCCTTTTCTGACACCATATTTATCCGTATATCCATAACTGATCTTAATAGAAACACTTCAATGGAATATTGGTCAATCTCACCTGGAAGTGGCAGAATAATATATTCTCTATGATTATTCTCATAGTGAAAAATATTTGAATCGATAGTGATCGTGGTATATCCTGTTCAATCTGGTTTTCACATTTACTTCGAAAATATGAACATTTTTGTCATAAATGTTGAGCAATAATTTTCTCACTGACTGAAATCTATTATCTCCAAAAGTTCATTAGTGGTAGAGCAATGAGTCGAGGTACATAAATCAATTATTATTATTTACTAGTTATTGTATATGGAGACCACTGTTTAGTGAAGTGTAGATCAATTCAATATTTTCTACAATATATTGAACAATTTATATCGAATACACAATGAGAATGAACAAAGTTGACAACGATAACGTCTCCAAGTTGGTATGGAAATCACCTTTAGATAAACCCGTCTCAATGATCTTCTATGTCAACATTGTTCTTTTTAACTGTTCAGCATAAGATGTAAGTAGCATACTTTTAAAATTCATGAAGGGTATAAGAACGACGCAATACATTGAAAATGAATGTTATCCAGCGCTTTTACTGTTTTGTAAGATAGTCTGGAATATATTCGGCATAGGATTTCTATTTGGGGCTCTGAAAAAACAAAACGGTTTTACCAAGTAGGGTATTTTAAAACGGAAATTCTGAAGGTTTATAAGAAAAAGCAAATGAAAGCAACTCTTGTTTACTGAACAAAGATTTTTTGATATTTGCTACTGTGTCGAGCGTATGTGAAAAGTTTGTGCATGTTCACCAGTGGCGGCCAAATCTGTCAGGATTTTTTTAGTAGAAAGTATTAGTTTCACGAGTTAAATGTTTGTGAGAATTCACAAGGAAGCGAGTATTATCGCTATAACGCTCTTGAAATAAATCAAGTTCTTGTAAAAAAAACATGATGGCAGCGAAAATGTAAAAAATCATAAGTACTGCTACTTACAGGCTTTATGAAAGCATATAAATGGATTCTGGGTTGGAATAAAAGAAGATACCAGTTTACCCTCATGAATATCAGTGGATATTATTTCTACCCCACGAGAATGCGAACGCCAAAATAAACTTATCTGAACCGGTGGTTAGGCGGCTATGCTTGGCTGCACTGACTGGATGCGTCCTGTGAGAATTGCTCGTCACGGCAGCAATTGAAACCCGAACGCTTTCACCAAATGGTTCCAGGCTCTCTTGGCTGGCTTCAGCTTTGGTCGACTGGCTAACTTGGCTGGCTTCAGCTTTGGTTGCTGCTGGGCTGGAAACTGAACTGAATTCTCGCTCGATACATCGTTCCATTGATTTAACAACCCTTGTGCAGGAGACATCAACTCTAACAGGGTGCCCTCAAATTGCTGAGCTCCACTAGGACTGAGACAAAACCAGTTCAAGGATGCCAGAATGCACGAAGTACCTTGAAAACTTCAGCAACGAAAAGAGCTGTAGAACCAGCTAGTGAATTAACACCCAACTAATGAAGGATTTCTATCGGTTGGATTTATGAGCTGTACCTGAGATCTAAGGAGTAGTTAAATCAGATTGGTAATGGTACGGCGTGCCGAAGAAGTGAAAATTGAAGAGATTTCCATAACTCTCTTCAGTAGGAGGATCTGCACGATGGAGTCAGATTCAGGGCTTTAGCGAACTAACGGAACACAACAATGTCAAATTTGAGGCAACGCTAGTAGACCAACTATCGAGAAAAGCATCAGAAATGGAAACCCATAGGTCTAGAAAGAGCAAATCAGAACAGAGGTACATTCGAAAGATCAGGAATAGAGAAGGAAGGTTAGATGAAAGAGAATCAAATCCGTCAACTCTGACGGGATTTTTCTCTTCTCAAGTTGCTGAGCTCCACTAGAACTATATAAAAACCAGTTCAGGAACGCACACAAAATCTCTTGAGCGGCAACTGATCTGAGGAGTTACTTCAATCAGATTGCTAATGATAGGGCGTGCCGAGGAAGTGAACAGTTAGAAGATTTCCATAACGTTTTTCACAGAAACAAAATTCGTTTCCTACATCAGAATCAATCATTCATGGAGGTGATCGATTTTAAAGTTCTATGGAGTTTTCATATAGTAACAATATATTGAAAGATCTTCTTCTAGCAATAAAAATTTACATCTAACGAAATTTCCATTTCTCCTTCGATAACAATGATATAACAACTTAGGTAACAATAAGTCTACCTGGTATGAATTATAAAGTTGCCTAATTCATATGAATGGAAGTGACACGACACACAAGAGTTCCTTATAATGTCATACTGCACTAAGAATATTCCATATTTCAATGGAAACAATGTGAATAGGCTTTCGAATATGCAAATTATTTCCGGTGAGGCTTGAGAGAGAATTCAGGATAATGAATTCTGAATATATTTCCGGACAATATATAATCAAACCCATATTGTCTAAGAATTTTATCAGCAGCACATTCTTGTCTGAATTCCAAATGAGTGAGCCGTTGTATCAACTTACTGCGGAAATAATGAAATCATGAGGAGGATATGGAGCAGAATTGGAAATATTATTGGAATCGTGAGCAAAGCTGTAGAAACATCCGTTTTTCCGAAGTTTCATGATTATTATGGCTTTTCCAGGCTCTTGCAGGGTATCAAATCAAAAGAGATAAATAGCATAGAGTCGTAACATAATATCTAGTAATCCACCAATCGAAAGAGTTACTAAAGTGATGATTGGCCACTGAGATGATTGTTTTTCCCAATTCCAATTTGGTAACTAATCTCATCAAATGGAGACAATGAACTCACGTCTTGCAATATAATCGATTTCGTCTGTTCACAATAAGAACTAAATCACTACCATCATGCCTGCAAACGGATAGATTGTTACTCCTGAACATGCTGTATTGTCTGAAAATGATTTCTCGATAATTGGATTATACTAAAGAAAACATTCGTTCTCGTCATATTTCAATATTTCTCGTTTTCTTTGTGGATCTAGGTCAATCAAATATGTCTTAAGTAGTTTGTGAATTTACTGGGTTCTTTACCACATCCTTCTATGGTAGTAATTTCAACAGTCTTGTCCCCTTTAAGAACTTGTATCATTTGTTTGTTTGTCTTCCGGGCTTAGTTTTGCTAACCTATTGCTTTTCTACTGATATCCAGTGGCTCGGTACCTCAATAGCTTTGTCTGGAACTTGGACCTCCGTTGTTCATCCAGACCCTGTTTTTTGAATAGATAATGCTCAGTAATGATTCCCAACTAATCCTCGTTCTATCGAAACAATCCTTCGGTTCTTTTGTTCGGCTGTTTTACATGGAGGTTTTGCCTTGTTCATTTCTGGGCCAATCATTATCATATCCTTATGAAGTTTTTTTTCACATTTTCCCTTATGTGTGTGTCTGAAGAGGTTGATTGGGATACTCCTGAAGGAGGTTTGTGGCCGATATATGGACTCAATGGTTCTTGGCTTGCGATTTCAACAGCTTTTCCGTTAATTCCGGAGTGTTCCGATAAGATGAAACCCAATATAAGTTTAGTTTATATGATCCTTTGGGATAACAAGTTTTTCGCAGTCTACATATCAGTCTAGGGATTTGTTGCCCCCTTGTATATTGGAGGGTGGCATATATTTTTGTTTGAAGTACGGGAGTGTATTGACTGGGTTCGTAATCCATGTTTTTTCCGCGTAGTATATTTCGCATTTTATTTTATGTTCAGGGTTCGTCTCATAGATGTTCAGCTGGTAATATAATCAAACATTTTCTGTTTCTTCGCCATTTTTCGGTTCCTTATTCACCGTGACATTTGCCCAAAATATATACTGGGATGTTTTCAATAATTTCCTTCATAAGTCAACAATTTCAAAGTTGTCTGATCTCCTGTTACTTGGCCTTTTTCATCCTTCCTCATCAAAGAACTCGCCCATTGTTCACACCCATTATTCGTACACTAAAATGCTCCATGGCAACTACACTTTTTGAACATCTCACAACCCATGTTACTATGGATTAGCCCAAGTAGTTGTGAATACCGATCTTCCTTTAAGAGGATAGAATGTGTTATGGATCACGCCTTCTATTTTCAAAATAACATCGGTACCTTTTTTTATTCTTGAATATATACTGTTTTTATGGTATCCAGTAGAAATGGATTATATAATTATATTACCGAACCAAACTTGCTCTATGGGTCAGGCAGAGTTTCTTGAACGAGTAGTACTGCAAAGTAATGTCCGGTACTGACGATTTATATGGTTTAAATGAGTTTATAGTTTATTTATCTCGTCCACATCTAACATCTTTGCTTCCATCCCTAAATTCCCTCAGATTTCTAATGTTACATTTGTCGCCTTCCATTTTCGATTTTGCGAATTCCCTGGTTTCTAACTTTAGATTGTTCATTGACCATTAGAGTTTTTCAGAAAATTTCTTACTGGGTCTGTCCAGTCTCCCTCGCAGTTTCTTGCAGTATGATGTTTAGTTCAAACCTTGTTTCAGACATTCCATTTTTCTGAATTATTTGAATATCTAAATGCAATACCTAGTTTGTCGAATCATTCAAGCCAGATATTTGTGTTTGATCTCTGGCTCACTGCGGAACAATTATAATTCTATGCTGAAATATAAGCTTCTTGTAGTCAGTCTACTGCCACCTTCAGGCCGTTGAGTCCCTTTTCTGGCTGATGCTATGGTTCATCAGTATTGAGAGAGGTTGAACCTTCCGATCCTATGTGATGGGATTTATTGTGCCCTACATTATGCTTCTCCAGGGATTCCTTGTTTGAAGTAATCGCTCGAGCCCCATATCCCGAATGGATTTCAGTAATCTGAAAGGATTTATGTGTGGTATTCTTTCCACTTCTGTCCGGTGCACCCAGAATTCTCCATCTTCTGTAGTGTACACTATCAGGATGCGATGAAGTTTCCAGTTTTCCGCTGGATCTGCGGGTGCTTATTACACACCAAGCTCAGCTTCCTGGAAGGTTTTCTGAGTCTACAATGCGTTAGAATTTCCATAATTGATTCAAAGCTTCTCTTGCTGAGGTTAACTAGTGTATCGGATCTTTCTTGGGTGAATATATCCAAGTGATCTTTGGCTTACCTCAGTCCTGGGAGTATCTGCTTCCAATACTTTTTTCTCTTTGTTCTCGCAGTTCGCAGAATGATTCTAGTCTAGGGGGGATTGATGCCCTTGGTACCTAATTCCTAATTCCTCCTAGGTGCCAGGCCACTTCAATTACACCATTCAAATTGTGTATGCATTCCGATGCCTTCCAACGCTTGGCTATCATGTATAATTGCCGCTAAGCTCCTCAAGCGCCATGATATGAAGAGGCGAGAAGTCTAGGTTGAACTCTAAGGCAATATAATCGCTCCTGTTATGCAGAGACATGCAAGTCATTGCATTTTCTGTGAGGTTTTTCTTGTTGTGGCCAGCATGGTCCTGTCGTGCCATACTACCGCTCCGTAGGTGATCATGGATCTCACTATAATGGTAAACATCCACCGCAGCTCATGGGTATGTTTCAACCGTCATATTTTTGCATACCATAAGAGGGGATATTGCCTTATTGGCAATATTTTCTACTTGTCGGTACCAGAATAAGAATGTTCTTATTTACTATCTCGTAGGAATGATAGTTCACCACATATGAGAAACGACAAATATCAGGTGTCCAATGTTGACATTTGGAAAGGCTTGTCGTTGCTTTGGCATGTTCCAAAGGACCATAAAAATTGTTTGAATGTTGCTGCTTTTGATACGCAGCTACATGATGTTACATACTATTCTGAGGTAGTTTGTTTGCAATGCGTCAGATGCCCAGTGTCTAGTATGTGCACTTATACTTCGGACTTGAAATTCCAAGAATGTACACCATTTGAATTCGAGTCCTGAGGAAAACTATGATATGGCGTCTTTTTCCGAAACTCAGTAATATACACCCCAGAAATGTTGATTGCATATCTATAAAGAGATCATAAACATCAGATTGTGGTTTTTCGTCTATATCTGGTTCATTCGGGGGACTATTGAAATTCTCCCAGTTACGTAAACTTCATTATCTCATCAAATTACCAAAGAGTCGTTTTTATCCCTGAGATCAGATTTGTTTAACATGTCATGTCGTTATTTCATGTGTACGCAATTACATAAAGACTTGAGATAGATTTCGTTTCTAATGTTAATTCTCCTAACTCCGGCTGTTCGATGCAATAATTCAATACCGGCATAATTCTAGTATTTCAACCGGTCTGAATACCACTGTTTCAATTTGCTATGGCCTGCTTTGTTTACGATAAACTTCGAACGTAACTACTTCGAGTTATTCGAAAGCCAAAGCATGTCAACGTGGAACAATGGCTTCCATCGGATCCATCACTTACATTCAATTATGTTCTTGAAAGTTGTGGAGTTATGGCGAAGATTAGGATTCGTTATATTTGGGAGTTCATATAAGAGGGGTTCGATGAAAATTACATCCTAATAAAAATTACATAATGTAAAAAAAAGTGCTTCCTTTGATTTGACCTGATGTATATTGAATCTTCCGATATCAGAACAACTCATATAATATTTGGATGTGAATTTGCAATTCGTGGTACCTCGTAGAATCAGATGTGTCAGAGTCAAATCGGTTTCGAATTCTGAATCAACACAAACGCAGTATACTGTTAGTCCAACATTACAATTCGAAGTTCTTCGTATGTTTTCTGGCATGCTTGGTTTTCCTAATTAATCTCCACTGCCTCGGCAGTAAGTTCCTTTCCGTAGGATTCTGGGGTCCTGTCATTCTTGTCTCATACCTGGAAAGTCATTTCAACATATTTTTATGTTCTAGCTTGCAACCATCTATCAATGATTTAATGTTTGTATTGGCTTTTCAATACCGCTATGGCTTTTGATGCTCCTTCACGGGCTTCGTTGTCGAGTCACCTTCGTTCTTAGGTATCTGAGCCAATATGAATTTGTGTCCACTCAAGTTGCTCAGACAGTCCCACACCAATTGAAGTCAAAAATCAAAAGGAAACGCTTATGTCGGTTAATCTTACAAGCATTCAAGTGTATCTTTGAGAGGTTATCCGACACTGTATCGATCCATATTAGAATTAAAATCCATAGAAAAATCAATCAGACTTTTCCTGTTGAAAAATCGAGGGAATCGGAGTAATACTACAAGAGACAAACGCGATAAATACAAAGAAAATTGACAATGATTTAAATAGTGCAAATTGAAAGAAATAAATGACCCGGGAATTGGCGAAATGGAACGAACGGGATTAAACAGAAAAGGAAATGGAAATTTGTTACTTGAATTCTGTAATGTTAATGATCCAATGATAGCAAATACACACAGCACCAATATATTCAAAGGTAACAAGTGAAGTAAAAAGGAGGTGTGAGTTGGAAAGTGGCCATTTCATCGTAGAAACTGAAAAAAAAAGAAATAAAAATCCAGGAATATAAAAAAACAACAAAAGAAACAACAGGTTTCATGGGTACAGAGGGGCAAGAAACGGACACCAAAAGAATATAGGAAAACTATTAGCAGAAAACAATATGAGAGACGACTACCGATATATAAATAACCGGTGGAAGGGGCTTAAAAAATGAGAGGAGTATGTGGCTATTGTATAGTGGGAACAAACGAGGAATAAAGAAAGCAGTAAAAATTGTAACTCAATCATGGAAAAGATATATAGTAGAAAAAAATTATATGGACTATCAATAAGAAGAGCACAGTAAATACTTAGCAGATCCAAACATCATTTTGAAGAACTCCTAACAACACATAATAAAACTGAGACTGAAAATGCAGATAACAAAAGTGATGAGAAGGTGAACTGGAGGATGAAAACATCACTTCGTCATAACTGAAGGAAGCTTTGAGTAATATGAAAATAGAAATGGTAACTGGAGTTGGTGAAATAGGTCGGAAATCAATAATGTATCTGGAAAGTACAGGTGCGGACGAACTACATAAACTGATGAAGAATGAATACTGAAAACAAAAAGAAATTCCAAACGAATGGAGAGTTGATATAATATCATCTAAATACAAAATGGGACACAAGTAACTGTGATAACTACAGAGAGATAACCTTATTTATGACCACACCAAAACTGTACGAGAGAATACTGGAAGCAGATTAAGAGATAAAATGAAAGGGACAACCGGAAGATGTAAAAAGCGGCTTCCGATTCGAGACCATGTGTTCAAAGTAGAACAAGCAATAGCTTTTTTCAAACCAAGACATATGCACATGCTTTTTAGATATGAAAAATGCTTTTGACACTGTTAAGAGATGAAAAATTTGGGAAAGCCTCAAAAATAAAAAAGGGTAGTTATCAATTAATGAATGTCTGGGCAGGGGAAATGTGTGGTTATTGTTCGGCTTGAAGATCATGATTACTGTCGCTTCATTTTATGTGGATCGTCTGAGTCTAAGGACGTCATTGATTATATTTGTCATGGCCACTATACTTTTCCTTGGTATTTGGGAATTGGTTGGGTCTTGGTGCCTTGGGGGTGGTTAGTATCCGGGTTATGTTTCTCACTCTTTCTGGTGATGTTGCGTCCAGTATTTGGTCGGTGACGACGGTCTGTGTGATATGGTAGCAGAATTATGTAATTCATGTATAGTTTTCAGTGGGAGGAGCGTAAGAAAAACTGAAGCGTTTGATTATTACTGGAAATATTGTGAAAAATGAAGCTTCAAGTACGTTTAGAAATAGAAATTGGACATTTTTGCTTATTGCGGGGGTTGGTGACGAAGTGTCAGCGTGACTCACATTCTGATTCTATCTTTCATTTTTTCAAAGCGCGAAATGTGAACTAACGACAACGTGTATTATCCCTGATCCCATGGTTTATATGTGCTACTGTGCTATAATAGCGACAAACGCCAGAGAAACTGATGGGACACTGGCAGTAACGTGATCATTTTGAATTCGGTTGTTTCATCCATGATCTATACACATTCACAAATACCCCGTGTTATGTTTATCACTTTTATATAAATTTAGATACCCTAGTCAGGAAGTCACTTTGATAACTAAAAAAAGAAAAAGTGAATCATCGTAATAATTGTATCATGTAAATAAAAAGAATAAAAAAGTCATTCTCATTTCAATCATTTTCTCCTCAAAAAAGGTAGAAAACACTCATTAATAACCAGTAAGTGGCGTGAAAAGGCTCACGACACCGAACATCCCATCTTGAAATAGTTTTTCCGTTCAAAATAACCATAAAGCGTGTGCATATTTATGATCAGTGGTCTCTGTATACACTCTAGCATCGTTGGAATTCTAATGAAAAATAACTAATTGTAAAACAAATCACGAAGTGAATTTAATTTCATTAGAGAGGAAACCTAGCATTACAATTCAACCTCAAAGCCATGGTGATATATGACTAATGAGCAGGATATTGCAATTTGTAGAGCTGCACTTACGGAACTATTCCGAAAATTAAACAAGGCAAGGGTAGGTTTCAAGTTTCAATGTAAAGTTCATATAGTCGATATATTTCCAGTTTATGGCAGCCCTTCGAAGCAAAATTTATATACAGGTTATTTTATGAGAAGGACTCCCTATTCTCATAGGTGCATATAAATTCCTGTGTTTCAACTTGAACACTTTCGGTAGCATTTCTCATACCACTATCAACACACTTTGGAGATAATAAGAAAACGTCACTGCCGATGGAAAAAAATGAAATGAAGACATAAATGAAATAAATTCTCGGTAAATGTGACATTCCTTCAACACATATCAACCTAGAGGGAACCATGTGACTGTATCATTAGATTTACTATTTTGCATGGAGCACAGTGCCTCAGTTTCTCTGCTACGAACTTTACAAGCATCCTATATAGATCTCAATCACAAAAATCCGAAAAAACTGGGCATACTTGGTGTACAGGAATGGATACGTTAAAATAATTCATCAACATTCGTGGGGTGTGTTCCAATATATGAAACGAATTAATTTCCACCGATCTTTGTTTAATGTCGTTTGGTATTTCTTCCAGAATATTTTTCAGTTTCCATCAAAAACCAAAATGATATAATATTACAATTTATAAGCAAGACGTATTGCTGGAAAATCTCCTATGATTTCTGTTGTAAAAAGTCCGCGGGAAAATTAATTCGTTTCACACTTTTGGACTGTGTGTGCATAATTTTCAAATACATTCTGATATTTACGGACCACCCTGTATATCGCTTTTGCCTGGTGTACCTCAGTCGCCTTACCGCTTTATACTAGTACTATTAACGCTTCCAATCAACCCATTGTAACCCCCATCCTAGTGAAGTTTTTAGCAGAGAGGTTGAACAATTCTGCTTGGCGGGGATGTAAAAGTGTGCGTATTAGTGAATGGTCGCGATAAATACATGAAACCAGGAATCGCCATCACAAATTTTTATTTGTGTACTCTGTATGACTCCAACGAATGTTTTTTTTCTATGGTTATTTCAAGAGTTTATCTCTAACGAGAACATATAGGTATATTAGTCCGTTGGAAACGGCCGCTAAAAAAAACCGACCCAAATTATCGCTATAATAAAATGAGACTTGTGCAGGTCGATTCATGGGTGATAAACACTTGGAATTATTGAAATAAACAGGTTGTTGTGACAAAAGTTATACGGAAAAAGCAAAAATAAATACTGGAAGATTTGAAATATCAAATCGAAACTCTACTATAACTACTGATAGAATAGTATTGAAAACAATAATTCGCAGTGCGAAAGGCCTATTCATCTACCTCATGAATTTGTTATAAAACTATAACAAGTTCCTCCTCAGTTTCTAGAAATAGACATTATTTCGTGGTGATACACATTCTTCACGACCAAAGTCACTTCTAGTTCATCTAACTAAAATCGTTTTTATACCAGAAACTGAGTTATTTCCCGGGAATCATTCCATCCCATGTGGTTAAAGCGTGGTGTTATTGATTCTTGTTATCGCCAGTCGGTATAATCCTAGAATAAATGTTGCTAAATCCGAAAATAGTTGTGAGTAAAAAAAATGATTGATTGAGGATTTTGTGTTATGATGTGAGGTTTACACAATATTCATGGAATATTTTTGAATCACCCTATTTTTGTATCTGAGAAAATCTTTAGTAATATTCTGAGAAATCTTGGGAATATATCTTCACATATAACTTTGCGTCACCTAATCCGCCATCAATTTTTTTTTGTATGAAATAATATTTAGAAAATTACGCAGTTTTTGGTGTGAGGTTTATTTCAATTGGATGAACTATGCGTGACTTACAACGTTTTGTAAAAATTACATTTTAATAAGAAACATTTTTTTTTCGTTTTTTCCATATAACTTTTGTTACATAATGAATCAACCTGCACAAGTCCCATTTTGTTATAGCGAAAATTTGGGTTAGTGAAAAATAATCCTCCTCTCTCGACAGACAACATCCAGATATTGGGAGTAATTTAGAAAATGCTCGTATAGTGTGTCTCAGGGATTCACCACAAGGGCGTATTCCTAGTAAATTATTGAATTTTGGAATCTTTTTCAGGACGTAATACCCATGGAAATGATCACACCTCCTTTGGTTTTTAAAAGCTCACTTTTTTAATTTTGAAATCAGTGAAATATGAATAGCAATGGAGTCATAACTTTTATGACTGTAATATGTCGTCAAAAACAATCCTAGTGGGTCATTTATTAATGTCGCAAGTCCACAAGATGTCAATATAATATATATGCAGAGCCCCTAGTGCCATTTTGGAAGTAAGAAGGTAGTTTTCACTGAAAATGGCGGTAGGGGTTGCTGTTTCCCTGGATATATGAAGTCAGTTTATCTCTTTCATCTAAGATAAAGACATCGTATGTGTTTTATAGCATTAAAGTGAGTATAATCCGAGAAAAATCATGCAACTATTCATCATTTTCATTTCTGATGTAAACCTTCAAAAGATGTTAGATATGTGTCATATAGTAGAATAATAATAATGTTTTTTTCAGGTCGAGCAGCAACTTTTCAGCACTTTCATGCTAACTGAAAATCGGTTATTTCTTCAATGAACGAAGAAAAAACTGTACAAACTTGACAAAAAAAAAATATCCCATAAATTTGAAATAATTACGCTACAGGAAAAATCCTCAGATGGGTCGATTTTCACTCCCATGACCTATCCGATGCTTTTCTTCAAAATATTCAATTCTTAAGTAATTTGAGTCAGTTTTGAGAAAGTTGTTGAGAAACAATGGGGTACCCTACTTTTGAATATAATGGAGATAATGAACCGATTTCATAAAATGAAAAACGGGGTGTTACATTTTATGTGAAAAACACTTCTACTAACTTATACAATAGATGAATGATGAGTCCATCCATCCATCAGAAAACAACTATTTTTCTGCCTGATGCAAGGTGAATTTAATTTCATTCATTGCTCACAGTACAGTGCTACACATTCTTATTTTGATTCTTCACGATTGTAAATCTGACGTTGACAAGGTATCTCATTGAATTTTGAGAAGAAGAAGAAGAAGAAGGATTGATATCATTCGGGTTCGCAGAAATTACTAATTGGAAGATAAATAACCACAAAACTGGTCGAAAAGTGAAGCGAAGTGAACCTTGTCGGGATTTGCGCAAACATCCATCAGTCAACCCAACGGTTGTTCAGGTATCAGCCAGGAAAGTATTTGTTTATAATGGATTTCCAACTCACCTACACCTATAATATAGGTTAGTAGCAATTGACAGTGTCCATAGAATCATGAAATTTTTTATTCATCTACCATACGACTCAAATTTCTGGAATATTTTCTCTCATCTATTCGTTTATCATCGCATTCAAATATGACTGAAAACGGGTGGCGCGCACTTCGGTCACTTAAACAAAAAAAATGTATCCCATTAAATAAGAATATTAAGGAACAAAAAATGTACCATTTTAATACATGAATACACAATAATCTGTCGAAAAAAAAATACAATTTTCTATTAGTTGTGCTTTTGTTAATTAAGTTATTTTTGCAATTTGGAAATTAACATAAAAACGCTGATAATTTTCAAACTAAAGACCTGAGATATTCAATACTTCTTGGATCTATTATTTAAAGGCTTTCAAGAAGATATCTGTGGGTAAAAGCACTTCTTTATCAACAAGTGAAGGCATTAAATAATGAAAAGTTCAATTAAAGTTATAATTTTTTTTAAATATCCCGATTATTTCGTTTTTTTATTGTTAAAACCTACATGAAAATATTTTTTTACTACTATTGTTTAAATAATTGTTATAAACAAATGAATTGTTTATGAGAAAATTTGAATGTTTTTTTGGGAATTTAATCATTGATGAAAATTATGATTTTCAAGAAAAAAATTGTTTTCCTAATTTTTTTTGCTGCTAAATATTAATTTTTAAAAAGTTTATTGCTATATTTTATAATTAAAAATTAATGTATGACTTTGTGATGATTTTTGTTTTCATTTAATTTTGAATATTTTCGTGTTCTTAAGCTTGAGCTTCGTGTTGAAAGCTCATTTTATTTATTGTTCAACGGAGAATAAGAAAGACTTGATGTGTTTTTGTCGTATCTTCAATAGTTATATCAATTACAATAATGAAAAACTGATATACAACGACAAGCTTAAGAACACGAAAATATTCAGAATTATATAAAAAATTAAATAAAAATTTCATCACAAAGTCATACGTTGTTTTTTAGTATCTGAAAAAAAAAATGCGCGGAAATCCATCGGTTTATAACGAATTGATTATCGAATAAACAAATGAAAAATAAACCAAATATTTTTTTTTCAGAATTCGAAGGGGCAATAGAAATAATGATTTTTCCAAACTGAACGTTTCCTTAATATCAATATTTAGCAGCAAAAAAATTGTTAATTAACAAATGCGTTTTTAAGTAATATTTTTATTAGAAAACGATTTTTTTTCAAATTATCATTTTTATCAATTAGATTATGAAAAAATGATTATAAACAATGCATTTGTTTATAACAATTATTTGAAAAATAGGAGTAAATGATAAAAATAAAATATTTTCATGTAGTCTTTAACAATAAAAAAATAAATAATCGGGATATTTGAAAAAAAAATTATAACTTTATTTGAACTTTTCATTTTTTAATGCCTTCAATTGTTAATAAAAAAATGGAAAATCTTTTTTTTTCAACGGAGATCTTTTCTTAAGCTTCAAAGAATAGATCCAAGATGTGGAAGAAATCTCAGGTTTTTAGTTTGAAAACTATCAAGGTTTTTATGTTTCTTATGAAAATAACTCAGTTGACAAAAGCACAACTAATAGAAAAATTGCGGATTTTTTTTCCGACGGATTATTGTTTATTCATATTTTTTCCGACGGATTATTGTTCATTCATGTATCCAAATGAAACATGAATTTTTTTGTTCCTTATATTCATATTTAATGGGTTGAAAATTTTTGTTTTGTTTACGCCACACACCCGTTTTCAGCCCTATTTTCACCTCTCAATTAAAATTATAAATATTGGTGGAGACTTATTTTTAGAAAAATTTATGTTCTTTCAAGATCTTTTTTTAGATTTCAGATATCTGCAATAGTTTTTGGGATTTTCGTGAACAACGAAACTCCCCTTCTTTTCCTAAATTGTTTATAACTTCTTTTCGAGCGAGACTTAAATTTTTTCAAAATGTTCCATGCAATTACGAATCGAATGACACATTGATCATAATTTTCGGTGAAGACAAATTCGAATTTGAAAAAAGGCACATGTTGATCAGACATCATCAAACTCAAAAATGGCAAATTAAAATGTTTCCTCTTGGAAAACAGATCATTATGTTCGGATATGTATTCGAATTCACTTATTTTAGACAACAAACAGGATTAATTGTGGAAAACTGCGGGCTGACCACCTGTAGACCGATAATCCATAGGATGTAATCAAATGTTCGTCAAAGCATTAGCCAGGAAAGTAATAGTTGCCTGATGGATATTCAACTCAGATGGATATTCATCTCAGCTAGTGGTGTTTTCCATTTGGTTGATGATATCCCAACGAATACCAAGAAATGGATGAATTCGGATCGCAGACATTAATCATCGTCTGCTTGATCTACCCTGTACTGATGAGGGGCAAATAACCCGAAACCAGTCTGCAGGTGGTCAGCCCAAACGAAGTGGTTATTATTTATTCAATTCGCAACAAATATTTGCAAACTAACCTTGTATGACTTAGCACGATTATCCATCGGATGTAATCCAATGTTTGTCGAGGCATTAACTAGGAAAATTGTTGTTTTCTGATAGATATTGGACTCAGCATTCACCTATCGTATAGGTAGTAGTAGAGATCAGTCTTGAGGATTGAGACATTTTTCATGGTCTGAGAAACGAATAAGGTTTGATGAGAATAATGAGATCTCAATATTATTTCAATAGCAATGTTAAGCATTGAGAACTCATCGCTTGTTTTATATATAAACTATTTTCAATCAGTGTTGTGAGTAATGCAGAATTGAATTTTTTTTAGTAAATCACGAATTGATATTTTTCGTATCCGTTGTAATTTCTGCTTCCTGAAATTATACTGGTCTACTCCGAATATTCCAGAAATTATGTTTCAGTTTGTTTCGAAACGAAATCGGAAAAAAACACCATTTTCAAGTTGAAATATTCCTTAACTGTAGTTTTGAGCTGTATATCGAACCCACCAGATATCAACACAAAACATCAAAAATAAGTTTTTGATCATCGATTGACACTAAATATATCAGAAATCCTTTTGCTGCCTTGGGAAGTCCTATTGATGCCATACAACTTTATTCGAATATTATTTTTCATCTCCAGTTGTTGGAAGTTTTGGTCTTCCCCAAATGGGCTGGCTTACCCAGCACTCGAATTTTAGTAACGATTTCTGAAATAATATAGCTAATAAAAAAGGGTTCTGCTAATTTTACATACCCATGAAAGAAAGATGGAATTCCTGAAACTCAGATGAGCTTTTTTTAAATCAGTTAACAGCTCTGAGAAATGAATCTGAGATAAAAAGAGATGATCAAATTATTGACTTTGTACAAGCTTTCCGAAACATGCAGCTTGAGTTGATGGCAAACACCTGTATAATTTGAAGAATTGTTGAGACTGGTTGAAAAATCCTCTATCACATATGTACAGCCTCATTGAACCAGCCGTTTTCTTCTAATGAATAGGAAGTCTCCATAGCGTAACAATCTACAAATCTGAAAATAAACATAGATAACCCTCTGAATTATCTGAACAAATTCTTCAAATCCAAATTTATAAACATTCAGAAATCAATGTATACCAATCTTTTTCTGTTTGGTCATCAATGCAAAGTGGCTCTTAAAAAAGAGGGAGAAGCAGGATATTCTGTTGAAAAATTAATAAGTAGTTTAGAGGTAACAAAAATAAATTATAAATCTGCGAATATTTTGCTGCTATTCATTATGCACCTAGTTCATGGAAATATTGAAACGTAATTAAGAATTTGCACCAATGTTATGGAATATAGAGTGACAAATAGGAACTCTTAAAAACCTGATTATATTTCATTGAGAAAAACCTGTAGGCGAACTTCTCTGTATCACCAAATTTCAATCACTTCCGTAATTTTTCTATATATATCGAGAGTATATCTGGTCTATTAAAAAATCATAATACTTTTTAATGTGCAGCAGGCTTGTTTGGATTTGAACCAATAAACAAACATTCAATTGAGCAACCGACGAATATAAATCCTAATCTGTAAACCAAGTTTCGAAACAAAACAGAATTAATAATGCAGAACAATTCATGTTACCCCTGACATAAAACGTTTCCTGCGACCATGTTTGTGAAAGCTGATATTTCCCTTGTTCCAAATGCTGGGCTTTCGCTTTCTCTCGAGCATTAGATTCATTTTCCTCGGAATATCAGAGCAAACCTGGAATATCGATCTTCTTTCATTCTCTCTGTAACAATGAATTCGTGTGGATTTGTGTATCCTACGGTCGCTCATATTATCTGGCTCTGGCACCCCCAAAAAACTTTCAATAAAATAAGCCTTATGAGAAATTGCCATGAAAAATACGTTCTTCTGTATTTTTCATTTATTTCGATTTGCTATATTAGTTTTCGCCCAACGAAACCTTGGTGTATCGGATGACCAATATCAAAAATTACGCTCGTTGTAATAAATATTGTAGTAGTTAATATGTAGTTAGTTTTTTACTTGGAAAGGGTCCATGATTTATCATAAAAATATATGGCAATATTTCTACGAATATATAAATACAAACAATGTTTCTGATTGCCTGGCTAATACAGATATACGGAGTATTTTAGATTGCATATACTGAAGTCAAATTTCCATTTGTTCGTAAAGATATTCTAGAATGTAGATTATTTCTAATATTCATCATAATATGCAGACAATCAGTTAGTAGGTTATCCCCACCAAGAGAATTGAGAAAAATTAAAAATAAAATTCAACCAAAGTAGGCCTCAACTAATCTGATATAACGCGATGGACTAATTACACCGTTTCTTATTGTAACTTCATTCAGTAGGTTTGGGACATCTTCATTAACTGCAACAGAAAGAATTAGGTTAGGTTAGGTTAGAAGGAACTTTAAATGAATTCGAGAATTTATATCGTCTTTTCAAATTGAACTGCACCATTGTCAAGGCAATTAAGGCTACCACAAACTAGTTCATGCTCAACTCTATGCTTATTCAAACTTATTTGCTCAAGATTTGGGGGTAATTATATGATACATATGTAAAACCCATCTTGAAGGTACATACACGTAAAAGCTGCTGCAGAGGCCAATGGATCATATGATAAAAAAAACGCTACTGCACTAATAATAGCTTTAGCGATCTTGCAGACCATCCCAGAAGACCAGCAGGGCAAATATGGACCTGATTGCTGCCCTAGAAATGAGGTACGGAGGCCAACATTCAGAACAGCTGTACCGGCACAAATGAAAACACGAGTTCAGAAACTGGGTGAAAGCCTACAGGAGTTTGAGGCTGATCCAGCTTGCCTTTCCAGAGGCCCTGGGCGATTTCAAAGAACAGGTTGCTGTGAAGGTATTCATGGACGAATTGATAGATATTGGAGTACAAGGAATCCTAAGATTAACATACTTGCCGGAATGAAGTGAAGCTTTGATTCATTCCTTAGGAGTAGAAGCAGCCTCCAACATCTCACGCCCGAAAGTAAGGGTAGTGTTGACCGAAGAAACATCCCAGGAAGAGACACAAAGCGGCAGTTTGGAACAGATGGTGAGCTGAATAAATTGTTTTCCAAGACTAACAGCGCAATCAATTGAAAGGAAACTGTTTCAGATGTTGCAGGAGCGGACATTTCCAAAGAGATCGCAGAGTGAGATTACTACCCCGTTCGTCATCATTTTTCAGTACACCCCCATGTTTCTACTCACCTACGAGGACCTTCCACTATTTCTGATGTCATACAGAGCAGCTGTTCATGATTCAACCAAGCTCACTTCCACTAGCATTATCTTTGGAAGGAAACTTCGATTACCCTGTCACCTGGTGTTCGGATCATCAAGCTCCGAAGAAGTAGACTTGCGGAACTATGTAGATAAACTGAGGGACAGCATGTTGAAAATCCACGAAACGGTTTGGAAGAAGTTAATATTGGCAAGTGACAGGAGGAAAGCTCGTTATAATTTGAAAGCTAATTCAGGAGATTTCGAAAAATGTGACCAGGTTTGGCTGTTAAATCCACGTAGGAAAAAAGGTAAATCTCCCAAACTAACACTGTTTTGGGAAGGACCGTACGAGGCAAAGAAGAAGATCAACGACGTGGTTTACAGAATCCAGCTCAGCCCTAGGACTACGATGGAGGTTGTTCATCTGGAAATACTGAAGCTCTATCACGGTGAAACGATGGCCTTTGATCGAGACGATCAAAATTAGGGGGACAGTGTTACAAATACAGTACGCAACTTCCTGTTGTATGTGTCTGAATCGACGGGAAATCCCATGCATATAGTGTGACCGACCGTCGACGTCACAGAAAGGTCGAGGTCATACGACAAACGTTCGCGGACTTTCCACCGTGCACTATTTTATATTTTTCACGATACCAGAAAATGTCCCACATATTGTTTTATCTCATAACAGGGTGATTGATACGAAGGTGTAGAAGAACCACTAGAATTATTTCTATA
The DNA here is from genome assembly GCA_018342105.1 of Gonioctena quinquepunctata. NCBI lineage: Eukaryota > Metazoa > Arthropoda > Insecta > Coleoptera > Chrysomelidae > Gonioctena > Gonioctena quinquepunctata. The sequence goes on along the minus strand of JAFIRS010000855.1, from coordinate 143,623 downwards.
ATTCCGACTTAGTATCTCGGAATTGGAATTAATTAACCCGGAATGACCAAATTCCGACTCAGTTTCTCAGAATTTCAACTTAATAACTTGGACTCAATAACTCGTTATTAGCTAATCCCGACTTATTATCTCGAAATTCTGACTTAATAACTCGTAATTAGCTAATTCTGACTTAGTTTCTTGGATTTCTAGATATATGTGATTAATAAACCAAGAAAAATGTCTCATTCCTCAAGACTGCTCTCGTCTACTGCCTATACAATTGGTGTATATTGAGTCAGATATCTATCAGAAAATAACTACTTTCCTGGCTAATGCATCGGCGAACATTGCATTACATCCGATGCCAGCTTCGCGATTCGTATTTCTTCGGCGTTGAAGTTATCGTCGTTTCTTACATACTCGAGTACCATAAATATATCTACTTTGGGCAAATTACGAGAGTCAGCCCAAAACCAGGTTGAATTTCATTTGCCATTTTTAAAAAACGAGATAATAATAGACTGCTGGATAAAAAAAACATAAATCATTAACAATCAGTAACAAGCACACAGCTGAAGAGTGTCGACTGCTGGCCTGGGTGCAGGCTGATGCATGTGGCTGCTACGAGTCCCAACAGTATCGTGACGTCACGCTACCGAAATGCTACTCCGAGCGGACGAATAATTTACCGATTTCTAAAGTCATTTTTAACGAAAAATTCATGGCGAATATCGTTTTTTTTTCATGTCCCAACCTAATTGTTGGGGGGGAATAAAAACAAGTCGCTCAATATTGGCCAGGAAGCGATATTTCAACACTTGTGTTTGAGTTCACAGTGAACTGTTTTATAATTGACCACTGAATGATACAGACCGAAGAGTTCTTAATCAGCAGTCATAATACGCCATAGGCGTGCGCTGTTATGTGTATCATGAGTCATATGTTGTTTTTAGTTATGTTTCAACCCACACAATGAAAAACATTCACGAGAACAATTAACTAAGCTAAACATGCATAGTGCTGCAGCAACTCATACGCCGGAAGATTTCCGTTGAGAAATCACCAAACACTGTGAATGTTTTACAAAGGTGTCATGGTACAGGCCACTCGAAAAGACTGAAATTGGGAAGAAAATTCAAGATATTGTCGAATTCGAACCAACAACTTACATCGTGATGAGAATATTTCACAAAAATGTTGGCCACAGAAGAAGCGATATTTTCCCGAAATAAAGTGAATAATTTTCTAAATACATACAGATTCGGAAATAAAACCTCTGACTATAGGATTTACAATGGGTTGGAACGAAATGAACTCGAGCCTGTGGACCAGCGCAAAATATAACAGATATACGCGATGGATAATCAAGTATTCGACTAGACCACTGTAGAATGTTTCCCCTTCCTACTAGCGATGTCGCGTTCAGCCATATCTGCCTCTTTTCACCCCGAACGATATCACAATTCACGTTACAGCTTTCAGTGTCACTCGCAATCACATAATTCAAAGTTGTGAGTGTGAGGTGAAGCCCACAACGACTGAAAAGAGACGGAGACGGCTGAACACAGTAGAAAGGAGAAACATTCTGCAGTAGTCCAGTTAAATACTTGATTATCCATCGCGTATATCTGTTATATTATGTGATGGTCCACTGGCTCGAGTACATTTCGTTCTTACCCATTGTAAATCCCATAGTCCGCCGTTTTATTTCTGGATCTCTATGCTTGGAGAGTAGGAAATTCTTACGGTGTACGATAAACTGATTTTCAATGGATAACAAGAAGTAAATCGGGCGTGTAATTGTTTGTGAACAAATATTTCGTTTCCAGCGATTATAGCTCCAGTGTAAAATGTCCATCTTTATGTCACAATATCTATATTTCCGGGAGACATATGCCCCAATTCAAATAAACCGAATCTCATCGCCGTGTATACCTCCATTGTTTATTTTCAGTTATTCTCTCCTCCATATCACCAAGAACGTATGGAAATTATAACCAAATACCTCATGGGTATCATTCAAATGAGTTCGGTTTTCAGGGTGCGAGGATTCACATCTGAATGTGGGAGACTTTGAAAAATTGATTCTTGCTGATGATCAATGATAATAACACCATATGGTTGATCTGGAATCATTATTATATAGCATGAAAAACTAATTTTTTTAAACGTATAATGCTGAAAGCATTGATACATCAGGTATTAATTTTTTATCTTTTGCTTGAAAATTCCGCTTGAAAAATCTCTTGTTTCTAATCATTTCTCTAAACTTTTTTTGCTTGAGACGTTACGTCTCCTATCTTTTTGAGGTTGGTTTATGCAACGTTACCCAATAACGAAATCTGATAACTATTAACTAGGAGCTACCAATAACTCTTACTAAAAATGTTGTGGTATTTATGCTAATCTTAGTTTAGTTCTCAGTGGGAAAACTCTTACCAGGAATTACTAACAACATCTTATTGATACGTACAAATCATGCAATCTGCTTTCAGAGAATGTGTAGGAAAAAATGTTCAGTGCTGTTATGAACAAAATATCGCAAATTCCACCCTGGAGAGTCACCATAAATAATAAACTCACTTCATTGGACAAGTCACGTCCTTGGGCAAATAATAGAGATACAATAACATTAACAGAGCTGAGGCAAAGTATGTACTAATTAAAAATTTCCTGTTCCAATCAAGACTGCTCATTGCTGTCAATCTATACAATAGCTATATATTAGGACGAATAGTAATTCGAAAACAACTACTTTCTTGTCTAATATCTCGACGAACATTTTCCTATAGTTAGTAGCGGTGAGCAGTCTTCAATGAATCAGGATATTTTTAATTTGAGAAAACTTAAAAAAGAAAATGGCAAATTTTGCGCGATTTACCCTTGTTTTTAGGTCGCAACATAAGTAACAGTCAGCATTGTCAGGAAACTATACACCGCGAGCCAAAAGACCAAAAGCGAGAATATGGCTTCACGAAATATTTTTAGTTTTTTTTTTTTTGTAACAACACCTGAACTCGCGCTGCTTCGTATTTATTATGATTGGAAGATTTTAATATTTGATGAATTTGTTCATTGTCATCTTTAAAGAAAAACTCAATATTACACCAACTGCTATTATAGTGTGGAAATGTTTCGCAAAACAAAATATTATATCAAAACCAGTCGATTATACAAAAATAAAATATGGAATTTCCATACAAAATGTTGGAACCAAAATTATTATTTGCATTTCAATACCTTGCAATCTATTTCCTATTTGTTGGATATGGTGTGATACAGGGATCATCAAAAATGAACTTCTTAATTTTCAAACGTGTTTTTGGAAATAGCCTATAAATACAGAGTTGTATTGAAACACAGTGTTTCTCCTCAGGAATCAGCACATCTTGGTAGCATTGAAATGATTATGATGCTTCCTTAATGAGAAACACCACATGAAAGGACTTTTTCGTATTACTAATGGCAATTTTTACGATTACTCTTGATATTGGGAAAAAGTTAACAGTTTTCACCGAATTATTACAAAATGAATGCATAAAAAAATTCCAATAAATCTTACTATTTTATTCTAATCGACAGAAGCCGATACTCATGATAGATGACCGCTACAAATACCGTTTCACTTTAACTTTGTATTTTGAAGAACTATTTCAAATGGATTTATCGCAAATACAAAAAAATACTCATATAAAAATTGCATAACAACGAAGGTACAAAACTTACCGATGAAACTGTTCCAATTACCGTCCTGGTATATACCACTATGATCTCTAAAACTTAAATAGTTGCCTACAAACAATTTTTATCTTATATCGTGCCCAAAAAAGTTTATTATGAAAATCATTCACATTTCGTAAATGTTTTGTGAAATTGTCGTTTTTATGAGGTTGTAATGCTAGTACCTACTCCGATAATGGTATGGATAAAATTGTTCCTGCCCAAACGTCCATTGTTTTCGTGTAAGTGTGTGCGTCGTATTCTATTTTTGAATTATACATAAACCAAAAACTCTGAGAAGGCCTGATAACTGACGTGCTTCTTGCTCATTTTATGATTGGCTGCTGATTGATAACTTACCATTCTGTCATACGAAGGCCAATCGGAAAAAGTTTGACTGAAAGTTCAAACTCAAAAAGCTCCCATATGATCTTGGAATCGGGAATTAATAGGACCGTATCAATTTTTAAATGATTGTAATTTTAATATTTATCAAATTTTATATAGGTAATTTTTTAAATCACCTATTTTTACGAGTTCTACGTCCTGTTGGAAAATGCCTCAACTTAGAAAACACCCTGTTTTGCGGCTCTAATCAATATATTGAGGGTATGAGAGAATACAAAAAAAATGAATTTTCAATGAAACTTTTTCCAAACATGACTACCACAGTGTTCTCCCGACCATTACAAAGTAACTTTTCGTGGAATCAGAAATCGTTTAGATTCTACCTGCCCTAAAAATGGAACTTTCTGGAACATAGAAAAAAATAATGATTTTGCCGGTTATAGATATACGTAGGCCTGGATCCACAATGATTTCACCAAGTTCGAGAGGAGTGAAGAGAAATAGTTGTGATATTTTTGTAAGAAACATTTTGAATAGATTTGGTGGTCAGTCTTCCAGATTGCATTTTTACCAAATTAAATTTATCGAACTATAACTATATTTTGCTATAAAAAAGTTTCATCAGGCGAAAACATACTATTTTTCATCAAAGTGTTGTTTTGTCACTTTCCTACGTATTTTCCATGTCTTAAGTATTTTTCCATACATGGTCAATTGACATTTTATGATAATGAAATAATCACTTAATGATCTTATTTTGACAGGAATTGACGTCTTGAAGGTTTACATCAATGAAATGATAGGCTCAAGGATGATTATGCTGGACGCTGCTGCCTAGTAGTTGCATTTTATAAGTACCCTGTCATATTTCACTGGAACTATGTTGTTTGTATATCATCGGAATTAAATCTATACTTGTAGTAATGAAAATAGTTATGACCTGGTAGAGAAGTATAGATTGAGATTCCATAGATATGAACAGGAAACACAGAATTTGAACCATTGAACTCCACAAGCCCATCATTGAAACCGCAGCTATCAATCGCTTGAGATCAAGTGAGACAGTAGCGTCATACCATCCGACTTGTTTGTTATTTTCATGCATGCTATATTGCCTATAATTTGTGTTGTCGATTGCTTGAATTATCATCTTTTTTTTATTGTGTTAGCACCAACACATTTTCTATTCTTTTAACGGAATTATGAATTATTATTTATGGTAGATAATTCTTTTTCAAGGTGACAAGGCTGGTGTTTTCCAAAAGCTACAAAAAATACTATAGGTAAAAACAGCTTGAGTATAGCTGAGAGAATATACATATTTTCTTTGGCAAATCGTTTTGGCAAAAAAATAAATTGAGTCTAAACTTATGACTGGGAATATGATATCCAAATAATTTTCGATATTTTGCGTTCATATGTATAATAAAGAAATTCAATAAATATTATTTCATATACGATAATACGAAGAATATTTTTTGAGCATAGAATCAGATAATTGGCTAAAACAATAAAAATAGTCAGACAAAAGACTGTGAATATATAGTATTATCATAAGAAGCAACTTTCATTAGTAGAGATATGAAATGTGTTCATTATAATTATCCTCGAAGTGTTGAAAGCCAACCCTGCCACTTCTGTTGGTGGAAGAAATTTCCAGTTAAGCTTTTCCAAGTCCATTTCATGCATCGTTATCTGGGGACATATCTCCAGGATTCCTGCTTGTAATCATTTTTGTGAGCATCCGAGTGGTTTCAAAAATTCAAGTGAGTTGGAAATGTCGCAGAGCAATATCTTGAATACCCATCTTTCGTAGAAAGCAATAACATTCACTTTGTGATATGGGAAAGAGATTCGACATTTCAGTCGTGAAATCCCGAAATCTGATAAGGACGGTATCAGATACCTCCGGTTACTTCATGGAAATTATATTTTCTGCTATTATACAGGGTGTTATGTAATAAGTGTCCGATATTTTACAGGACGATTCCTCAGTTATTTATAAGGTGAAAAGTTCATACGAGCATGGGTCCGCAAGGCCTTCATTTTTGATATACAAGGTGTTAAAAATTTATTTTTATTTTGGTTTTTCGCAAATAATGTCGATATTCGCACGAAAATTGGTATTTGGGAATTTTTCAATATGATGAATTCAAATTTGATTTCAGTTTGGCCCTTAATTGTAGGGGGCGCCACCTACATGTCTTTGTCTCTTTTGGGGAGTCACAAGTTTGTCGTGCATGTATGTATCACATTTTCTAGAAGAAACATCGATCCTCTATAATTTTTACGTGATAAAGGTATGCTTTTCACAAGTCGCTACAAGCAGCCGTTTTTGAGATATTTTGATTTAAATTAATCGATGCATCCAATCTTCTTCTCATTGATTCAAGAACTCTTTGGAAATAAAAGTATGAAGTAGGCTAGTAAGTTTATTCCAATGTTTTTTTCGTGCTATCATGTCAAAAATAATATCTTGACGCATAGTTAAATAGTTTTATTCATTATTATTGTGATTATTTGTTGAAAAATGGTAAACTTCACCAATGCAGAGTATACAGACATACATTTTACATACTAGACGTTTGTATCAGGAGCGTTATCCGAAACGCACAACTCCTACTTCAAAAACGTTTTCAAGAATTCATACTCGGTTAAGGGAAACAGGAAGTTTTGAGAAAACTAGTCATCTGTCGAGTGCACATCAGACGGTAAGAACCCCAGAAACCGAGGAAGCAGTTCTTAATGTGGTAGGAGACCTCCCTGAAAAATAGCGCTGACGTTAAACATTTCTCATGTTCTGGTATGGAAAATTTCAATTGATAATTTGTTATAGGGATATAACAAATATGGTAGGGATACCATATTCGTTGAGGCACTACTCCCTTGAGACTTTCCGTTCTGTCGTTGGTTTCTCCAATGCCTTATTCAAAAATTTTTATTTGAAAATAAAATCCTGTTTACCGACGAAGCAAATTTCTCGCGCAACGCTATACGCAATTTTCACAACAATCATTTGTGGTCAGAGGAAAACCCCCATCCGATACAGGAATCACATTTCCAAGAACAGTTCTTTCTCAACGTGTGGGCAGAAATTCTTGGAGATTATTTTATAGGTCCATTCTTTATTCCGGGAAGATTAAACGGAGAGAGATATCGTCATTTTCTTGAAGAAGAATTGCCTATTTTACTGGGCTTGGATTACGAAATAAAATGTGGTTTATGCATGACGGTGCCCGCACATTTTGGCACCCTAACGCGAGAATTTGTAGATCAAACTTTCGGCAACCGTTGGATAGGTCGAGGAGGGCCTCAACCATGGCCCCCTAGTTCACCAGACCTTAACAGTTTGGATTTTTTCCTGTGGGGACATCTAAAATCCTTAATTTACCAGACACCTATCCAAAATGAAGAAGAATCAAGTAATCGAATAATTAACTCTTGTAGAACGATTCAAAATACTCCAGGAATTTTCCAAAGAGTGCGCGAATCAATGAGATTAGATGCGTGCATACAGGCAGGAGGTAGACATTTCGAACATTTATTGTGATTTTGATTTAGATTTATATCTAGTGTTCCGTTGTTTATTGTAGTTTTAAAATTAACGTTTGAAATGAATCTATGTTGAGTTTAAAAAAAACTTTTCAAAATTGCTTCACTTTTTGACAAACACATGCATCGATGAATCTAAATCAAAATATCTCGAAAACGGCTGCTTGTAGCGACTTTTGAAAAACATACTTTTTTCACGTAAAAATGATAGGGGAATCGATTTTTCTTCTAGAAAATGTGATACATTCATGCACGACAGACAAAGTTGTGACTCCTCAAAAGAGACAAAGACCTGTAGGCAGCGCCCCATACAATTGAGGGCTAAACTAAGATCAAATTTGAATTTATCATATTAAAAAATCCCCAAATACCAATTTTCGTCCAAATATCGACATTATTTTAAAATTATTTACGAAAAACCAAAATAAAAATAAATTTTAACACCCTGTATATAAAAAATGAAGGCCTTGCGGACCCATGCTTATATGAACTTTTCACCTTATAAATAACTGAGGAATCGTCCTGTAAAATATCGGACACTTATTACATAACACCCTGTATATTAATATATATATATATATATATGTATATATATATATATATATGTATATATATATATATATATTGTTATGTTATGAAAAACCAGTTAAATATTTTAAAAAGAAATAAACCACAAAAAAGAATATTTTTTTTTTCCAATTTTTTTTTAAAATTTTAATTTTTTTTAACCTTTTATATAATAAAAATTACAAAGTACTATAAAACAGTCAATTATATACACTATCAAAATTATCATAACTCATAATAAATCCTGCCTGTCGTAAGAGGCGACTAAAAGGATAACCGTAGGTGGAAGATGGTCTCATCGCCCGGTGAAATACCACCATATCGACTTTGTGTGCTGTGAAATGGATCATTCCACGTTTCAGTGTTCGGTCGATACTTTCCGGTCCCCCTCTTTCCTTTTCCCCAATTCCTCCTTTATTTTCAGGTGCATCCTAATAGTAATAATGATGAAGTCTCCTAGAGTAAAACACTCCGGAAGCAAAATACCTCTCCATTCGGATTTCCGGGCGAGAGGTACTCGAGGGGACTCAACATTAAAGATTAATTTTTGCAACATCCGCGGACTCAACAAGAACATCAATGACGTCCACCATCACCTACAGACGAAAAAACCGGATATTCTGGCTCTAACAGAAACACAAGTAAACTCGTCCACCAACAAGGTCCATATGCTTTGTCCTGGTTACGAACTCCATTCTCGATTCAGGTTCAAAGGTGGAGTCTGCCTTTACGCTAAGGCTAACCTTTCATGCCAGCGTGAAGAGAGTTTGGAACCGAAAGACTTTGATGTGATGTGGTTCAAGCTATCTGATACCAAACTGACTAAGTTCCTCTGCTGCCTTTACCTATCACCTAATGAACCTTCATATAACGACCTCTTTGAGTTTTATCACTCAAACTGGACTACATTCAGGAGAACCATCCAACAGCTGAAACCATAATCATGGGAGACTTTAATGTACATAACGCTGCCTGGCTCAAATTCTCTAACAAAACAGATGATGCGGGTCGTCAAGCCGAGGCCTTCGCCATCACTCATGGTCTAGAACAACTGGTCGAGCTACCAACCCGCATCCCTGATGTCAACAACCAGTCTGCCAATACACTAGATCTTTTCCTCACCACCAATCCTGACCCGTATAGAATAGAAGTTTGTGCCCCACTTGGAAACTCTGATCACACCCTCATCTCCACAACATGCTCTTTCCATTTACCATCGAGCTGCACAATACCACCCCGTCTCATGTGGCATTACAATTCGGCCGACTGGAAAGGTCTTCGTATGTTTTTCTCAGCGTTTCCATGGAAGAGAGTTTGTTTCTCTTCAGTAGATCCAACACGATGTGCTGAGACAATTTCTGAAATCATCATGTTGGGGATGCAAACTTACATACCGAATACCAAAAGAAGAACATCATCCGATAAGACCTGGTTTAACAGAAACTGCTCTAGAGCTGTGGCTTCCAAACAGGCAGCATACCATCGATGGCTAAAAAATCCGGGCCCTGAGACCAGAGCAGCATATGTCGAGGCTAGAGGCATATGCAAAGAGACAATAGAATGCTCAAAAGATGCCCACAATGCCAAAATAAGATCAAAACTTGCTGAATGTCCTAACGGATCCCGTTCATTTTGGTCTTTCGCCAAAGCTGTGGGAAGAAACTTCACTTCCAGCTCATTTCCTCCTCTAACCAAAGAAGATGGAACACTAGCAACGACTGCCCAGGAAAAAGCCAATATCTTTGCGCACCTATTTGCTGGAAATTCCACTCTGGATTCATCGGGAAAACAACCCCCGAACATTACACCTATTGACAGTCACATGCCCGAGATCACCTTTCGCCAACGTACTATCAGAAAGATTTTGCTGGGTCTCAACACCAACAAAGCCTGTGGATCTGACGGAATCCCGCCGATTGTTCTCAAGAAATGTGCCCCGAACTAACACCTGTTCTTTGCAAGTTGTTCAACCACTCTTACAATTTGGGGGTATTTCCGTCCAATTGGAAAATTGCAAGAGTACAGCCAGTCCCTAAAAAAGGCAAAAAGGCCCTACCTAGCAACTACAGACCTATCGCACTGCTATCTTTTATTTCAAAGGTCATGGAAAAAGCCATCAACATCGAGCTCATGAAATATCTGGAAGACTCAGGAATTGTCAACGATAGGCAATATGGCTTCCTCCATCAGAGATCAACTGGTGACCTGCTCGCTTACGTCTCACATATATGGCAGCTATCTATTGAAAAGTATGGAGAAACTTTAGCTGTGGCATTAGATATCTCCAAGGCGTTCGATCGAGTTTGGCACCAGGGACTCCTCGCCAAGCTTCCGTCTTATGGCTTGCCCCCTCAGCTGTGTTCTCTGCTTGCTAGTTTTCTCTCAAACAGGTCTCTCCATGTAGTGGTCGATGGAGTTTCATCTGACACTCTACTCATAAATGCTGGTGTTCCGCAAGGATCTATTCTCGCACCAACACTATTTCTACTTCACATCAACGACCTGTTGAAAGCAACTTCATGTCCAGTACACAGCTTTGCCGATGATAGTACCCTCCATACCGCTTTCTCTTCCAGGGCCCCTATATCAGCCCGTGAAACCAGAAATGAACGAGGAAGAAATGTTAATAATATAAATATGGACTTAGCAACAATTCTCGAGTGGGGATCTAATAACTTGGTAGAATTCAATGCAAACAAAACACAAGCATGTCTTTTCTCTAGAAAAGCCGATCTCACTGTGCCTAACATAACTTTGTCAGGAGTAACCATACCACTGAAGTCATCCATATCGATGCTTGGTATTACTATCAGCAATAACCTTTCCTGGGAAAATCACGTGAGGTCCATTGCCAAAAGTGCATCCCAAAAACTTGGTTTTGTTTCGTGCCAAGAGCTATTTCACCCCACTCAGCTGCTTATGATCTATAAGGCACAGATCCGACCTGTCCTGGAATACTGTTCCCATATTTGGAGCGCGGCACCTAAACATATCCTGAGGCTATTGGATTCTGTCCAAAAAAGGGCAATTCGTCTCGTCGGTGATGCCTCGTTTACAAACTCGCTCACTTGTCTGGAACACCGTAGAAAAGTTGGCGATTTGTCTCTATTTTATAGATATTTTCATGGGCGATGCTCTTCTGAAATATCAACAATCGTTCCTGCTTTGGCAGTCTTTTCGAGATTAACCCGTCAAGTTCAGTCATCACACCCCTTCGTGGTCACTTTGGAGACCTGCAGAACATCACTTTCCAAAGACTCGTTCATCCAACGAACAGCGAGGCTTTGGAACTCATTGCCTAGGGAGGTGTTCCCCGAGGCATACAACCTCCAGAAATTCAAGAAGAACACCAACTCCTACCTTCTTTCCCTTGGTTCCCACGATGTTCTCTGAACATTACAGGATATCCCTTTTCGTGGGAACCAGAACATAAAAAAAAAAAAAAAATTGCTCAAAAGACAATTAAAAGTCAAGATTTACAAAATTATCATGAATAAAAAGTAATCAACACATTTATAAACTTGAAACACTCTGTACATGAAATTGTTGCAAACTAAAAGTTAGCCAATGAGAGAACAGCAAACGTCTTTATGAAAGATAGCCAATCAGAAAAGAGATGATCAAATGAAAAGTTGGAAATTGTGAGAGAATGGCAAAGAGAGGGTATCATAAGCAATTATTCAAACTTGTAATTAATGATAAGAATGGGAATTTAATTGTGTGTATAAATTGTGCAACATTAATATAAACAGTGCAAAGTGACAATTTGGTGCGCGAATTCGAAATTTCAAATGGAACAACAACAAGGGCAAGATGTTGCGAAGCGACAAAAAAACAAAGCTTCGGGGGAGATCGAAAATATTTTCCAAAGCGGAAGCACGCACAAAATTTCACTAAAAGATAAATGGAATATTTCCATCATTTGCTTAACAAAACAAGATTACCTTAATGATATCATATATCCACGATTCCAAAAGCTGAGTCCCGCATCGATACGTTCCTGACACATGGTTTTTGCAGTCCTAACGAAGGCTGGAGAGAGGAGACTTCCTGTTTTTATGGTATAGTTGTGAACACCAACAGTTCCAACCAGGTATAAAACCTTTAATAGTGCTTTCCCGGTCCTGAACTATTTCACAAATAACATTTTTCACAATCGATGAACTCTATGTCACCTTCTTATGAACAATAACAGAAAATTACTCTCACAGAGAAAGTGAGGTTCTGTTTATCTATCCATGATATGCATTTTATGAGTATCCGTGAATAATTGTTTGATTCACTCTAGCATAAGTTATTTCTCGTAGGCCAGGTATTTTTAAGTCTTCCTGAATAAAGGAGATAATTGTTTTTGATATTTGGTTTGTTTATTTTCTCACAATGATCAACTAACATAACTAAGATCATTCAGTAAACTGAAGTTAGCCACCAGTGGCCAAATTCCTTTAGAACCGACTATATGAGACAAGGGCGTACCGACTGTTGTTAGCTGTGGCGAAGAAAATAATAATTGTTGGTAGCGTGACGAGAGAACAGTGACGTTCGCTGACAATTATTATTACAGGGTCAGAAATATCTATTTATATCATATAAATTTGGCTCTCAAAGAATAGCAAAAACTAATAGCTTCATTCATTATATAAAAACAATTTAGATTTTTCAATACATCAAAACATATCAAAAGGCACCCAAAACGTGGGGCAAAAATATTACAACATTTTATATTTACCAAATTCATCAAACCATATCAATATATATATATATATATATATATATATATATATATGTAAATATATGTAAATATATATACTAAACTGATATTTCGGGTTTTTTCCGGGTATTGGGGTATTGATCCACAACGACGTTTCGGTAGAATCGCAATTGGAATCTTCAGGTGATGATTTATTCATCAGGTCTGATTGTACTTCTGCGCGCCTCGCTTCGTGTATAACCCGATGAACTCGTTGCGATGAGTCCATTATTGCCGTATCCCCATTTTGATTGGGTCGCTCTACTGGCATTTTCCGTTATGCCTCGGCCGCCTGGGGCCAAATCTGCAGGTCTAGCATTGGCATCCTGGAACGGGCGCAAATGAGAGTCCTGCGGATGATAACGAACGCTCCGTGGTACGTGCGGAACGATCGAATCCTCGAAGACCTAAATCTGCCTTCTATCAGAAGTATCATTAGAGAACGCAATCAGAAAGTATTTGATTGTGCAATAGCTCACGAGAATCCGCTCGTGAGGGAAGCCACCGATTACAATATAGACGACCCCTCGCGTTTTAAACGTCCCAGGCACTCTCTGGAGTGATGGGTTACCTACTGATCCATACAGGGTAGCGAAGCTGCATCCTCATTAGAAATTACTATTTTTTCAAATTTTTACGATCGGAATTCCCTCTCGGTCATTGTTCGAGATACACCACCATGGCAAGGACTAGAGACCGGTCTCTAATTCTTGACCAACCAAATTCTAAATTCGTGAACGGCTGTGGCCCACTTATTTGATGTCTAAAGAGTAAGAGCCTTAGGGCTACACTCGGCTTATTAACAGTGATAGGAGATCCAGATATGTGGGCCAAGGTAGATTGCCTGGCCGTCATTTCATTCATTTATATATCTGGTAGTTCTTGAATAGAAATGCTTGCTACTCGTTATCTGTCGATCGTGTACCTATCTTCTGAATTCATGGTGTGCCCTGTCAATAGCACGTGTTGGAATTAGTTACGATGTAGATTCTTTGTTTATACTATAAACGTTGTTCGAATATTAAGCCGGCGAAGAACCACATGAAATACCGTATGAAGACTGTGAGAACACGTACCTATAATGGCCAAGAAATCAGAGGAACACAAACTTTCTATGAAGAAAACACAAACTATCTATAAGAAATAAGAAATCAGATATTCACTATTCCGTAATACGTACCATGGGTAGGACACATCATTGATTTTGAAGATACGCGATCGATAAAGAGTCACAAGACTTTCTAACACAGTACAGCGACACAATGTGAATACAGCAACAACAGACCAATCAACGAGTTCATCCGGCTATACACGAAACGAGGTCCAGAGAAGTGCGATCAGGCCTGACAGCATGCACACCCAAATGTGACCATCCACCACCACAACTAGACATCAACTGAGGATAGCAAATGTAATTTTACCAGAACGTCGTAAAATTGGTTGTTTCGGGGATCAATATTACAATACGCGGAGAGAAAAGTACCACCCCAATCAGCTTTGAAATTGAGCAACTCATAGTCCCGTAATTCTCAAATTCTCAGAGCATACAAAAAGGTTCAATTCACTTCTCAGAAAATTAGGTTCAATTCATTTGCTGGATTGATATTCAATCGCTTTGTTTTAGTTCGAATTCCTAATAGGCTCAGGGACTTTCACACAGCTTCAATTTCCTGGTACTGGAAGCTCAACAAAATTTGCTCAGCTACAGGCTCTTTAGTTGAATTTATTCATCTCGAATGATGAAAGCAAGCAGAGTAGCTGTAGGAGATAACCACCCACCAAATAGTGAATGCCAGCACAAAATGCACCCATATAAAATTACTGTGTTTCTTGATTATATTCTTTATCTGAGATGAAAGGAGATGAACGGAGATGAAGACTAAAACTAAAGCGGAAAATATCTAGTTTTCTCTTGATTCTGATGGAATGAGAAACGATAATAATCAGGAAAGTTTGAACATTTCAGGTTCCATTATACCTTATATTCATTCAGTAGAACTGTACCCTGCATGGTAGAACTAGTTATTCGGAGATTGATCTGAGCTGTGGGTCTCCCACAGTGTTACATTTAATAATTATTCCAAACTTTATCACTGGTTAGTTGTTTGTAATTCGAATTGTAGTCCACCACAACTTCATACCGAACATCATACACCCGCCACATTTGCCACTTCAAACGCGTGCAAGTCTACAGTTCACAAAGATTAAAATTAGGCTTGGATCATTCGACTTGCAACATTGTGGAGTTGTGTCGACCAAGAAACTGGCGATAGGAGTTATGAGTTATTCCCAACCTTTTTTAATGTTGTGTTGTCATTCCTCTCATTATCCCGTGCCTAGCGATTTGACTTACAGCCTGTATCAAACGTGTTGTTCAGTTTTGTGTATGAAGATGTGTTGGAAAACATTGATATTTTGTTGAGATCTATGTTATATTTCCTGGTTTTTCGCAGCTCGACCTGATCCTTAACTCCGAAGAAGGTGGCGATCTCTCAGACTTCATAACGAATGGGGAATGGTACTTGATAGGTAGGTGAACGTTTTTATTTGCGGAAATAAGTAATGTGAGATTATTGCAATTTTTAAATCGTTTGGTTCACACTCATATACAGAATGATATAAGGCCCACTATCTATAGCTTTTTCGGCTATGAAATGGTATGGAACAATTGCAACAGTTTCAAGAATAAAATATCTCAATAATTTTTCGAAATGTTTTTTCCAATTGGTTGTCGATCTGGTTGCTACGCAAAATATTGAGTTTTTTGTAAGAAAATTCGCATTAAAAAACACTATCTGAATATCCGTTGAAATTCACTCATTCTTTATAAAGCATAGTAACTTTTTTCATCTTTCTCCACTCATATTTGGTAAACATTCTATATTGGCCTAGTTCCCATTCAGCCATACCGAGGTATGGAAATCCCGCAAAAAAAATGTGATAGAGATAGAGAGAGGTTTGGAATTTTGATTATTGTGATGGTAAAGTATGGATTAATTCTCAAGACTCATTCTTTTCATTATTTTTCCGACAATAAACCTAAACTTGAAGAAATAAACGAAACCCTAGTCCACTTGGACTCAATAATTTGTGTGTCTGGCACTTGGATATTATTGGATAACAGCGCTTGGTGGTTGGATCTTGTATTATGAAATATGGTATAGTTCTATTCAAAAACATTAAATGGCATCAGCATTGGATACAGTATCGTTGATACAATGCCTGCCTATTTCTCACCTTATTTTGTAACCGTACTAGGTTGTTAACAGTAAGAATATTCCTTATATGAGATATTATAAAAATATTTTTAAAAAATTGGCGCTAGTTAGTGTTGGTGATAAACTTTACACAGTACGTGCCGTCATCGATATCATAGAAATATATTCCGCCCGAGTCGTGAATATTTCTACAGGCTTCACTTGAATGTTCCAATTTCGATCACAGTTTCACCAATGTTTCGAAAGAAATTTTGTTCATTCCTATAATAGATGGAGAGCTATTGACAAAAATCGGCAAAAGTTTTGTAATGGCTCATAATGATTTAGTACTAAGGGTATACATGAGACAGCACCCAACCGCAAGGTCAGGTAGTTGAAGCCCTGGCGGCGGCGCGCTTTGGCGTTTGTTAAATTACAACATGCCCTACAAGTGTTTTGTAATAGTTGACAATTGGTAGTAAACCAGTTTATAGTACAAAACAACGTTTCATGTGAATCCAGCTCGTTCAATGAAAACGCTAATGAGAAAAAAAACGTTATTCAGTACGACATTTTTCTCTCTTGCTAAGTTAATCTCCAGAAAAATTATTCAGAATAGTGTAACATTCAATTAAGCGACCTCAGATGTAGGTAGACAACCGCTTATCTCTTCTGAAGTAAAGTTATTCTATCATAAAATCATTTTATTTTCAGGAATGCCCGGAAAGAAGAATACTATCGTCTATCAGTGCTGCCCGCAGCCGTACGTGGATGTGACATTCACCATCCAAATCAGGAGGCGGACACTCTACTACTTTTTCAACCTCATAGTACCCTGCGTACTGATCTCATCTATGGCACTCTTGGGTTTCACTTTGCCACCTGACTCAGGAGAAAAACTAACACTAGGTACATGCTCCATACTATATGTTGCACTCTATGTTCGCACATTTTGTTGTATGGGTTACGCTTGACACACGGGTCATTCTAGACTTCTCAGTGTCAACACATTTTTTCGATACACGTGACACAGATCCCACAAACGTCTTCAACTCAGACACAGTCCGACACAGCGAACACTTTCAGAGTTACAGCCGATTCAGACTACGTTCAACTTTCTGCGGCTCAAACAGACTCCAAACACTTTCAAAATTCAAAATCTTCATTTCAGGTGTCACCATACTTCTTTCATTGACAGTATTTCTGAACCTAGTAGCCGAAAAGATACCAACAACATCAGATGCTGTTCCGTTAATAGGTATGCTTGGCCTACTGGGAGCATCGTGTGTTAAAACGCCCCCATGTCCCCCCAAGGACTGTCCGTTGATACTTGGAGGGCGTTGACAATGCCCCTTTAGTATCTAAAACATCGATTACTGTCAGCATGTACCCACACCACCCCTTCCGTGCGTGTCCAGTATTTGCTTTCTCCTTTCCCTAGCATAGCTCCACGGCCCAGCAACCACTGAAGGTGAGTTATACCTTGGTTGCATCTACATCAACGATGTGTCAACAACAATGGAAAAGCCAAGACACCGAAGGAAGACAAATATTAGACCCGTTTTAATTTGAAAGGTGTAATCAAGATATGTTCTGTTGCAGGAGTGACCATCCTGCTCTCGTTGACTGTGTTCCTGAACCTCGTGGCAGAAACCTTGCCCCAAGTATCTGATGCCATTCCCCTGTTAGGTACCAACCGTTCTTTGTCTGACCTGCCTGTGCTGGCTACATCCTCAGTGCTGCCTGATGACATGTGTATCATTGTGTATATGTGATTGTTGTGTTCGCGCGCGATTGTATCGATTTAGCTTTCATTGGCACTTTAGACAATCACTACGTTGCGATCAAAGAAGAAATGTTTCAGGGCAGTAGTGGTGTTGGCTAGAAGTGCTGTTATGGTTACCGAAAACAGGGGTGGGTGCTGCAAACATTTCCTCTTTGAATCGTACGTTGTAATCGGGAGGGAAGCCGGATACTTGGAAAGGAGGGCCGTCTGTACCATTTTTTCATTCAATTTTCACTTTGATCGCGTTTTCACGGCACAGGTCGTAGGTCAGACGCCTCGCGTGATGCACTGTCTGTTGCAGGTGTGACTATCCTGTTATCACAGACCGTGTTCTCTTTGCTGGTGGCGCACGTGATTACCCAGACGTCCGACGCTGTGCCCCTGATAGGTTAGAGTCTCGGTTCAAATACCTAGTTTATTTTATTTGCAAACACACTGACGGGCACCGGTAAAAAGCGGCCCTGTCTCACTCAATTGACATCGGCTGGTCAGCTAACTGGCCGTTCGTTAAATTCATGGAGGCCGGGCCGTACTTTGCATGCTCTCGACTGTAACAGCACTTCGCCCAGCCACAGCTACAGTACACAACTAGTCTGCAGATCTCTGTAGCTAGTGTTGGGGTGAATGGTTGGCTACTGCGACCGAGGCTAAATTTATCAAGGTCTTAATCATTGTTTCATAAACTACTGATCATATTATGAACTTTAATACCTATTACCGAAGAACATCCACTTCCTCAACCTAACAGATGACTCCTTCTGCATCCTTCTTGCTCCTATCGCCCTATCGTAGTACTAGGGTTACAGGATGGGCCATGCCAACTGCAAATTTAACTTCCTGCTGCTCACTAAGACTCGCTATCTCAGGGTGCGCTAGCTCGCAGACTCACTCTTGACTGCCAAAGACCTTCTCACCTCCAAGTATCAAATGGCTCTGTCCCACTAGGAATATCAATCTGTATGTTTTGTTGTTGATATGTTTATTTCCTTTTATTGTTTGTACTATTTGTCTTACTGATTCTATTTTGAGTTCATCTTATGACTCGTTACCTCCTCGTAAGTAGTGCAACTGTTAACTATCACATTTATTAATGCCACTAACTAATCATCACTACTAACTACACAAATAAATATCCACAAAAATTTTCGTCTAACTGGTTCATCATATAGGCCAAACAACAGTCATTAGAGACAAAAACAATATATCATCAGACGCTGTTTTGATTACTCATTCTGAAATTGAATGAAATTATCTCATAAAGAAAGATTTTTCGGAGATGAACTCTTTGCTTAAATGGCTCATTTGGAAATCGGTTACTTTTCGGGAAAAGTAGTTGAACAAGTTTATCAGCACACTCCCAAGAACTCATTTGAAACTATCATGCGCATGCTCAGAACTATTCAGGACACGTATGGTGTATATTTAGAAGCGACAATATCGACGAAAATCATTCAATTTGAATAATAATTGCACATGCTTTGAACATATATGGAATTCACTTCGAAATAATGAAAGCTACCCCTTTGAATCAACATCCAGAACCTGGAACTCCAGAATGGATAAATACGCAATGGACACGTTACAGAAATTGCCACGTTGACCGAGAGACCATCAGCCACCATCATAACATGAGCGTGGAAGGAGAATGTTGCGTTATTTTCATGTATCTCTTTCCCCTATACAGTATATGTCTAACGATTCGCCCCATAACTTGGATATGAGTATTTAAAATGCATTCCCCTAAGACAAAAAATCAAAACCCTTGGGTAGACTTCTCTCTTCCTCAAAATGGTTAATAAAAAAATATAAAAAATAAAATTAAGACAAGCTTTTATACAAATGCACTGAAAAGGAAAAAATAATTTATTTAATTGTTTGACCTATGTTATTCTTGCCAAAAACAGTTAAAGAAATTATTTTTTCCTTTTTAGTGCGTTTGTATGAAACCTTGTCTTAAAAAAAATTAATCATGTCATTCATCAAATTCTTAATCTTATTGATTTCTGACAAAAATTTATAATATCCGACCCCAAAAAAAAACATACCAATTTTGAATCGAATCGGGCCATAATAACAAAACACGTCACCATCTTGGAGCCGCCATCTTGAATTCATGAATTCTGACAAAAACATCATGATGTCCGACCCCAAAAACCCCGCACACCAATTTGGAATGGAATTGGGCTATAATCACAAAACTCGTCGACATCTTGAAGCAGCCATCTTGAATTCGTGGATTTTAACAAAAAAAACATGATCTCCGACCCCAAAAACCCCTACATACCAATTTTTATTGTAATCGGGCTATAACCTCAAAACTCGTCGCCATATTGGAGCCGCCATCTTGAATTTATTTGCAATATTCTTGAACGGTTGCTATCGCCTTTTGGGTATCAAGCCACCTTCGTTATTTGTTATTTTCTGCGACTACATAATTGGGAGTGCTTATGGATAGTCGAATGATCATTTTAAATCTTTTTTTCAATGATGTTCATTTACTAAGAAAGGTGTACCTTGAAATATCTTCGACGTCGATATACAGAAAAACAACGACCGCAGAAATAATTGTATTCGAGTGATATGTTATACGTTAGACTCCTTCATAGATAAAGAAATGAAATCCTTTGTTCTTTGTATGACTGACTTGTTTGGCCTTATGAAAGAAATCTCAGAATAACAAAAACAAACTGTCGTTTGTAATAAATTTGTGGTTTTATCGTGCATAGATTGGCGGTAGTGGCGGCCGTATCTGAAAAGCGGGGATCTACCAAATGTGTTGGTAAACTCGATTGATCAAAAACTTCTCCAACGAACGCCCACCCCATCTATCGGCAACCACGCCAGGTAATCTTGCACTATTATGAACCAAACTTAATTTAAGGGTGTGTGTTACTTTCTGGGTGACATTTTTTCATTTGAGTATGTATTGTTTAATTTCGGTGCAGATATCAAATAGCGCTTCGTTTAATATATTATTGATACAATCCGGTGTCTACAGCTTGGCAACATAGCTTCGTTGTACAAATACCGACCCTTTTGAGGAAACTGTTAATTTGTTGCAATAATATGAGGCTCATTATCGCACTGGTGAACAAAGGGTTATATGAAGAAACTCCAGTTGAGCAAAGGATGATACTAAAATAATTTTGAAAAAGCTGAAACTGTTGTAAAATTATATTGCCAGAAATTGAGTTTCGTTTTTTTTTTTTTTTAGTTTATTATTCGCAAAGACATTCATTTGAGAGTCTCAGGGATTTCGAAGAAATCATACCTTCTTTTGAAGCATGATAAATAAGAAAAAACCCAATCTGAAACCCAGAACGGAAATTATATACACGATACAAGTTGGATGATGTTATTATAATGAGATTTGTTTTTCACGAATTTACATACCCAGTGGCCAAGTAACAGCTACCACAAATATTTTTTCGGGCATTTTGTTCTATACAATATGGCTTCCGACATTGGATAGCCCTATCCATGCTGAAACAAAACTATTATTTGACATTTGCTATATCAAACGTAGTAGACTAATCTCCGGTAATAGTTTATGTAACAAGTGGACTAAGGGGCGAATTATTTGACAATCGTGTTGTTGCAATATGAGCTCAAAATTTATGATGAATTTACATGAGGACGAGTGTGGCAGAAGCGACAGCCACAAACAAAATGGAATTTTTGAGTAGCATACATTATATTCTGCAACACCTGCTCTGAAAGTTTGATTTGAGAGAATATAGTCACGTAAGGGGAGTAAAATTAAATGAAGTCAGTGGTCGTGACATCTTATTATTACGTAAGTATAGTAAAGTTAAAACTTTACACTAATAGCATACTTTGCGAATAAGTGCGTAAAGTAAAACGTAAAACCAAGGCTGAGAGTTAAACTCTACAGTAATTGCATACGTTGCGCTGTAGTGAGGCAGGAGATAGGGCCCCACTATACGATGTTCGACAATATCTGCCTAAATTTCAATAGAAAACTTGTGTTGGAAGCCTTTCCGTAACATGCAATAGAAATCTTCTTTATCCCATATTTCTACTATTGGAATATCCGTCCCTACATGTTCATGGGCCTTTCACAAAAATCACCAGTATTTACAGCCTTGAGACAAAAATAGTTATAATTTTTGGCCACGTACAACCCGTGATACAGTGGATTGGAATGATTGCATACATAACTCGAGTAATACTAGAGAGATTTTCTGCTACTTGGTCAAAATTGTGCTCTTCGATATTATTCTTTCTTACAATTCTTCTTATCCTATATACTCATGTTCATTGAATCTGAATGTTCCTTGTTCTCTTAATCAATCAACATACCACAGTAGAGTAGAGTGTGGATGCCATCTATTGAGAAATCGATTACAATTAAATTCGGCAGCTGCATTCGTATTTCCTAGTGCTTCACCATAAATTGTATGCATATTTGCATATTATTCAAATGTTAATAAATTCACATCGTCACTTCACGAGACCAAACTGGCAGTAGTATTGTAAAACAGATAACTGACGTTTTCATGATAATAACTTTTTTGTGGCGCTGCTGAAAAACAGTAGAATCGCGTTCGAAAATAAAAAATGTTAAATAATAATTAGTAGATAGGTTATCCTCAGTTTTTCGTAAATATCTCCAATATCTGAATATTTAGCTATATAAATAGCATGACTTTTTGTTCAGCTGTCATAAAAAATAAGCCAGAAAACACATATGTGGAGAGCTGTAACTACACCACTGGGTATGAAAATTCAATTGAAAAAATGGCTCAGTTTTAACGCCCTTTATCGCGGCCAGAAAAATATCTTAGGAAACATGTTGATAGGATCTTTCAGTATTATTCTGATACCCTATACTTGAATCATCGGAAAATATCTTAAGAATGTACAGGACCGATTAAAAATGATTAATCTCATTCCAAAATTCCGGCGATAGTACGAAATCATACTGTATCATGTTAGAAATACTGATGGTTTCACAGTACACTATTTCTGCGTCGAGTGGTTTGGAATAAAATTATGATTGATGATCATTGAAATCCAACTTTTATTATCTCAACAGCTATCCCCTTATTTGATATTTTGTGACTCTGGGCAATAAATTAGGTAGTGGATAGAATAGAGTTCTGGAACTATTTCCAAAATCGAATGAGGTTCAGGTTCCAAAATCATTTCAAATTTGGAAATGCCACCCAGCGAAAACAGCATACCCTTAAAAACTAAAAAATGCACCTAGCGTTTTTCAAATATGCATTCATAGAAAGCTTTGCCTCTTCCTTGATTCTCATTCTATAGCTTTCATCCCATCTGAAACCCGAAAATAAAAAATCTGTCCGGATTATAAAACTCAAGATAATGATTGTGTTAAATTCATTGGCAGTGACGAATCCGAATTCTTCGATCTATTTATAGTACAGGAAATATAGTACATAATATTACTTTCAGTTTATTGGTGATTTGTGCTGATGAGGTATGCATATTTTTGTTTGTGTTGTTCATAGTAATTCTTGGGAATATAAGGGGTGTCCCGAACTCCTGAATTCGGTTAGTAATAGGCGAAATATAAGGGCTGTTGAAAAACTATGAACGTCATACTCTTCTGATGCATACAAGGTGTTCTGTACGAAAGCAATATTTGGTGGTTGTTCGAATTATTCGAACGATTGATAATTCAGATACTGCAGACAACTCAAGATTCTTTACTGAACACGAGTACTCAAAATTATTTGAATCTGTGCCATACCCAGCTTATTAAAAATGTACATTCAAAATGCACAGTTCTCTCTCTATTCCATTTTCAATTTCTGAATTCAGTTAGTTATAGGCCAAATATCACAAATACAAACTTATACCACATATCAAATTGCCTTCGATATTTTGAACAGGTACCACATGTATTAAACTCTCATTCAAGTCTGATATTGGACTATAGAATGTTTTTTTTTATTCATATAGCTTCATGCAACTTATATTTTAAAGAATTCGATAGCTTTCCAGAATCATAAAAATAATAATAGTTCCTCCTCAGGACTTTTTCTTGTCAGACCCATACAAGTGATTTCAAACTTCCATTAATATAATTTTCTGCCGTATAATTCAGCTTCAGTTTCATCATCAAGTATTCCTGCTTCCTAACTAAATGCTCACAAGCATAATAAAAATTATCTCTTTGAGTATACATGTGTCTCTTTTTGTTCTCAGTACTTTCTTTTTCTCACTCTTCTTTCTCTTCCTCCTCTACCTTTTCTTTTTTGCCAATTTTATCTCAACATGAAACTTACCAAGGGAACGTAGTTGAAGGAGGGCCAAATAATTTTTTGACATGTTTTTTGGGACAGCGGGTGCAATGAAGAGAAAGGCTATTGTCGAGTAGATGGAAATAAATGCAACAGTAATTTCTTCTATTTTCCAATATCTCATTACCAAACCTAAAAATTAATCAAGAAATCATCAAGCCAATAATCCTTTCTGAATAAATCATTCTGTATTACATTCACTTCACTAGGGTACCCCCTGTTATTTCCGAATTCAATGCCATTCATTGAAATAAGCTGTGTATAAATTGAATTGTTTTTGATTTGTTGAAAATATAAACAGGATGTTCATAAAATCAGATGTGGAATCATCTACGACTGAAAGATAAACTTTAGTCACTATCTTCCATCGTCAAGATAACCTCTTGTGGGGTATTCATGTTGAAAAGGGAAACATTCTCAATTGAGAATGTTTCCCTTTTCAACATGAATTGTTTTTGTTTCGGGTTATTTTGTTTTTGTTTGTGCACTGAGTCAATGTTTCAGTCACAAAGCAAGTGAAAGTTACTTCAGACACACGAAAAATATATGCGAAAATGTTATGGAAAATTACCAATGAACTCGCAGAACATCTCATCCCCAATGGAGAGGCATTAAATGTGGTTTTAAATGATTCCAACATGGTACTGATTTCTACATTTCTAATACTGGGCGGATGTTTCTCACGTTGACCCATCCTAATGTGATAATTGAGTCTATCCACATATAGATCAAAACCTTATGAGCATGTAAACACCTGATCGTTTTGTTCCACAAACTTGGACAAGAGAACTGCCCCGCACAACTAATAGCGAATTTCATGAGTAAAACTGCTGCACACCGAGTGTACGTTTTGTATTCCATAGTTTTGGAGAAAAAAAATAAGCTATTGTTATTGACACTGACATTTAAGGAAAGCGTTAATTTTCAATTCAACACTGGTGCAAAACTAGTGCAACACCAGTTCCACCAATGTAATTTGCTATATATCGAGGTAATATTGTTTTTGATCTCACTGGAGCAATCTTTGACTCTGTGTGTGTGTAATAGGGTTATGTCACTTCATCATTGAATGGGATTTTGCTATACACACTACAGTGCCATATGTCGTTTCTGACTCGTCACACTACAATTCTTACATGTGGAATTTTGCATTGATTATCATCAACTTGGTTTAAATTTCTGGGTGTCTTCGATCTTATATGCACCTCCTAAGAGATCATACACGTTGAAGTTCCGGAGGGAGATGTTTATTTCTGCATCCTTGGCAAGTTTTTGGAGTTATGAAGCCAACGCAGTGCTGTACGTTGCTGTTGTCAACTGATATTCCTGAATGGGTGGATATGTATTGAATATGGATGGTCTACTGTGTGGAATGTTATCACTCTGTACATCTTTTCTATATCAGCAGTTAAAACATGTTTTCGATGAATCTTGATACTTCGTCGTTCAGACTCGTATTAGTCGTTGTTTTGCAATTTTCTCAATGTTGATATTGTGCTGGAATATCTAATGAACTCACAGAACTGCTCACTTCCATTGGAAGAATACTGGATACCCAAAAAAAAAATCCTTAAGTATTATATAACTTCATTAAAAAAAAATTGGTAGTACTTTCCAATATTTTTAGCTATATTCTCGTGTGCCAGAAGTAGTTCTTTAAGAGTTCGTGGTCAAAGTCTGTTTGTCAAAATGGGCCGCTAATCAATATACAGGGTGTAGCCAAATAAGTGCGAACGTTTTTACGGGGTGATTCCTTGTCCAAAATCAAAGGGGGTCTTTCATAAACAAAAGCTCTTAGGACTCTTCTTGAAAAGTTACACGCTTCCAAAAATGAGAAAAAAAAAGTTTTTTTTCTTTAAATTGCTGAAGAGTTGAAGAAATGGCATTTTATTGGCATGTTCTACCAATGAAAAGGCTACCTATGAATATTTTTTTAATTTTGTTGTGATCTTTTAAAGTGGTGAAACATGCAATTCCTATTCCATTTTTCACCAGAACTTTTTACCGAAACAAAATTTCTCAATTTAAAAATATGTGTAACTTTTTTAACTTCCGTAAAAGCAATAGTTTCCTAATAAAATACAACATTGTGCATGAACGGATCTTCTATAAATGGAATCGAAAAAATCTGGTAGGTGGCTGTCACGTTTTGTTTGCACAACTTCACAACTTCAATCGTAATATTTTAAAATTATTCCGCTTGTTTGAACTTTTAATGTAGGCATGTACCAGTACCATGTTTTGTTTTACTAGAGTATCAAATTAAAAATACAAACAAAATTATGTGTATTACAACAAAGAAAAAGGCAACAAGATCAAACGGAACGGAGTTATAAAAACTGCTCGAAATGACCACCTCCAACCGTTAGACAGGAATCAAGTCTTAGTCTCATAGACTGGCGCAAACGTTGAAATATTCCTGGTGTGTTTTGGATTGTCTCGCAGGCTGCAATGATGCATCATCATAAATCATTCACACATTCAATGGTGGTCGTGCAAGGACTTCAGATCCGTTCATGCACAATGTTGTATTTTATTTATTTATTAGGAAATTATTGATTTTACGGACACAACACATGGGTTGAGAAAGTTTTGCAATGAATCGTTCTACTTAACACATATTTATTAATTGAGAAAAATATTTTCGTTAAAAAGTTCTGTTAAAAAATTGAATAGTGGTTGCATGTTTCACCCCTTTAAAAGATCACAACAAAATTAAAAAAATATTCTTAGTGAGCTTTTTTATTGGTAGAACATGCCCACGAAATGACATTTCTTCAAATATTCAGCAATTTCAAGAAAAAACAAACGTTTATTTTTCTCATTTTTTGAAGCGTGTAATTTTTCAAGGAAAGGCCTAAGAGATTTTGTTTACATGAAAGACCCCCTTTAATTTTCGACAAGGAATCACCCTCTGAAAACTTTCGCACTTATTTGGTAACACCCTGTATATCTACTATCGTTCCCGTTTCGGAGATATTCGCAAACACTTGTAAAACATACTACTTTTCATAGAAATAGTAGGGAAGGAAACACGATTGAAGATCCCTGTAACTACGCTACTGGACAGGATAGTTTTTTCAACAAGCTGATCTCAAGAGATCTTAATTATTCTTCGATCCTTTAACGTCCTCTATCCTAAGCAGGAAACATTTCACAATTAATGTGCACAGACTTTTTCCCGGTGAGTAATCTGCACTAACCCCGTAGATGACATTTTAATCAACATCTGAATTATTTCCCCAAAAAATGTATATTTTTTAATCACAGTCATCATGAATAGTGGCGGAATGGGAGTATTAAACGCCATGGTAACCTGTCCATCGAGTGGGGTAGGCGTCCAAGAGCTCCTGGAGAATATTACCTTGAAGTAAAAATTCATTGTAAAGACTTCGCGTCGGAAGTATTCACCAGGAAATCTACATATAGTGTGTACTAAAATCGTCGGCTGTCACTTTTCATCGGGATTAAGAAAAGTACATGGCCGCCGTGTACAGGGAATGTTCGGGACAACAACAGAAAAACATGGATGTCATCCATTCAAGGAAAAAAAATGGCTGTCATAGCATCAAGCGAAAAATATAATGTACAAAAGATGTTCAGAAGTCGTATGCCTGTCACTCATCGATGAATCAAACAAAAAACATGTGTGTTGTTCTGCTAACAAAAAATATGGCCACCATAGAAATATAAGGTACAGAGGATGATCACAAGGAGTACTACTGTTATTTGTCATTAGATCAATCAATAAACAGGTATGTCATCCGATTTAACAAGAAAAACATGGCCACCGTGACACTTAGATAAAAATATAATGTAGAGGGGACATTCAAATAACGCACTACAGTAACGTGTCGATGCATTAGGTGAAAAGGGAAAAATATCATGTCATTGTTTGTAAAACAATGGAATCTTCGATGATATAATTCAATTTAATTCTCAGGGAGGAGCTCTGTAATTGAAATCACCTCTATGTGTTGAATTGACAGAAAGAATTGCATATAAAATAATGTAATTTTAATTTTTTCCGTTACAAATATTTAATGTGAAATAGGATTGATGGTAATTGAAGCTCTTTCTATACCTCTCTTGAAACGCTACGATCAATTACCTTATACTACCAATATTCACATCTTGATTCATGATTTTTCAATGAACTTTATTCGATTATTCGTATTGAAATATTGGTACGCAGAATTTTCACGAAAGTCTCGTTCATTTGTACTATCGTGACAGTCGTTACGAAGTAAACGAGAGCTGAAATGGTTTTCAGATTCGAATCCACACAAATTTTAATGCTGCTCGGTTTGAATACTGAAGATACATTGTTGTTGATAAGTTCCCCTTGTGTCACCTTGTGTATAGTTTATCTTATACCAATTGGAACAGCATGCAACGTGGAAGGGGTTATGCGTCCCACATAGCAATGGTTGACCCATCTAATACCGCCTTTGTATTTGGTGATTAATACAACATGTTTGTTTTTACCACGACAACGCTTTTCATTTAATCTCAAACACACTTCTCAACTGATAATTTCAACTTGATCAAAGCTTCTCTCTAGAGCGAAATGGAGTAAAAATGCAACACTAGCGATTAGAGACTGAGGGGGGTGCACCACCACGTGAAGTTAAAATAAAATAATTTTTATGAACCTCTCAAGTACCAACTGTTATGCCAAGTGAGAACATCCACACGTTGACATTTTGTACAATTCACCATTACATATCTGTAGTTATACAAAGAAATGCCACACATTTTCAAAACATCGGTGTGACTCTGGTAGAGATATTTTCAATGCCATTCCAATTGAAAATACAAATACTATACGATTATTGTAATTTAGTCTTGAGTGTGACCATGTTTTTCTTCTTCTATTGAATGCCACATACAGTTTCACTTAAAAATGTGTATGTGTCCATCGACCCCAAAGCTAAACCTTACAGTCGATCTCACTCAAAATTCAATAAAAGGAGTTTTGGTACAACTAGAGATACCCTTTTTTATTCATCATTTATTCTCTTTCTCCGTAACCAGAAGAGTTTTTGTTTTTAAATGACAGTTTTCAAAGTTGTCATAGGATTATTTGTTGTTGACTTTCGAACGATCAGATGGTCTCTTGGATAAATTTAAATTCTATATGTTATATAAAGTCATGATGAATATAAATAGTGTAATTAGTGATCCTGAACAATTCAGAAGATGAAAAAGTTTATATTTACAATATAAACTGCTACTTGAATTCATTTATATGGAACTTCAGCTAATGACTACCAATATATCATTTCTATCTCGATGGCTAAGAGAGAGAAATCTATCTCAGATTTTTAAGAACTTCTCTGAATCTTGCTTCAAGATAGCCATTGTTCTACTCTTTTATCTCTCTATCCCGATTTATTGAATATAATTTACTGAGAAAGGGTTATGAAAAGCAAGGCATTCGTATGATATAAACTGACTTGTTGTTGACTCCTGCTTACTTTGAGTAATGCTGAAATGATTGAAACGCGCGACGACCAAATGTCAGTCAACTTCGACAGACTAGTCTTGCGATTTTTTAATATCCCTTTCCCATTCTATTTTTGGCTGAGTGCTATCGCTATTCTTTGTTAACAAGCAGACAACCCTTTTTGCTCAGTCTAATGACAAATGACGACTTCCCTACCTTCTATTTCTTGTCATGTCGTCCATGTATTTTTGGTAAATGGAGGACCGATATGTTTTTTGCTGAACCTTATGACAAGTGACAGTCATACGACTCTGAATATTACCTGTATTTCATTTCTCGCCAAATGCCATGGCGGTCTTTTCATTAGATGTATGGTATGATTTCAGTGGACCTAATGACAATAGATCGCCGTACGACTTTTCAACACTCCTTGTATATTATATTTTCTGTGAAATGCCTTTTTTGCCAAATATAACCCCAGGTTTCGAAAACACGTGTATATTTTGACGCAAACTCTTAAAAACTTTCAATGTCTTTTTACTTCTCGTAACACCCTCCAGAAGATCCTTGACGCCTTCTGCATTCAACCTCGATGGAATTGAGAAGGCGATGGACAAGTTACCATTGTATCTGATACACCCATGTCTCTACTACTATTATCAATTCAAGATATTTTTTTACTGCACAAATACGACCTCTCATTGGATTAAAATACATATGAATTCCAAAATAATTTTCATACCGATTCAAAATCACAATCACCATCTAACTGAAAATTATCGTCACTACATTTTCTGTACCCAACTCGGAAATTCCAGTACAACAGTGTTGGGGTGGTTCCTTCGATCAAAAACCACCCTATGATACGACACTGCCAAATCGACCTCGGCCGGTCCATTCTATCTATCTATGTGATATCATTGAGGAGGGTACGATCGTAGTACGTGAAAATATTAGTAAATATTTAATGTAAAAAGCTTGCGTGTGTGTGTGGTGTAGTAAATGTTTTCATTTTACAGTATAGTATGTCCATGAAATCACCCCCTTTCCTCACATTGTTCATGAATAATCGACAACTTTCATTTCGAATACCCTTCAATTGTGTGACCACCCTATGAACCACTTTCCAAATTCTGAACTGGTACTCTCCATGACATATCTCAAACAAAATAATATAAGATAAAAGAATGGCACATCCAAATGATTGGAAATATTCAGCCATAGAAATTTTGCACACCGTCCTGATATCAGGTAAAAAGTCGTCCCCACTACTCCTACAAAAGAGTTAAACAATCAAAACAGGAAAATGGAAAACTTACCAGAGGTCTATTGAAATATTCTACTTCACAAAACTCAAGTGAAAAAAAACATATAGTAAAATAAACTCAACTGCCACACCTTAAGGAAGGGTACAGGATCTCCAAATGGATTTTGTTTCTACAGGTGGCTAGAAAACAATGAATCGTAAAAGGTATACAAGAAAAAAGTTTCTGAAGTTTTCCTTTCCTCCATTATTCAAGTGGTTACAGTTGACTACGAGATCAAAGAGATATATGTATCACGTGTTCCTTAACTCCAATTATAAATTTTCCACCGCTCTGACCAATATATTTGGTATTTCAAGGGAAAGAACAACTTTCACACACATTTAATTTTTCATAATGGTTGGTTTGGTAAGAAGATGGTGATATGGGATTGGAATTAGATCCGTTAATTCGGCAAGATTGCGATGAAATATTATAGCAAAAATATCGTAACCTTAACTATACATATCGCCATGTAGTGAGCTTTTCAATTCTCCAATGCTTTAAGTTTCATCCACACTTGAAAATCGAACAGTGTAACGTAACATCGAACACTGTGACGTAATATCGAACATGTTCGCGGTGGCGTTCGCTGCAAAATATATATCTTCAGTTCGCCGTGAATATTTTATTAATCCAATTATTCGTCAAAATACCAGACACTAGTCGCTCAGTGATTGAGGTCAGGTTATTACCTGTTCCCTGTGCACACTTCGCGTAAAAGCGCCTTGAACATCCCTTTATTGCCCTCCTCATGCACGATTTGGGTGGAACAAAGCCTGCCGCGAACAATGTAACCATATCATGTTCGCCTAGAAGTTTGCAATGCCGTCCTCTTTTGGTTCGTAGACGGGACTTTATGGAATATACTGAAGATGGATTTAAATTGTGGAGACTACTTTGATATCAATTCTTTTTTGGGATATAGCCTTTCAAAAACATTGTTATCTCTTTTAATGTAGCATATACGTATCATTCACAGTGAACGTATCAAACTGTATTTATATAAATAATGTTTAAAATATATATTTGATTTCGTTTGAAAGTTGTTGAATGGAATGGCTCCTCAATTATAGATCATCCATATTACTGGCTAATGTTCAAAAATTGGTGAAATATAATTTAAGATATCACCTTCAATCAATATATAACTACCAACGACTTTCCTTTTAATCCAATAGTACCTATATAGCAGACCTGTTTGAAGTGACAGTTTGTTAAAATAAGATTGTTCTTATATATTTTTAACTTTTTTCAAAAGGTACAAACTCATCACATTATGACAGCTGACACAGTTAGTTTTTATGTTTATTTGTATTTTATGAAAAATATTTGTAAAATATCACAACAAATGTGATTTTCATAAAATATACGATATACTAGGGAGTGGTATAATAAATCATATTATGGAATCATATGTAATTTTTCTAGCCATTTCCAATCTCTTCCAGGGGAGCCCAATGATATTCAAAAAAAGAGACTACACTGTCTTCAAATACTATTTTATCTGTTTCAACCATTTTTATGTGATAAAAAAGTTTTAATCATACAACATGCTGATGGACAAATCAAGATGTTTCATTTGAGGTATGACATGTGGGAAATGACATCTGACATCTATTCTACGACATTGCTATTGATAATAATATTGGTGAAATAATATATCTGTATTGGCATTCCGTCATTTGTTCATATTTATACCATATTGGTTGGATAGCTGCAAACAATATTTGAAATGCTTTGTCTATGTTGGATAATATTGGCTTCATATCATCAAGAGCGCGATATTGTTTGTATATTTTTTCCAATTCAATATTTTAGCAA
Source organism: Gonioctena quinquepunctata (assembly GCA_018342105.1). Lineage (NCBI taxonomy): Eukaryota > Metazoa > Arthropoda > Insecta > Coleoptera > Chrysomelidae > Gonioctena > Gonioctena quinquepunctata. The sequence goes on along the minus strand of JAFIRS010000855.1, from coordinate 110,851 downwards.
TTTATGACGATATTGCAACTATTCATCACATAAGTTATGGAAGCAAATAAGTTAGCAATTGCTTTTTGTTTTTTCATCCCTTCCATTTATTTTAATTTTTTTACCTATAAATCCAACCAATATGAATATTAAACTAATATTTTAAAGGCAATATTAAGCCAATACATTCTGGTAAAATATTTCAGTTGAAATATTATACCAATATTTGTTACCTATGTAAGAATGAATGTCCACTTCCAACATAATTTATGTTGACAATATCCAACCAATATTTTTTCAATTCTCTGGAGGGTCATATAGTCATGTTGTATCCAACCATTCGAAATGGAAATCGATTCATTCGAGCGATTTTCAATTATGATATGATGAACAAGCTATGGAAGGACGACTTCATTGGCGCACTGTATTTGAATTTAGACAGAAGTAAGTGTGTATCGTAGTAATTCATGAGAATCCGGTGTATATGCTTGACGTACCCCAAAGTACATTTTGATAGTTTTTGATAATTTTGTACAGTTTTTTTTTATATAATTTTTTCATCAGTAGATTAGTGTAGTTTGATTAAGGTAGTTTTCATTTCCGAATAGTTGCCGGAGGCAATATTTGACTTGATGGACTTTACAGGAACCTACTTCAACTGTATCATGTTCATGGTCGCCTCTTCGGTGGTACTGACTGTGGTGGTTTTGAATTATCATCATCGTACTGCAGATATTCATGAAATGCCACAATGGGTGAGTATTGAAAAAAATATATTTATTAGATAATTCGAACATCCTAGCCTACTATTTCGATTGTGGATTCAATTTCAAATGGTATTTAAAGAAGAATAAGGGCTACGGATATGGAAATTAGGAGAATATTCTTATACAGGGTGTTCCTTGATAACATGCTGATATTCAAGGAGGTTATTCTTGGATCCATTTTGAGAAAAAAACTTCATATGAACAGGGTGCTAAAGTTTAAAAAAAAAAATTATAATAACTTTGGTATGACACTAGATATTTTTGTGAAACGTTGTAGGCATATGCATCGGAAGGCTTTTTATGCTGTACAACATATTTTTCCATTCTTGCCAGTGGCATTCGTGTGGGATTTGCACTGAATAATTTGAAAGAGAAAAGTGATACGCCACTGATTTTTCTTGAAATAAAAATTATTTTGAAATCATCATTCCTTTCTGAGCAAATCTGGTCCCATGATTTTTTTTCGTTTGAGGTACGGTTTTCGCATAAAAAAATACAATTCGTTCATTTGCATCTCGCTAGATCACTTACGAGAAAAAACAATTTATGTACTATGTTTCACAAAAATATTTAAGGTCATACCAAAGTTATCATAAAAAAAGAATTTTTTCTTAAAACTTGGCACCCGTAATTCAAAAGTTAAGAAGTTTTTTTGTCAACATGGCCCCAAAAATAACCTTAAAAATTAGCATGTTATTTAAGAAACACCCTGTATATCCTGAAATTACGCACAAAGTAGAGAACACAATGTAGAGAACACAGTTGAGGAAGAATCTATGTGCCACTCCCACCAATGTGCAGAATAGGATCGTTTTGTTTTCGACTTTAAACGGTCTTAGAATCGTCCAAAGTAGTTGTCCAGTTGTGGGGTGAGAATCTACGCGCGAGGCATTTTTCAACATCTACATGTGCGACTACTTAGAACCAGTACCCTTATTTCACAATTTATATGAAAATATTTATTGGATTTGTATAATAATCATTATTGGTTATTGTTATTATCAGTTTGCTTAAATAATAATAACAATAATAATATTGAATTGGTAAAGTGAGACATATATACCTACACAGAAGAATACAGAAACAACAAATCACACGAAGATTCTTAATGAAACGCAATAGTATAATCAATACAATGATTTACATTGATATTAATATTATCACTTTTTTTGAAATGCCCATGCAGACAGTCGAATTCGAATCAGTCTATACAGTGCTTCTCAAAAGTCCCTTCCCACCTCTTATTTTTGGAACGACTATACATAAACAAGTGAAATTTGGAAACTGAATATTAAACGTTGTAAACTTCCCTACTAGTGATGATAGATGACGAAATCGTCAAAGATGACGTCACAAGGCCATTGTGGCCAATAATTTTAAATGGAACCCTAGGGCAAGCGACACCTCATTTAAAAGGTATCGGAAAAACCTATTCAATGATACTAATTTTGTTTGTGTTTATGGCAGTTTTAGCAACTCGCTTTTAAAAAACGCAAAACTGTGATGAATTAAATCAGTTAATACTAAAATTCAAAATTCAAGCTCCGCCTCTGGATAGTTGTCAAATAAGCTGACGTTTTTGTTAGTCTCCCTAATTCGACGTTTTTGTAATTGTCCAAGTTTTTGTACATTTAATAATTTGTGTATTGTTGATCGAACGTTTAACTGTTTTAGCAGCTTTTGGTACTTTTAATATTTTTGTACATTTTAATAATTTGTTAAACTGTTGTGAGCCGAACGTTTAAGTGCTTCAAGAAGCGAAATGGTACGTGCTTTAGGTGATAAAGTAGCAGCGATCCTAATTCTTGGTGAAACTGGACAAAATATTCATGCAGCAGAACGCATTTTTAATGAGAGGTTTTCCGATCGCCCCGTTTCTAGGACTTATTTGAGGGAGCTTCTTCGTAAGTTTGAAACAACGGGTAGTATCAATGATGCGAAATGATCTGGCAGACCACAAATTTCTGATGAGAAAAAAATTGATATACTGGCAGAAGTAATAGTTATTCCTACTTCTTTAACAACCCACGTTGCATCTACCTGTGGAGTCAGTCGAAGTACAGTACACAGGGTGTTGAAAAAAATCAAATTTCATCCATACAAATTGAAAATGGTTCATCAACTCTCAGACGACGACCCAGACTGAAGACTAGAATTTTGTGAAAATATGGAAACTAAAATTAACCAACAGCCAGACTATGTCAAAACAATTTGTTTCAGTGACGAAAGTACTTTCTATCTAAATGGAAATGTAAATACACAGAATGTGAGGTATTGGAGTGACGCAAATCCTTACCTGTTTCGTGAAACACATACCCAATTTTCCCAGAAGGTGAATGTTTGGGCAGGTATCCTGGGAAACCACATCGTTGGGCCTCTTTTTTAAATACTAATTTAAGTGGTGAGGTTTATCTGGAGCTGTTGCAAAACGCAATAGAACCTTCAATCCTTGAAATTTTGGAAGATAATCCAGATGTATCCGGCAATTTGGAAATAACATTCCAACAGGATGGTGCTCCTCAACACTATTACGATGCAGTAAGACGATATTTGGATGAGGAGTATCGTGGTAGATGGATTGGACGACGAGGTTCAACGGAATGGCCAGCTCGATCACCGGACCTCACACCTCTGGATTTTTTCTGTGGGGGTACCTTAAATCGAAGGTTTACGCCACTGAACCTGACAATATTGACGTTTTAAAACAACGTATTGTTGCAGAATGTGAGGCTGTTTCCGCAGACACATTTGCAAAAGTACGAGAAGAGTTTAAAAATAGGATATTTCACTGTCAGGAAGTAAATGGAGGTCACTTCGAGCAATTTCTTTAAGTAGATACTGATTCTTAAATCTGTAATTAATATCATACTGAATGGAATTTAAATTTTAATGTTTACTAATGAGCCATTAAAACTGCCATAAACACAAACAAAATTAGTATCATTGAACAGGTTTTTTCGATACCTTTTAAAAGAGGTGTCGCTTGCCGTAGGGTTCCATTTAAAATTATTGGTCACAATGGCCTTGTGATGTCATCTTTGACGATTTCGTCATCTATCATCACTAGTAGGGAAGTTTACAACCTTTAATATTCAGTTTCCAAATTTCACTTGTTTATGTATAAGCGTTCCAAAAATAAGAGGGGGGGAGGGGACTTTTGAGAAGCACTGTATATCGGTTCATTCATGTACAGGACGGACTGGCTAGAGTGCTCCGTGTGTAGAGTCATACAGAACAAGCCTAGATCATTGAAACAGGCTTCACAGTATTCGACAATTCTAATGAGAATTTGACAAACATATAAGAGTCTTCACTCTAGAATGAATACAAAATATGCACCCAATAATCAAATTAAAAATATGATGCAAAAGTTATAAATTGCTTAGGTATTCAACCAAGCATAGACCTCTTTATTTTGGTTGTTTTTGTGATTCTTTTGTGGCTGGTCCTAGATTAATTTCTCCATTGCCCTATATAGCTAGCCTCATGGCCAGATTTCTGCCCTTTCATTGCCATTTTCGCAAAATTAATCGTATAAACACACTTTTCATTTCCAAAGTTCTATCAGCCCTGCACTGCATATTGAGTTTCAACATCCACAAATTTGTCTGGAACATTTGGAGCCAAGGGGAATGAAGTATTGATTGAACGTTATTTTTAGTGAAGGAACATGTTTCTTGATATGTATCCTGCAATGTAAAAATTAAATTTGATCTGAAAAATATATGTGTTTTAAAATCGAATTGAATAAGAACTGCTAGTTAATGCAAATAAGTTACTGCATTAATCAAAATTATCTTTCTTCAATTTGAATCTGAAAAATATATACTCAAAACCTGAGGTCAAAGAATAAAAAGGATTACATTTTTTGTTTAAGAAGGGTGGTCTTTGAAGGGATAAAACTAGGGAACGCAATGAGAAAAACAACTATTTGAAGTTCATCCAAACACTCAGAAATCTTCATTTCCACCCTCAGGGAGAGTAGAATGGAAGAAACAAAAATGGTACATCTTTGTTGAGATCGGTTTTAATTATATTAAATATTATTTTCTTCATAAATAGTAAGTAGTAAAATTCAAATTAATAAAATAAAGATAAAATGTCTGCTCTATATGGCATGATTAATATAACAACTGTTTGAATATTCATCTGAAGCTCTTTTTGGATAATTGTTTCTTCAACACAGAAATATCATTGCAAATATTACCCGGATCAACAATGGAACTAATACTTACTACTTTTGCACGTCCAATATTCATATCAATAACATACACCAGATAGATCAAATCGAAACTCCTCAGACTTTTTCAATGTCAAGATAACTCCAAAATTATTAAAACATTATCAACTATCGAATCAATTTATTCAGAAGTCAAAGATCAAATTACCGCTATTATGTTAAAAAGGGAAACATTCCCAACTGAATATTGAATAGAAAGACTTCTATGAAATGAAAAATCCACGATAAAAATGAAGTCATTTTTTGAAATATCTAACGGAAAACAAGTACTTTCCCAACCAAAGCCAAGCTGGACATTGAATTACATCAAATAGATATTGTAAAAAAAACTGAAAAAAAATATGTTTTCATTCAGATAATTATTTGTTTTTCCATTCCAGTCTTAATTAAAAACACGTACAGATGAATAAGGCATAAGAGAATGTTTACCAAAAAGGAGTACTCACCAGAAATCACTTGTAATGTGACATTGATGCGAGAGTGGCATCACATTCAAGTCTTTAATACATTTTTGTCGACAAAAATCTATGTAACGCTTCCAGGATCATCAGGAAGACCAGAAAAATTGGGAAACACATTTTCTAGAAGCAAATTGTTTGGAAATATGAACAGAGTGTTCATAGAATATTTTTACATTTTCAAACAAGCAGATCACAAGATCTTCATCAAGTGGAATAACTACACAAAAGTGATTGCAAACTGCACCGACAAAGATGCGCTTTAGCAGAACATGTCAATGAATATGATCACCAGTTGAACTATGATAAAGTGAAGGTGTTAGCAATGGACTCCTACACTGCTAAAAAAAACCTCTTAGATATGGCTATCATTTTTCAAGAAAAGAATCGCATAAATAAAAAACTGAAATTCATCACTTGAGTCAGATTTACTGCTACTCACGGTCATAAGAAATGAATTGAGCATTCAATTTAACCACGAAATAACGAATTCAAATTTATCTCATACCCATTTGTTAACTGTCTGTCATATGTCATAGGGAGAGTCCTCCACGATTCTCTGTTGCGTTCCAATTAACAATGCTGCTGGAGTTAGTATCACAGCCTACCCAGAACATACAAATATCCGTCATAAGTAATTATAATCACCAAAAATAAATAGTTTGTAGTATCATAGAAATACTCTGGGTGCAGTATTGCTTCCAACTGCACCCATCGGACGAAGCCTCTGATTGCGGGGTTCGCAGTAGAGGAGGAGATGGAAAAGTGCGCTGGAAAGGAAGCAAGGTCCAAGAATCACAGAGAGCGTGTCATATGTCATGAAAATATGGGAGTTTTCCTAATCTGTCATTTGTATTGTGAAGAAGACAAATTTATCTTTATGTTATCGATGTGAATTGTTATCACAATTTATGAGGAAAATAATATTTGATATCCTTAAAATCATTTTTAACAGAGATGTAGGTAGAACTTTATATCATTCTACCTTCACTTTGTTATCTGTTATTTTGTAGTCTCCACATGAAGTCAATTTGTTTTGTGTTTTGAACAGAGAAAAATTGATTGGGTATTTTTCATTTTAATAGATACGAACTGTCTTTCTGGAGGAAACTAAAAGTTCTTCTTCTTTACACCATCTATTGATAGTTCTAAGAGCATGTGATGCATCATTTTCCCAAACTTTCTTGTAAATATTATACCTATATCGTCAGCGGAGGCTTGTACCTAGATTCTCTTCATCATAAATGTCCTGGTCAGAACGTTTACAAGAAGCGCCCAAAAAGCAAGTGAAATAGAGCTCCTTCCTGTAGGCTGTTACATACAGTTTCCGATATCCCTTTGTTGACTGCTCCGCTATGTAGTGATGGGCACTTCACTGTACCCTTTTTAATGCTAATATATTACTAACGGAGATTTGTATGGTTTTTGTCATTCTTTTTCAGTAATGTATTATACTGAAATAATCTCAAATGTTGTGGCAGATAACAAGCCTTCAACGCAATAAACTCTTTTATATCTGATACTTTTTCCAAAAAATGTCCCAGAAAATAGGCAATCGCTTATATATGATCACCAGTAGAATTGGAACCCCAGCATCTGGTGATTTTCAATTAACGTTGTTGAAACTCCACGTGTACGAGGGAGAACAAACATAAATCGTAAATGTGACGTTAGGTTTCATGCATTCTCCTGTCTCATCTGAATTTAAGATGAGTTATGGGTATCCAAGGTGGAATTTGTTTGTGTACGGACGTTTAATATGGAATGGGACGATGTTTTAATGAAGTGTGTCATATCTCGTGGAAAATTCACCGCAGGAATATTTTTGGTCTGGGAGACTTTTCTGTTTATTCTTAGCTTTCTATACTATTTTATATTTCTCATGATTTTTCCTGCTGCTTATATTTCAGTATCTAACCCAATAGCAGCCGTTTCCACGGAAACACTGGAAATTGTTATAGGTTATATGTTTTTCATTATGACAAATAAACTAAAACAAGAGTCGGTTAATCATAAGCTCTATAGAGTCAACTTGTAACAGAATGAAGCCTGTCCAGGTGGAAATAAAAGTAATAGTTATACTGGAGAAGAAACGAATGCCCCGAAAAAACATCAATTCTGGAAAACGCAGGGTCTTGAAAATACTAAAAAAACATTCTTAATTGAAAATACAAAAGAAATTGAAATTCTATCTGCAGACAAAAAAAATTCCACGGCAATCATGGACACCAAGATATATGATGACAAGATAGAGTAAGTACGTCAAATAGAAACTATAAATTCCTACAGAAGGATCCAACTCCCACTATGGAAAGATAAATCTACAACAAACACCCCGAGGAATTATAAAACATTCACTTCAGAGAAGGAACGGTTACATCCCGCCACCTCCAGCAATACACCTCTTCTCTATGGCCTTCCGAACATTCACTAACCAGCCTTCCACTGAGGCCGATTACCAGCTCACCAACCTGAAACCTATCGAAATATCTTCTACTAATATTACAACGCTTACAGGAGAATGGCGACTCAATTCCAAGCACTCAATGTACTCCATCAAAGATGTTGAACTTGGACCAGAAGATCGTTTCATTAGCTGCGACGTGGAGGGCCTTCATACCAATATAACCATAGAGACTGATCTTCCCTTCCAAGCGATATTGGAACTACTAAACTCATATTTCCAAGAACAGGTAATTGTCCCAAGACGACGGACATCCAATAGGATATTTCTTCTCTCCAATTATCGTCAATGTATACATGGAATTTTTCGGGGAATGGGCTATACAGGAGGAGGCAGAATATGAGTGTTGAAAGAATAGACAATGATATCCGCATCTCCGTTCATAGAAAGAAATATATACGAAACAGTATCTCAACAACACAGCTACAATCATACGAGTTCGACAAAGAGGGGGATCGTAAGAACATAGCACCAACCAGGGGTAAGCGAAATTAACCACATCAGAGTGGACCTACACCGGAACGGATACCTCGAGGAAAACTCCTGGGAGCAGTACTGAAACATCTTGAAAGAGCCAAGACATCCGAAGAACAACTACAAAGTCCAGTTATCCACCTTACATATATCAGAGAAGATCAGAAAAATTGGAAGCACGTCATCATCAAGAGCTATTTCCAATTCGGCAGTAGGTACTTTGTTTGCTATCCACCTTCATCGCAATCCAATCACTTTTGACGCAGAAAGAGAGCAAAACCTTTCTAACCAAGTTGATCACAATCCAATAACTTTTCACGCAGAAGAAGGGCACAGCTCCATTTAATATTCCTTCTTCTGTATATCCCAGTGCTTCTGGTGTTTGGGAGGATCTTGTTCAAATTACCCACTTGTCTTTTGCCCTTTCACATATCTTTCTCGTGTGCTTATCATAGATTAGTTTCACTATTTCGTATATTCCTATAGTCATTCTTTCTTATATTTCAGATTGTGGTTATAATCCCAGAAAATCTAGTGAGTTCCTTCACAAAAATTGTTTTCAAACAATACATAATATTTTTATTTTTGATTTTGGCATATAAGAGCTGATCCATCGTTTTTTTTGCAGATAAAATCAGTTTTTCTCCAGTGGCTCCCATGGATATTGGGTATGAGCAGACCTGGTAAGAAGATAACTCGCAAAACCATCCTGATGAACAGCAGGATGAAGGAACTGGAATTGAAGGAACGTTCCTCCAAGAGTCTACTGGCCAACGTCTTAGACATCGACGATGACTTCAGGAATGTTTCCGGTGCCACCAGCGGTGGGAACAACTCTACCATAACGACCAGCCTTGGTGCCGGATTCATACGCCATCCTACGACAATAGAGGATACGACGATACCAGGATCAGGCGGACAGCGTGATCTGCAGCACATTTTGCGAGAATTGCAATTCATCACGAACCGAATGAAGAAAGCTGACGAAGAAGCCGAAGTTATAAGTGACTGGAAATTCGCGGCTATGGTGGTTGACAGGTTCTGCCTGATCATATTCACAATGTTCACGCTCATAGCCACAGTCGCAGTGCTCCTTTCAGCGCCACATATTATAGTTCAATAGAACTAGGGGAAGGCATAGGCCAAATAACAACCATCTTTGGACGCCGATATAGGACTTTGAACGTTTACTGTGATAAAACAGCAGATCGTGTCGGCACTTCGGCACAATAGCAATGTGCAAATGTGCCTTTTCTGTGGAACATTCACGAGCTGTTAAACAACTAAAAGGCAGGCACCTATGTGCACGATATTGCTAAATGCTGCACCGTACATTGTACTGCTGTGAGCCGTGGGACACACCATCTGTCAAAATGTATTTTCACTGGCATTTGTTATTTTCGTCGTAACATTTTCGGCGACGACTTTGAACGGACTTTGGACATGCACCTGTGTCCTGTCATCCACTCGCTATGATAACTAATACGGGAGTGCCATTCTCGAATTTATACGAAACATTTTCATATGAGCAACTTCATTTGTAACATCCACATCCAGCATATCATTCGCGCTTACCAGTATCGGATTCGCATTCCAGTTATTACATAGAAATATATCCAGCATGTACCTTATCAATCATTCATTTGAACGGTAAATGTACTATAATAGTTTGAGAAAGACCGTTTCGCGGTACTCTCGTATTTTGGGGACATACACATATTTTCAGAAGGTATTTTAAAAAAATGTGAAAATGACAGAATCTCAATGAAGAAATGTAAATCATCCCAATCTGATTCCATCAGAGACGTATTTCACCAGACAGACAGAATCGTATATTTTTAGAATAATGTTTTGCCGAACAACGATTTTACTATAGTACAGTAATATTGCGAGAAGAAAAACTTCAAAAAGTACTCAAGCAAACTCGTTCACTGTAGTATTGATAAAAATTTTTTTTAAAATTTTTTAATATCAGAACCCAAATGAAAGTAGATCGTATCATTAATTAGTTCAAAACTGACAATAAAACTACGTTTATCGAATATGTCAACGCTTTATTCAAACATATATATATATATATATATATATATATATATATATATATATATATGTCTCTTGACTGGACTAGTTAAAGAAAACTGAGTTTAGGAAACACAAAAACCAATTTTATGTTTTCCTTTGAGGTTGCAGTCAATAGGCAATGGCCATGTAAAGAAGACTCTTTGTTAAATTGTCGAGCTTTCGAAATACTTTAATTCATTATCAAGACATCTGAAAAGAACAAAATCACATTGTAACAATGCCCTTTTTTTTTAATATAGAAAACTTACTAACTCGAGGTTGGTAACAGGGAAATATCGGTGCACATCACAAATAAAATCTTAAAAATCATTTTGTAAAAAACATATTCGACTAATTTAAAATCTCATGTTGAATATACAAATTTGTGTCGAGTTTGATTGAAGTAAAACACGTGGTGATCCCTGCAGTGGGTCATCGAGAAAGGACCGTGAAAGCGGTCAGAATAAATTGACAGGATGTTCAAACCAATGAGGGATAAACATGTGCTCTTCCCTCATTGGTTTGATCGATCGATCGATGACCCACTGCAGGGATCACCACGTATTTTACTTCAATCAAACTCGACACAAATTTGTATATTCAACATGAGATTTTCAATTAGTCGAAGATGTTTTTTACAAACTGATTTTTAAGATTTTATTTGTGATGTGCACCGATATTTTCCTGTTAGCAACCTCGAGTTAGTAGGTTTTTATATTAAAAAAAAAGCATTGTTACAATGTGATTTTGTTCTTCTGAGATGTCTTGATAATGAAATAAAGTATTTCGAAAGCTCGACAATTTAACAAAGATTCTTCTCTACATGGCCATTGCCTATTGACTGCAACCTCAAAGGAAAACATAAAATTGGTTTTTGTGTTTCCTAAACTCAGTTTTTATATATATTTATATATATATATATATATATATATACATATATATACAGTGTGACCCATTTAAAATGGAACCACCCCTGTAGAATACGCATATTTCAGTCAATCTCAAAAATATTTTTTCTGATATCAAGCATCAAAAACTGTATCTTGACACAAATTTTCATAACTTTAGATTCATTTTCAAGGCACTCTATGGTTTTTTTTCTTCGTCAAAAACGGCAAAAGTTTATCAGGCAATTTTTTTTTTCCAAATTTAACTACACCACTGGATTTGTAGTCGTTATAAATCAAAACCATCAAAATTTCATAAAAAAATATTGGTTAACAAACGAAGTTACAAGAACTTTAATTTTGGAAACAAAGTATTTGATTATAATTTTTATTTAGATTGCAGACATATTTGAAATCTGGCAACACTGCCGATACAAAGTAGAGCACAAGTGAATTTGTACAGCGAAAATCCGAAGTCAATAGCTCATTCCGTTCAACAGTTATAACTACTGAAAGTATGGTAATGTGAGCGATTTGTGGTGTACTAAATCACAGCCTACTATTGATTTAGTACAATACCTATGCCCAATGTATTAGTTCAGCTTTCCTCAAATTATTGATACCTTCTCTAAAAGCTTGTTTCAGTTGAGTTTTGCAGAATAAAAAAGGAACATTTTTTTGTCCTGCTTTCTGTTTTATTATTGAATAAATAATTTTGATACTTTAAAACTTGATTCGGTTCATTTCGTTTTTATCGGCTATTGAAAACTGCATAACTTGAAAATGAATTTTTAATTTTCTGTTATTTTTGAATACACTTATAACCTAAACTTAAATAAATGATTTTAGGGAATATAATTCCCAAATCAAGTGGCGTAGTTAGATTTTCATTACAAAATCGCTTCCACCAGAAATCGCTCACATTACCATACTTTCAGGAGTTATAACTGTAGAACGGAATGAGCTATTGACTTCGGATTTTCACTGTACAAATTCACTGGTGTTCTACTTTGTATCGGCGGTGTTTCCAGATTTTAAATATGTCTATAATCTAAATGAAAATTAATATCAAATACTTTGTTTCCAAAATTAAAGTTGTAACTTCGTTGTTAACCAATATTTTTTTATGAAATTTCATGGTTTCCAGTTATAACGACTACGAATCCAGTGGTGTAGTCGAATTTCAAAAAAAAAATTGCCTAATAAACTTTTGCCGTTTTTAACCAAAAAAAACCATAGAGTGCCTTGGAAATGAAACTGAAGTTATGAAAATTTGTGTCAAGATACAGTTTTTGATGCTTAATTTTCAAAAATATTTTTTTTTTGAGAATGACTGAAAAATGCGTATTTTACAGGGTCCATTTTAAATGGGTCACACTGTATATATATATATATATATATATATATATTAGAAACAAGGAAGTCTCTTCACAAAAAATCAATATAAATTGAAACAAGTGGTAGACCACCTGCGAAAAACAACCACTTTCCTGGCAAATACCACGCAGAACATTGAATGTTATCCACCTGAAAATCTATGCAAACTTCCATTGACAATGAAAATTGATTGCAAATGTTTCTTTTTGATCAATCATGTTCATTGTCAATGGAAGTTTGCGTTGATTTTCAGGTGGATATCATTCAATGTTCTGCGAGATATTTGCCAGGAAAGTAGTTGTTTTTCGCTTGTGGTCTACCACTTGTTTCAATCTATATTTAATTTTTGTGAAGAGACTCTTGAGTCCCTTGTTTCTAATATTACACTTCACATGTTTGGCTCTCTTGTTTGATATATATATATATATATATATATATATATATATATATATATATATATATATATATATATATATATATATGAATATATAAAATTCCAGTTCCTCAGATATTTGCCGAAGTAGTATTGCGAATACCAACCAGCATTAAATTTCCCAAAATTCGGGAAATTTTCCGAGTATTGGCAATACTGCTCGCTCTTTACCTGACCTAACGTCAAAAACAAAAACAGCTGATCAACGAATTTTAACGAATTTCGATTCCTGAGAGCTGCTAGAGTTCTTTGTGTTCGTGTATGAAATTAATTAACTATGTTTGTGATTTACACAACTGAAACAGTTTTTTCATGACGCAGTAGAAACCATAAATTGTCATCAATCTAACATCTTGAAAATGGTTCAAAATTCAAATAAACGTTAGGAAGAAGTCTATTTTCAAGGTTATTTCACACGATTTCATCAAGTTTTACTAAATACCAGTGTAAGTAACAATTATTTCACTAGATATATTTCTGTTGAAAAACATATACAGCGTTGTTTCAATGTATCTGTGCTCATTAGAAACGAATTACAACTAACTTGAGTTTCTAATTTTCCCTATCTCCTCGGATTGATTCAATGCCTAATATTCCACAAATGTGTATTCTGATAAATTACGGTTTTGATCTGACCGGTTCGGCAATCTACAGTCTGCAGAAATAGGGTTCTGATTATTTAATTTTATGCTGATTTACAATTCTGACAGTTTTTTTGTGGAATAAAACATTTTTCAAAATATCACTGTACTGAAAATGTATGTAGACCCCCATATTTTCTCCACCTAAATCCCAATTAGAAATCAAAGCGCGACGCCCTCGAATACTTTCAGATATACGGACGTAAAAATACCTTCGTCTTTTCATGAGAACAATGCACAAATATTCATTCATATGCTCTCGAACAAAAAACAACAGCTTCACCCTGAAATTCATTCTTCTTCAACAGGTACACAAAATATACACCTGTTGGCATATAACACAAACATATTTGTGTTTGTATACATGGAGAGCCGGTATGATACATCTACAAAAGAACTGAAGTTATTATAGGCTATTATGTTTGTATTTATGGTAGATGAAAATCTGATATCAAAATTGCCCCTGTAAGATTATTTTGGGGACATATCTCCAAAAGTATTCGAGTGCTTCTCGTTTCAGCTTCTGATTCGTGTTCAGGGGGTGAAAATACCTAGAAGAGCCACCAAACGGCAAGTCTCTAGGAGCGAAGTTCAAACTTTTGGATATTCACTACTTGAAGCGAGATTTTAGTGACTTTGGCACGTTCATTGTGAAACATATCGATGGCCGCAGTAGAACGTAACCTTCATAAGGTAAATTGTATCTTTCGTGTCCCAGTTCTGAAAGCAACATAAAGTGAAAGAGTAAATAAAAACTCTCTCTTGTCGTTCGAATACCGACAAATATGTTCGACTCCTGGTATACGAACATCCTATACACTGCGCCAAATTTTATAAAACAAGTGATATGTGATTTTCATCATTCGAATAACACTTCGCCAAGCCATCAGAATCAAAAGACTGTCTGAGATGATATCCTCGAAGTGAATGTATCGCTGAAATGCCTACATGAAAAGTCAAACTGAACACGTTTGGTTTTGAGAGATGAACTCGTGTAAATTGGAGAATTTTCCCCGATATTAAGAAGTACTTGTTATTCAGTACTACGTGCAAGTAGCTAGTTAGTAGAGTAAAATTAGTTCGAGGTACACACGTGTCTGCCTTTTGTTCGCCCATTGATAAAAAAAAGGTGTCCACCTGCATTAAAACCTATTGTGATGAACTTCGCAGTTTAATAATTGAAGTTAAATATATAATAAGTTATATAGAGTTAATAGTATATGAATAAGGGTGTGTTTGATTGGCTGAGGGTCGAAATACGTTAATAGGTTATCAGTACTGAAGTGACTGAGTTCCTAGAAGGGGAATGTATCATTCAGTGGACAGTGGAATGTTCCTAAATTTGATTAAAACCACATAACTCTTTCTTTCGAACCTTCACCAAGAAATTCATTGGATAACTTTGTGTAGCTTCTTTGGAATACGAGCAGCATTTCTAGCCAATATTTTTCCTGAACCAAAGAAAGATAGGCTAACCAAGATACTTATTCTGAAAGTCTGGTAGAAATACTTCGACCTGGAAAAGCAACTGACAATTGATTCATATGAAAGTAACAGTTATGTCCAGATTGGGGAGAGCAAGTGTAAGTGCTCAAAACAAGCGTATATTTCATCCTACCATCAATGATCTAACCTCTATAGATATGTATCAGATCGAATGTAGGATTTGGACATATCTCCTAGTTTTTTCAAGCTCTCTGCGTCGTTTTCATACAGTGAGACTTCACCATGTTGGTGGTACCGTTCGAACTTTTCAATGACACCGGGAGCATATCTCACATTTTATTGGGCGAATCAACATTATACATACAGATTGTGAGAACCTTTTGAAAATTCAAGGATACTTTCAATAAAATACCATCAGTAAACTAGAGGATTCTATGAAAAAATTGATTTATTCCATTGGCCATGTCGGTAAGAGTAAGGGTAGGTACTGATGAAGAATTAGTTTCTTCAATGCGAATGATGGATGTTAGAAATATTCCGATTGTCAGCAAATCGAGCACACCCTTTCAATAACCTTGACGTGGGTATAAAAAAGCGTTCGTTTTATATATCCGAATGTGCGACCGGCGTGCGATATTGGACTAGGTCATTCAGAGGATGTTGAAAGTTTCGTGTCCTATTCTTGCATACATCCACTGGATACTAGCACCGTACCGATATCGAGCAACGCCCTGTCGATGTTCGCCGTGTTATGGACGTCATGTACACTGCTAATAGCTGTAGGTTTTTCCAAATTTCCATTTTCTCGAGGTACCACCCCAACGACGTTATTTACGCAACTGGATTTGTACTTCAAAACATGTCAAATCGGTTAGAAAACTACGAAGGCGTAGAAGGGCCAACAACAAAATATTTTTTTAAACATTTGGAATTGTCACTTTGAAGTGACAATTGTCAGTTCGAAGTAACAATTGTCACTTCAAAGTGACAATTGTCAGTTCAAAGTGACAATTGTCACTTCAAAGTGACAATTGTCAGTTCAAAGTGACAATTGTCACTTCCAATTGACAATTGTCACTTCAAAATGGAAATTCCAGATGTTTTTAGAAGTGACAATTGTCACTTTGAAGTGACAATTGTCACTTACAAAATCATATTGAATTGCCACTTTGAACAGACAATTGTCACTTTGAAGTGACAATTGTCAGTTCAAAGTGATAATTGTCACTTCGAAGTGACAATTGTCAGTTCGAAGTGACAATTGTTACTTCAAAGTGACAATTGTCAGTTCAAAGTGACAATTGTCACTTCAAAGTGACAATTGTCAGCTCAAAGTGACAATTGTCACTTCCAATTGACAATTGTCACTTCAAAATGGCAATTCCAGGTGTTTTTAGAAGTGACAATTGTCACTCCGAAGTGACAATTGTCAGTTCAAAGTGACAATTCCAAATGTTTTTGAAAAATATTTTGTTGTTGGCCCTTCTACGCCTTCGTAGAAAACATATCCATGCAACTATCAAAGTATCAGGGATCCAAATTCACCGGTAGGAATGAGTTCGCTTTGACTCTTCTCCGGATTCATATGACCAGTCCAGTGTTCTTGTTCGTTGTAGCGGGGAATTCCATTTCTTGGTTCTTCTTTGCATCTTCTACAATAATCTGGTATGGTTATTTCTCTGAAGAAATATTTGTTTCCTATATATTATTACTATTAGAAGCATCGCCATTTTGATTATTTAAAATTTGTAGATACTATCAGGGCGAGGGATTGGAAGTTGTTTATAAGTGGCATTTGGACAGTATTTCACGGTTATTTTCGAGGAAATTATGTGACTGGTAAGAACATGTGGTAAAATTTCGTGAGGTGAGATATAGTACTCAATGAGCTTATAGGCCATGTGGGGAAATATGAAATGTTCATGTTTCAAAGGCCGACAAATTCCTCTATGCAAGTTTGAGCATATAGAAGTGTTTATTACATACAAATAACCTCGTAAATAAGTTTGTGATGCTCATGAGAAAAGTAAAGTGACTATTCAATAAAGTGCTGTATGAGATCTATTTCACCGATGAAGTAATAAAAAAGTTCGAAGAATGTTATATCGCCTTTCTCTGGTGACAGAGATGGGGTTGGATAACATCCAAGAATATTTTAAATTAAAGCAAAACGCGATAAACAGAAGAATGGAGATAATAAGAGAAACAAGTGATTTGAACATTGAATAAGTTATAACAAATGTTATTATTTTTTATACCCCTCTGTGATCTGTTCCCCAACTAAATTCGTCAACAAATTTCCACGTTTAACAAACATATCTTCGATTAAATTGGTGTTTCCACTTATTTCTGAAAATTCAATTGAAAATACGAAAATTGTATACGTTATGTTTAATTCTTTATCGGTAATTTTAATTTCCATTACCTCCTTCAATTTTTTTAACTTATTCTACTTCAATTTCCAAATCTTATCGACTGTTGTCATTATTCGATTGATTGAACTCTTGTTTTATTACTTCATTGGTGAAATAGTGAACCGTGATAAGATTACAACGATAAAACACTATAATTAAATATTTCACGTAGTACTTCATTGAATGGTAAAACTATAATTTTCAAGTAAACATCACCGACATTTCTGATAGTGGTGATCGAATACTATAACTCAACATTTTCATTTTTCCAAATTCGTCAACGCGTTCGAAATAAAAAGGTTTTGCACACACTGCAAGGTAATTTCTTGGCCTATCAGAAACTTGTACACTAATTTGCTTCGTTTGAACGTAATCAGATTTTATGTTTAAGGGAAAAACCATTGTACGACTATAGTTTTCTTCAAGATTATAACATTCAGATAAACCCTGTATAGTAGATATACATATATATTCATTGAATCAGTCTGAATGAACTCAATCGAATATCTTTGTCCATTAGGATCTTGTACTTAAAAATAATTCACAAGAAACTCGTCATTTTGTTTGATAAATATGATATCTCCAATGAACTTCAGATTCGCATGTTGATGACTCTAAGGAATCTTTATCAGACTATTTTATCCAGTATTCACTTCTAGCGAAAGATCTAAAGGGGCCCATACATTATCAAACAAATTGCGCAACACATGATGTTGCGCAACAATTTGCTAATGTATGGCAGTGTTTGATGTGTTGCGCAACTGTTCGATAAGTTTCAAGAATGTTTGTGCAACGCGTTGTGTTGTGTATGTGCGTGTTGCGCTTCAATGTGCAATATTTTTCAGTTGAATAGCTCTTGAGGACATGATCGTTTCTCAACAATGCACAACTTGTAACTAAAGTTTGATCAAAATTTCACAAAGTGTACGGGTGATGCAGTTGTGCAACGCAACGTTGCGCATCGCTGGGTTGCGCAATATGTTTGATAATGTATGGGCCCTTTAAGATAGAACTTTCGAAAGCTAATCCACTAGTTTCATTTATGTTCAGTGTTAGGAAATTGAAGTCCCCACAAATCTTCACTTTGCTCATATTTGCACACATCCTGGCATGTAGCCTGACTTTTTCTTGCCGAAATATCTTTGTATCGTCATATAATATCAGTCGTATGATAGAAGACAAAACTGGACCTAGTACAGAACCTCGAGTTACACCACATTTCAGGAAGGCTTGCGAAAATTTCAGTGAAAATGTCATCTTACCCGTAGGCTTTTTCATTCTTGATATTATCTCATTTAGCTCGTTTTAATTTGTGTTGTACAATGGAAATATAATATATGCACTCGACTCTCCAAGAGATCATAGTGGTTCATGACTTGGTTTAATCCACCTGTTGAGTTTTTCATATATGGAATAGAAATAATTGTTTAAAATACGTTAATTATTGATCAACTTCCTTTGGCCTTGTTGCCTGCTTCAGCTGTTCTTTTATCTCAATGAATCACATCAGTGAATCCAGTAACCCTATATCTTCAGATGGAATTTGTATTTGAATTTTTTGTTCGGGCAATGTTATCTCAATCTTTTTTACATCGTTTCATGGAATACTTTGAACGCACTGATATCGCATTTTTTTTCAGATTTCCCACAAAAACGAAACCGCTTCTAATGAAAGACCAGCCTAAATTCAAATATGCCACTAAGTTCCTCCATTTCAGTTCACAAACGATTTGAGACCAACAACACAATATCCCACGGTGAATCTGTGTCTCGTAATAGTAAACAGAACATTTCGATCAAGGCGAGAACTTCAATATTCGTTCTATGCTTTAGGCTATGAAAACTTCCAGGAAGTATTCGAGAACTCCAACTGCCAGTTCTCACGTTCTCAGAAACGTTGTTTTGATTGTTTTGAGGGATTTACTACGACTTTGATATTAGCGGTTGATTCTGGAGATGAAGGAGCATCGTTGTAATCGTGATTCTCTAGGAATAGTGAAAGTGCTTTCGGTTAAAATCGATGTAATAGCCTTCACTTTTCGATAAATAGATGTGACTGTGATGTCACAATGTGGCATGCGATTCGTATGACGCCATGTCATCTCGATGTCGCAGCGATGTCATTTTGTCCCACTCATGTCCCATCCATGCGACATCCCTGTTACAAATTTTGCTATGTAAGGACTATGTTCTTTTGTGATGTATCCTTGGCAACATCGCAAAAACATGTACCCGTGTCATGAAGTAGAATAGTTTCCACCATTTGCTAGCTAATGACTGAATGAAAAATCGAAAGGCTTATTTTTTTTAACAACTTAATTAATATTGAAAACGAAACCTAGATATGATAGAACAGTCTATATAATATTATTCTTAAAATCATTTCCCACATGCGGAGGGTAAGGAAAGAAGCAGAATTCGATACTGAAAGCGCCATTTGTTTTACAGAAATCAGCTTCTCAAATCTGGGCTTTGTAATCTATATAGTTACATTTGTATCATTTCCAAGTTCCAGGCAATTTTTCCAGTTGATTTCATACCTGCAAATTTTACATCTCCTTCTTGTGAACTGCTTTCAAAGTATCAAAGTGTTCGGAAATATCAGCAAGAAGGCCAGAGGATTGAAGAATAGGTCTGGATATTCCGATTTTCTTGTCTTGTAGGTACATGGAAAGTGCTGCTCTCAGCTGGAAAACGTTTTCCATTACCACCCACGAAAGCCATCTTACTTTCATATAAAACAACTATGCATCTATAGATCTTTCTGAAAATGCAAGTTTATAATGCTTTCTCTTTTATGGTGTTCATCACTTATTATTTTGAAAAGTAATCCCTTTCAGATTGTAACGATTTCGATGCGAGAGCTTGCCAATTTAAATAACCGTATATTATGTAGCATTTGGCTTCAACTCTTGTGATACGACAAAAAGGCCACTTTGATGTCTCGTTATTGCTTCGACATTGTCGATGCATAGAGCAAAGCATTTATCGCACACAATTTCGTGTCGAATAAATATGTTCCCTTAGAATTGCTTCATAATGCATTGGAAATTAAAATATATTCTAAGCACAGTTGAAAATATATGTGTATTCGTCCATCTGTATTTCTTAATATTTTCAAGAACATCCATTCGAATATCTTCCGCCATATCGCGTATCTTTCTTTGAATTAACGGAGAGAAGTATTTGCTTGTCACCAATCATTATGTGGACCATATCAGCAGCTGTCGGTAAAGTCAAGATACCTGTCGCATCACTATCTACTTCTCTTTGTATATGTTTGTCACAATAATTACATCCCAACGTAACTTCTTCTTTACATTGCAGATGAGTAACAATAGTGATATCGCAGTGGTACCTCATTGTGACATCTCATAGATATCATGCCACAGATGTGTTTGCTGGATAGAGTGTAGATCAAAGTTATTTTGCACCGTTCTACAATTCCGGTAATTCTCAAAGAGTAACAAAAGAGTCCGATGTTTATACTGCTTCTTATCGTTCAATCGGACAAAGTGGACTGGATCGACATGTGTCATTCCAAATGAAATATGCGTCGATCAATAAAAACTGTGTTTGCAGCAATAGGAAGGGTAATTAGGCGTGGCTATAGTATTATCCTTACCACTGGTCATAAAGCTATTTTTATTACTTTTTCACGCCTTTTTCATGTTTTCAAACAAATCAACCACGTTCTACTGACTGACTGAGAAACGATACTGCTTGTATACGTAAAATGAATTTCAATTTAAAGTTGAATTTCGAACACAAGGTATAGTAAAGTGTCTTTCCCGGTATAAATCCAGTTGGAGGAATTTTTAATAATAGTATTATTCTTTAATAATTTTCAATGTTGCTACTACTGAGTACATGTCGTCCACTATCCTACTTTTATATCATGTACTTATTTATACTGATTTATATTTGAAAAACTTCGAACTATTCATCATCTTGACAAATACCGAGTATGAGTGAAACGGATAACTAACCTGATAATTATAACAATAATGTTGTTTAATTAATGATGTATTAATTAACAATAGAGTTTAATACCATTTTAATAAAGAAATTCTTTGGGCATTTTTTGGATTAGTGATTATGAATCACATATGTTTTCTTTTCGCAGGGAAGTTGTTTTGGGCTACATTGATATGAATATGCTATAAGACGACCACGTGCTTTTTTATTTGAGTTTAGTATTACTACTTCTTGAACAAACGAATGAAGCGACCAAATAGTCTAGAACCCCATTCTTAATTAGACTAATATTGCAGAGACGTGTACCCGATTTAGAATCGAAATAAAGTACCTAATGTTATCCTATTCCTTGGCTTCATTCATTTTCAATTTCGCAATAAAGTTATGCTCAACATATATGCGTTTCTTTGGCCATATCTTCAGGATTACATGGTCATGGATTGTGCCTTTTGGATCTAGTGTTGAAGCATGCAACAAACGGTGTTCGATCGCGCAACAGACCTACTACTATCCAATAATGCGTAACAAGAATGGGTAAAAGAGAGTTTTGTGATTTTTTAAATATATTTTGAAATATCAATTGATGTTATTTTGATCTAAAAATTCGAGATGTCGGCTCAAAACTAAATATATTTCTTGTCAAAAATAATCATGGAATTAAAGTCAATGTGAGAGAACGTTCGAATCAATCTGGTCAAAAACTATTTGGTTTAGTGACATGTTTTCTGGATTTCTATAGCCAAATTGAGCACATATAATCTAAGAAGTCTGCACGTTCAACATGCAATCCAAAAGGACTCTATACACAGGAGTATAAATGAAAAAAACTTGTTTATTAAAGAAATCATAATCGTATGATAACTTGAGATGTGACGGTTGATATCGAGATCAGTATATCTGTCACTTCCTTTTTTACAGCCATGAGATACAATATATTTATAATGTGTCATTCGATTCAGAGTTCCAAACTGTAGTAGAGTATCTGATTGCAAATAAAGAAATTTTTGAAAGGTTGTCTTTTATTTTCAATTCAATCTACCAAAAAACAATCACATTCATGCAAAATCCTACAGATGAATAATCGGGCCCATCAACCAAAATCGAATTGCTGAACATTTTCAGCAAGCTTTTCCTTGTGAATATAAGTTACAGATCCCATTGTTTGATGGTCGCAGAAAGACGACATCTTATTTCCGTAGTAAACATTACAGTTTGATCTTACATTTCCGATTTCTCAGTCAACTGTTCTATTCGAGTTTACATTTGAAATCATCTCATGGTTGGTTTGTGCAACGTTAACTAATAAATACCCCTAAATCTAATAACATGTCATAACGTCATAACGTGTGCCGTTTTTGGAATCGCTATCATTATTAGAACTGAGAATGTAAACTACAAAGTTACCCCTCTTTCAATCGGGAACAAAAGAAGGATCGACTACAATTGAAGAAATAGAGAAGTGGAACACTTGAAATCACAATTCAAATGTCTTTCTTTCAATAACCTGCTCATCAATATGATCCATTTATAATAAGTACCTTCTACCTGATTTGGAATATGAATCCAATTCATAGAACTAACTTCAAGACTGCTCTGTAATGTTCCTTGGTAGCCCTTGGAAACATTAAAAGCTTGTGAGGAGGAAAGAAAATAAATTATACGCTAATTGAAATGTATGCCAAAAACCACGGGAACCGAAATAATTGGATAAATAATGAACCTCGATTGATAGCATCATCTTGAGGTTCTTGAGCTGAAATATTTGTTTTATATCATTATACCATGTGGGCACTATTAGATTCCAGAATATGTATCCATTATTCAAATTATGTGATTTGTCATTTTTTTATTCAATTGAGGAGATGTTCAACTTAATTTTATTCTATATACTTTGAACAATGGTTTCAGGGATACCTACTACACCTTTGCATTGCTCTTGTGAACCTAAAATCTACTCAACAATAATAATTTGCATCATTCAAAGATGATCCGAGATTATCTCTCAAGTGTTTTTTTCGGGGGAGGGGAAGGATTATTATTTTCCATCGAATAATTTTACGAATAACCGAACCAGAAACGTACCAATTTTGGGAGGATCTTGCTTGGGTGGATCCGTCGGATGCCACTGTGCTCAAATAATATCTCTTCAAATTAATAAGTTCATAAGTCACCAAAATATAACGTGTTATGAATCATACAGAAAGATTCCCCATAATCATCGAAAGCATTCATATCACTCTTTCTTTCCAAATTTGCAAAAAAAAAAACCAATTTTAAAACCAAATAATCGGGTTTAAAATTTAAAAAAAAATTAAACGATTCATCATAATACTTATAATAAACTATCTGTGTCTGGCTTGCACCCGTATCAACATTTTGTCACAATTTATCATTGTTTCCTGAGCCTACGATAAATGTTTTTCAGTGATTCTCAAAATGTTGATATTTTCATTGGTTCAACACTGTAAAAAATATGAATTTGTTTAACCAACAGAAAAAGAAATTAAATTCGTTTAATAATTCTGTCAACTTTACATCATCAAAATTGTCATTATATCAGACATTATGTCGAAAGGTCGGTGGATCGGCGTGTTAGGTGACTTAGTAGTCTCTAGCGCTGATATGAGGCCGGTGGTGGAAGCTGGTTCGAGCCTGGCCCAGGCCCCAAGTATATTACTAATATAACTATTGCCATTCATTGGACTCATTTGGAAATTTGAAGGGCATAGGTGTAATAGTCAAAGATCCCAGAGCCGCCAGACCTACGTTATTTTAGCAAAGTTGAAATTTTGAGAATGAATAGTGTGATATGTAGTTAAGAACGTACTTATGCGTACTTGCTAGTTTGAAAGCAGGTACAAAATGTAGATACTTGAAAACCTTAGTCGCCTACGTCAAAGTATGATAGCTGGGTTTTATATGTTTCACAGAATATTGTTAAAAACCAACATTCATTATTGCCAGATACTTTCCGTGTGCCTTGACTGCTGTCAGACGCTTGAAAGTTCATGAACAAATTAGGTAAACTACGTCATATTAGCAAGCTTCAATTTGGGCTACTATATCAAAACATTTCACGAGAGCTAGACCAAAATAAACAAAACATCACCCCAGTCACTCGCACTCATGCACATGAATATTGCCCTCGCGCTCATACTCACAGCGGAACCTTTATCGTGTCTGGGGAAATGTTTACCCGATTTTTTACGAAATTTAAAGCGTCTGGCAGAAGCTGAGGCTCACGGAAAGTGTCTGGCAATAACGAATGTTGGTTTTTAACAATAATCTGTGAAACATATATAGAAACCAGCTATCATACTTTAACGTAGGTGAGTGAGGTTTTTATGTTTTTGTACCTTTTATACCTGCTACCTGCAAAAGGGCCCCACTTTCAAGCTAGCAAGGACGCGCATGTCTCAACTACATATTACACTATTTATTCACTCTCAAAATTTCAGCTCTGCTAAAATGACGTGAGTCTGGCGGTTCTGGGATCTTATTACTCTATAATGTAAGTTGCTCATCTACCAAACCTAGTTCGCAGCGCTAGGAGTAATACTAATTATGTTTGTTCGGCGCCATCTCATACAGAAAAAAAAGTTGAGAGGTGTCAAGGGACACCCGGATGGAACGGAGTTCCTTTCGATTAATTATTGAAGGAATTGTAATTTTTTTTTTTTTTAAGTTATAATAATATATTTTTTATTATTAACAAATATAATGTAATATAAACTCAATCAGTAGGCTCAATTTTAGTACATACGCATTGATATTGTAATATTAAAATATAATTTGCTTTTAAATTTATCAAAGTTATGACGCGTACACTTGCTAAACACACAATAATGGAGAGATTATAACGCGTATGACTTGGTTAGCACAATCGTAAAGAGAGGTTATAATGCGTACTTGCTAAAAATACATAAGCATTTATTATTGTCTGTATAAAAATCTCTACTTACCTAACTCCATCAGCAATATCCGGAACTTGTGCAGAAACACTGTCAGGATTCATTATTGTTATTATTTTTTATTATTTATTATGTACAAAAAACCTGTATACACTCAACAAAAATAATCGTCGCGACACCACACTGTTCAATGCGAAATAGAAAGACAAAACGAAAATAACTGGCTTGCTTTCTATGAGAGAGAGAGAGAGAGAGAGAGAGAGAGAGAGAGAGAGACAGACAAAGTAACACGCGCACGCCGCACGGCTTACAATTACAGCAAAAAGTGTCGTTACAACTTTTGGTCTTAATTTATTCCGTCTAGCCCCCTTTCGCAATGCGCGATAAGGAACTTCGTTCCAAAAAAGGTTCCGGTGATAGAGTCTACATAAGAAACATAGTCATCTTTAAAAAATGGTCGTCACAGATGAAACAATGGTCGCCATCTATTATGACAAATAAAGCGACGCAAGACAATGAATCAGAGGATAAAAAGTGAAAGGAGGGAAATGTAAGCATACAGAGTATCATCGAAAAGGTGTTCACATTAAAAAACATCGTCATCTTGGAAAAATGGGCGTTACAGAAAAAACCAGAGAAGACAGACTCTCTTCGAAAAGGTGTTTATAGTGAATAAAACGGGTAATGGTAAAATATATGGGTCCAAGAGGGAATTTCACAAAAAATCCACAGATGGTGTAAAACAGTACAGCAATCTTTTTTTTGCGCGGAAAAGACAGTTTCAGAAAATATGGTCCCTCGAAGGTTCATAAAGTGCAGTTTTTGCAACGTCACTGCAGGAGACTACTATACTATAAACTATACTTTTTCCAACAAAACACTAACTGCACACTCATTCAATATTTCACCCAATCATTTTCAATAATTTCACGAAAAAACATATCTTATTTCCCCTTTAATTTTTCATAATGATTGTTGAAAGACGAACGGTGTTAGTACTTGTCTTTTTGTTGACAGATGCCATGTTGCCTATTTCTCCAGAGATCGACAATAATTATTCATATTGCAGATGAAGATGAACGTAACGAACCGGAAGGAGAATATTGAAAGAGGAATACAAATGGCCTTCTTGGGACCACTGGAAAATTACCGCTAGCTAAAGTGACTTCGTTAGGTTAATTATCTTGCGATCACTTGTGGCATGTTTGGCTCCCACGGCAGAATTTTCATCCTTTCCTGTAGTACAGGTAAATTGGCTTCGGTTTGAGATTCCGAGAAAGAATAATTAGGCGCAGTATGGAGCCTATAGAAGTCTTTGAAATGTTAAGTGAAAAAGGGAAGCCGATGTTAGTTGTAAATAATCATAAATATTATTTTCATAAAATGTTATCCAGGGAATTAAAACGTTGGCAGTGTGCGCATGGCGGTTGCAAGTCATATCTAAAGATGGAGACTTGAAATAATATGATAATCGAACATAGTGACGAGCACAAGCCCCAAGGCACCTCTGTATCCATTTTAAATCGCCAAAAACTTAGCAATTTCATAAAAAAATGCGCGATGTATGCAAGAAACCAATGAAACTACTACACGCAGGATTAAATAACAAAAATGTTAATACCTTAACATTGAGCGACGTGCATTTAATAAGGAAAAACATGTACAACAGCAAAAATAAGGTGTTGCGAAAACTACTTTGCAGGAAGTGCTGGACGTATTAAACATCATGACCAATGAAGATGAACAATTTTTGTTGAGAATTAATACTATATGGTATTTTCTTGTGTAACAAATCTGATGTTTTTGTGTCGATGGAACATTCAAATGTTGCCCAACTTTTTTATCAACTCTTTACGATTCATGGTCTGGAAAATGAACATTATATTCCTTCAGTTTTTGTTTTGTTACCAAATAAGCAAACCAATTCATACGCAAAGTATTGAGATGCATTAAGGAGGAATGTTTAAAACTGAAACTCAACTCTAACCCTACAATTTTCTATACGGATATCGAGAAGGCGATTCACAATGCTGCCCGTATTGTTTATTCAACTACCGACTTAAAAGGTAATCGATTTCAACTGGGTCAGTCTTAATAAGTTGCATTTTGTATTTTCCTCGGAAATTTATTGTAACCTCTATTTTTGCTAGCAATATACCGTGTCCTGATACAATTGTGTTAATCATTACAGATGGCGTAAAAGTCAAAAGCTAGGGTTAGCGACAGCATATTCGACCGATTCGGAAGTCTAAAAATATTTCAAATACGTGTTTGGATTCCAGCGCAGAAATTTTACCGAATGAAGCTACGGAGCAAACATTCGCAGACTATCTGGGGACACCTACAATAAGTATTGAACAGTATTCAAATTGACACCTACCCAAAAATAAGAAAATATCGCAAGACAAGAATACATAGAAGGGAAAATGTTGAAAAGGGAAACATTCTCAATTGAATATTGATAGAAAGATTTTTCTGTAAATTGAAAAATCCACGATTAAAATGAAGTTATTTTTTTTTTGTGAATGTCTAACAGAAAACAACTACTTTCCCTGCTAAAGCCACACTGGACATTGAACTACATCTGATAGATATTCTGAAAAGGCCATCAAAAGAAAAAAATTGAAATAAAAAATTTGCATTTTTATTCAGATAGTTATTTGATTTTCTATTCCAGTCTTAATTAGGAACTCATAAAGATGAATGAGGCAAAGAAGAATGTTTTCCAAAAGAGAGTACTCAACAGAAATCATTCGTAACATTGACGCAGGAGAGACATCGTATTCACTAGGTCTTCAATACATTTTTGTCGACGAAAATCTATTTCACGCTTCCACGATCATCAGGAAGACCGGAAGAAATGCAAAACACATTTTCAAGAAGCAATCTCACTCTGCAAAGATGGAAAAAGTTAGAATCATTTCTTTAGGAGAGACACTTTGAAATTAGTGTTTTCTGACATTGAAACCTGTATGATAGATTGATTTGTTGAAAATATAAACAGGATGTTCATAAAATCGGATGTGGAATCATCTGCGACTGAAAGATGAACTTTAGTCACTATCTTCCATCGTCAAGATAACCTCTTGTGGGGTATTCATGTTGAAAAGGGAAACATTTTCAATTGAATATTGATAGAAAGATTTTTCTGTGAATTGAAAAATCCACGATTAAAATGAAGCTATTTTTTGTGAATGTCTAACAGAAAACAACTACTTCCCCGGATAAAGCCACGCTGGACATTGAACTACATCTGATAGATATTCTGAAAAGGCCCTAACTCAAAAGAAAAAATCTGTTATTAAAACAACATGTTATAATTATTTTTTTTGAGTTTGGGAAATATATGCCATACAGATATGGCCCAATTATAAAATAGATTTCAATTTTAGGTTTATATATATTTAACTTTTTCTGCAATATTTTTTTATTCTGTAATATTTTATTTTGTGTGTGATAATTATTATTTGATTAGAAAATATATTTTGTACAATTATTCTGTGCTCCGCTTCTACCTGCATAACAAGAAAAGCTTTAATCCGCCTAATCGTGGTGGACACACTATGGCTATGTCATGGGAGCTAACTAGTACATCGTTATTAGGGATTACTTGAACGCGGGAGCCAACTAGTGTGCGCCCAATTGGATAGTAATATCTATCAAAATAAGTCAGATTCTGTCCCCTTCTTTTACCTGAAGTGATTGGTTTGGCGTGTCTCGAACAGGTCTACAGGAAAACCCACGCCAAACAACAAAGTAATCTCCTAATGTCACTTCGTTTCTGAAGAGGCATCAATACCACTGAGAAACGATTATAAATCTGGAAAACCTAATGATGAATATTTCATTATAATGTTTTCAACACTCCATCGAGTATGGGCTAGATTATAAAATTTTCAATGAGACATTTTGAAAATTGCGATTCCAGTTATCGGATAATTTGAGTGAGAAAATATAATTTTTACATAACTACAATTTTCAAATATATTATACCTATCTTGACATGTTTTTTGGGTAACCTTCCACAGTCTGAAAATGAAAATATAATCAGGAAAATATATACAAGTGTAGAAAGGGCAAACTAATTAGTTCACCCCGATGAGTTATTGCGTTCACCAAATTATATTTCCTATAGAAAAATGATTCGATTTGTCAGTGACTTCTCGTTCCCTGAATATGCCTATAAAAAATAGTAAAAATTCAAAAGATACTTCTCTATATAGTTTTTGATTGACGTTTCGGGGACTATATCTGCCCCCGTTCTCAAAATCTTCTAAATCTCCTTTAATTGTTTTATAATTTGGATTTTTTGCTCGCAGAGTCTTTTTTGCTGTTTCAACTGACGGATCTCAATTGACATCCGTCAGTTGAAAAAGCAAAAAATCCAAATTATAAAACAATTAAAGGAGATTTAGAAGATTTTGAGAACGGGGGCAGATATAGTCCCCGAAACGTCAAGCAAAAACTATATAGAGAAGTATCTTTTGAATTTTTTAAAAATTGTTTTGATAGGCAAATTCAGGAAACGGCAAGTTATTGACAAATTGAATCATTTTTCCATAGGGAATATAATTTGGTGAACGCAATAACTTATCGGGGTGAACTAATCAGTTTGCCCTTTCTACACTTGTATAGATTTTCCTGATTATATTTTCATTTTCAGACTGTGGAAGGTTACCCAAAAAACATGTCAAGCAACGTTGTTCCTCCACAAAAAACCACATTCATTCAATCTTATACCTTATTTGAATGGCATTTTTCCCAGAATTTTTCAATAATCGGCCAGTTTCAGGCTACCCCCCTTATTATCTACTTCTAGTGTATTTCAGTCGTATCGCAACACTCCACTATGTAATATAGTTTCATTGAGTTATGGTCTAGACAAATACAAAAATATCGAAGATGCCTACGCACGAGCTACCTATTGCTCTTAAGTAGCTTTTAAAATATGACACCCTAAAGGGGCCTACAGAACAGACGTGCCAATTTATCGGATCCGATATCGGAGGGCCGACTAAATAATTGCGTTCCCGGTTGTCGGGAGGCCCAACCTTTTCTCCCTTTTGGTTGGTACGTGTGTAGCACGATCGAACCTATCGGCACACGATTTCCTTTCCCTTTGCATTTCATTTAACTTATTTGTTCTCGTTTTTCGTTTTTTTTTTTTTTTTTTTTTCTGGTTCCCACGAAAAGGGATATCCTGTAATGTTCAGAGAACCAAGGGAAAGAAGGTAGGAGTTGGTGTTCTTCTTAAATTTCTGGAGGTTTTATGCCTCGGGGAACACCTCCCTAGGCAATGAGTTCCAAAGCCTCGCTGTTCGTTGGATGAACGAGTCTTTGGAAAGTGATGTTCTGCAGGTCTCCAAAGTGACCACGAAGGGGTGTGATGACTGAACTTGACGGGTTGGTCTCGAAGAGACTGCCAAAGCAGGAACGATTGTTGATATTTCAGAAGAGCATCGCCCATGAAAATATCTATAAAATAGAGACAAATCGCCAACTTTTCTACGGTGTTCCAGACAAGTGAGCGAGTTTGTAAGCGAGGCATCACCGACGAGACGAATTGCCCTTTTTTGGACAGAATCCAATAGCCTCAGGATATGTTTAGGTGCCGCGCTCCAAATATGGGAACGGTATTCCAGGACAGGTCGGATCTGTGCCTTATAGCTCATAAGCAGCTGAGTGGGGGTGAAATAGCTCTTGGCACGAAACAAAAAACCAAGTTTTTGGGATGCACTTTGGCAATGGACCTCACGTGATTTTCCCAGGAAAGGTTATTGCTGATAGTAATACCAAGCATCGATATGGATGACTTCAGTGATATGGTTACTCCTGACAAAGTTATGTTAGGCACAGTGAGATCGGCTTTTCTAGAGAAAAGACATGCTTGTGTTTTGTTTGCATTGAATTCTACCAAGTTATTAGATCCCCACTCGAGAATTGTTGCTAAGTCCATATTTATATTATTAACATTTCTTCCTCGTTCATTTCTGGTTTCACGGGCTGATATAGGGGCCCTGGAAGAGAAAGCGGTATGGAGGATACTATCATCGGCAAAGCTGTGTACTCGACATGAAGTTGCTTTCAACAGGTCGTTGATGTGAAGTAGAAATAGTGTTGGTGCGAGAATAGATCCTTGCGGAACACCAGCTTTATGAGTAGAGTGTCAGATGAAACTCCATCGAGCACTACATGGAGAGACCTGTTTGAGAGAAAACTAGCAAGCAGAGAACACAGCTGAGGGGGCAAGCCATAAGACGGAAGCTTGGCGAGGAGTCCCTGGTGCCAAACTCGATCGAACGCCTTGGAGATATCTAATGCCACAGCTAAAGTTTCTCCATACTTTTCAATAGATAGCTGCCATATATGTGAGACGTAAGCGAGCAGGTCACCAGTTGATCTCTGATGGCGATCTCGTGCAACTGTTTGTGTTATTGAACGACATGGAAATTAATGACGCCAAAGAATCGTAGTTTATGTAACAAGTAAGCAAAATGAGGTTTCAGCGAGCGATTCGCAATGTCCGCTAAATCCATTTCCGTACGTGTTGCATAAAATATTTTTTCGTAAAAATAAACAGAACAGAACGCCACACATATTTTCTCGTGTCCTTACAGATTTTTTCTTGCTACACTAGACATGAAATATTGTTCATCATATAAATAACTCCTATATTAAAAAATAAAGTTTTTTGTGTTTTTTCCATTTAATTTTTCATGGAAAATTGAGTTGTGGCGCATTTTTCTGAATATTATTTGAGACCACGTCTATAGACATTTTGAGAAAAATATTTGCTTCAAAAAAATATGTTCATCAACTCTTTTTCAAATCCCTATTCTCAATTTTGAAAACAAAAAAATGGAACAGAGGGTCCGCAAAATTCGTAAAAAACAGTATACCAAATTCCTATTGGTTTAGGTGCAAATTCCTGCAAACATCGGACATACACTTAAAGGCATATTTATTTTTATTTTCATAATTACTACTTCAGAATCGCTGGTAATTAAAGAGAAACTTCTGCATTATGATATACATTTTCAATTGCCATTCATACGGTAATGTAAAGAAGATATGCAAAAATGTAGCCAGCGATTGTTATTGTCAAATACTTGAACTATCAGTGTTTATTGTTCCTCAAATGAGTATTCCACAAGAGTATTTTGAGGAAGACGTGTGCTGTTACTACAAAATTTCAAATAATCTATAGTTTATTGCGTCTCCTAAAACGCTCTTAGGATTTCAATTATAAGTTTTCTGAGTGAACAAAAAGAGTCCACTAAAGTGTTGCCATGACGACTTCAAGTACAAGTCAGCTAAAGTAGCATTTTGGTCCGTCGAGGCATTAGCCAGGGAAGTAGTTGATGTATATTTGACCAACATACACCTATACAATAAGTTATATGTAGTCAGCTGTTTGGAAGAATGAGAAGTTTTTCATTTTTAATGAAATAACAGCTGGCTACTGATTTCATTCTGTCATGTATTATAAATAACTCAAAGTGAGTACCCTTCCTTCAGCGGTCACTGCTTTTATCCTATAATTGTGTACGCTATTTCAATGTATGATCTGATCATGCCGAAGAGCGCATTAAATATTTGTGGTGTCATACCTAAAGAAATAGAATTTCATCACATTCCAGAACAGCCACTAGCTGCATTTGGGAAACTTAGGCCACTCTAAGTACAATTGTCTTGCCCAAACTTCCCTATTTCTTCTTTCTTTTTGCACATCGCTGTTAGATCAATCCCAATTTTTGCTTTTTTCGACAGAGCAGAAACCATCCTCGCCAGTTCATGTATAACTAGTTACTGATAGCACTTGATCGGGAAGTTTGAAATCGAAATGTGTGAACAGTTGAGCCAATCATGCCCGACGTCGGGCCTCCCGATATCGGGTCCAATAAATCGTAACGTCTGTAGGGGCCTTGAGGCATATCTCTTTTTAAATGATAACACAGTAACATCTTCTTCTTGTCAGGAACTTCATGTGTTACATATGTTCTTCAAGACTACCAGTCGTCTTTTCATATGATGAAACAATCATCTTGTAGAGATAGACAATTACAATTTTATAATAGTATAGATACACAAAATTACCCTCAACGCAGCACAAAGAAATAAATTAAATGTTCAAAATGTGAACCTCCTGCAAATATGCATGCCTCTTCTATTTTTCTCATGGACTCACGTACTCTTTGGAAAATGCCGGGACGGTTTCTAATAGTTTCGCAAGAAACTATGATGCGATTTCTAAACTGCTCTCTAGTATGAATTGGTGTGCTGTAAACTAATGTTTCTAGATGACCCCACAGGAAATAATCTAAACTATTGAGGTCCGGAGACCTAGGTGGCCATGCCTGTGGTCCTCCGTGAGCTATCCAGCGATTATTGAAATTTTGTTTTAAATATTCGCGCGCCAGATCACCGAAGTGCGCTGGCGCCCCGTCGTGTATAAACCTCAGTCGATTTCTTACTAAAATGGAAACATCTTCCATCAAAATTGGGTCCAATTAAATAATCACCGCATATTCCAGCTCACACGTTAACGGAAAAATGCTCCTGGTGACGGGATTCCAAGATTGCATGTGGGTTTTCTCCAGCCCAAAAATGATTATTGTGGCAGTTTTGGATGGCGTTTCTGGAAAAATTGGCTTCATCGGTGAGTAAATAATGGATTTTCATACACTTTTTGAAGAAATCACTGGCAAAAGTTCTGTAATGGTGAGTCGCGCCTTGGATATGGTAGGGATATAATAAAAAGTCATAAAGAATTTTCCGAACAAGAATATATGAGATATTCAAATTGTTTCCAATTTTTCGTGTACTTAATCCGGGATCTTCCCCAATTGAATTCAAAACCATTACCTCAATTTTTTTATACGTACGTCAAACGAAAAAAAATGAGTAGACCAGATTTGCTGAGAAAGGAATGGGAATTTCAAAAATAATGTTTATTTCAAGAAAAAGCAGTGGTGTATCACTTTTCTCCTTAAAATGATTCCTTGCAAATCCCGCACGAACGCCACTGGTAAGAATAAAAAATTATTTTATACATCAGAAAATGCCTTTTGGTGCATAGAAGATGCGTACTGTGTTTCACAAAAATTACTAGGGTCATACCAAAGTTGTCATAAAAAAATCTAAAAACTTTAGTTTTTGTAGTCCATGTAGTTCAGAAGTTAAGACCTTCAGGACTTATGTACATATCAAGTTTTTCTCTCAAAACGGACCCAAGAATAACCTCCTTAGATATCATCATGTTATTAAGAAACACCCTGTATATTGATTTTTTCCGACTGGTATCTATGGATATCGAGTTCATTGTTGCAGCTATATCTATAATATAATAATAATAATAATAATTCCATCAACCAAACACATTACTGTGAGAATGTTGACAACAGCCAATGAAAAAAGCGAAAACCACATAAGGAAGATTCTCGACTGTGGGTTCGGTCCATTAGAGGTGGGATCAATTCAATATAATCACATAATGAAATAAAAATAACACCATCTCAAATCTGCTCATGGAAGAGAGCATACGGCTTCTCACTAACGACAGATTCATGAGATATCAATGTCACTCGAGAATCATTATACACGTGCCATGTGCCTGCATAAGGATATCTACAAAAAGCCATGTGGTATCCACTATGAATCATTCCACTGTGATGAACCAAAGCACATAGGTTATTTTGAAACGTAGCAATATTTTTTGCAGCAAAGCTATCTACATTAAATTTTTCAGCATTTCTTTTCGAAAGTAAAAATCGTTCAAAGTAAATAACTAATGTTTTCGGAAATTTTTTGATTGATTTTCCTTTGTCTGCAAATTGGGCAAGTTGGTATCTCGTTACCATCCAAGATTTCACCTCTAGTAAGAAATCCAATGTTATTGCCTGACTTGGTCAGTTAAAAGGGAAAGGTGCTAGAAAGAATAAAATGTGATGGAACAATGTCATCTGTGATCTCATATCTGAACAAAGATTAATTAGCTTTCTCATTAATATTCAATTTTTCATCAAATTCAAATTCAGTCAGAATCAGTTCAGTTTTTTCGTGCCTCCATTCAAGCCTTCATGGAGACTTTCCAGTAAGTATCTGAGAAGTTCTTGAGCGTCTTGTTGAAATTTGCAAATATGTGCATTTGACTTTCCGAAGAAGTTGTACTTATGAGACGAATTTCCTAACCAAAGTTCATTTCACTGAATTTCTTTTGCGGTAACTGATTCTGACATTCAAACCACCTATCTCATCTCATCCCTATGTTAAGATCACCCCTAATCATAACTATGGCGATTATATTGTTTATTTTTTTTAATTTACTTACCAATTGGAAATAAATGATTACCTTTATATTCCTAAGAGTAGCATTGAGCGATATGTTCGAGGTTGAGTGGAAGAGCAATTTCCATGGTGATTCGTCACTATTGAAATTGAACTCCGCCTTTAATTTTCTTCCAAAGTTAAATATGCTATATATTTTTACTTTTATTCTAATGACTGTACCGTTGAAAAGGAAGAAAATAATAAAGACGATATTATTATTATTATTATTATTATTTATTACCTCAGAGAGGGCATTTATCAAAGCACCTTTCATTCTCGAGATGCATATATTTATATCACATGTATAGTCATTGTCCTTCAGATAACTCAGTAGTCATTCAGGAAACAGTATTTGCCCTCATTTTTCAGACCTTTGAGAGCGTGAGTTTCTGCAGTATGATATAAATAAGTATTAATGAGGGATATGGATATACAAGTAAAAATTAAAATCGGGAATACATAAAATACCAATTAGAACACATATCATAAAGCAAACTGAAGACAGTCACTTCACTGAATGATTTTCACTACAAACCACCGACACGTGTTTCGCTTCTTCAGGTGAAGATACGTATTATACTGTTTTATTATATAGCGAAACATGTGTCGAAGTTTTGTAAACTCAGTTTAGTGAAAATCCATGTAGTGAAGTGTCTTTAGTTTGCAATATGGATTTTCATCAAGTACCGTCCCCATCAATTATAAGTGGGAGTATATTGATATTTAAATCTTGAATGAAAACTGATGAGGTTTGCAAACAAGGCTGTGAATTTGTGTTGCCGGAAAGTGGAATGAAATGTGTTTTTTCATATTCCACTTAGAAATTTACTCTCAAACAATGTACATATATTCAATTTTTCAGTTTCTGCTTCGTGTTTCAAAGATGTTCCTTGTTGAAAAATAGCTGTTCCATCAGCAAAGCTAATTATTTCTCCTCTAGATCGTAGATGGGGTAAATTAAAAGGTATTGGTAGTATGTTTCCCTGTTTTTCATTGTTTTCTATTCCTCAAGTACTCAGAAAGTATTTTCAATAGGGTACCTTGGATGCCAGTACTTTCCAATACCTGTAATAATTGTATCGATTGTCTTCGCCAAGTCGATGAATGTACAAATCTTGAGTTGTGAATTGTTTAGTGTTTGATAAATTTGTGCAGTGTATCTTCTAACGACGTACCTTCCCTAAATCCAAATAGATTTTGGGATATGACATTAAATTGATCAAGAAAATTCACAAGCCGTTATTTTATTGATTTGTTGAAAATATAAACAGGTTGTTCATAAAATCAGATGTGGAATCATCTGCGACTGAAAGATAAACTTTAGTCACTATCTTCCATCGTCAAGATAACCTCTTGTAGGGTATTCATGTTGAAAAGGAAAACATTCTCGATTGAATATTGATAGAAAGATTTTTCTGTGAATTGAAAAATCCACGATTAAAATGAAGTTATTTTTTGTGAATGTCTAAC
Source organism: Gonioctena quinquepunctata (assembly GCA_018342105.1). NCBI lineage: Eukaryota > Metazoa > Arthropoda > Insecta > Coleoptera > Chrysomelidae > Gonioctena > Gonioctena quinquepunctata. The sequence continues at coordinate 73,522 of JAFIRS010000855.1, read as the reverse complement.
AGAAAACAACTACTTCCCCGGCTAAAGCCACGCTGGACATTGAACTACATCTGATAGATATTCTGAAAAGGCCCTAACTCAAAAGAAAAAATCTGAAATTGAAAATTTGCATTTTCATTCAGATAGTTATTTGATTTTCTATTCCAGTCTTAATTAAGAACTCATAAAGATGAATGAGCAAAGGAGAATGTTTTCCAAAAGAGAGTACTCACCAGAAATCATTCGTAACATTAACACAGGAGAGACATCGCATTCACTAGGTCTTCAATACATTTTTGTCGACGAAAATCTATTTCACGCTTCCACGATCATCAGGAAGACCGGAAGAAATGGGAAACACATTTTCAAGAAGCAATCTCACTTTGCAAAGATGGAAAAAGTTAGAATCATTTCTTTTGGAGAGACACTTTGAAATTAGTGTTTTCTGACATTAAAACTGTCATGGGGTATGATAGATTGATTTGTTGAAAATATAAACAGGATGTTCATAAAATCAGATGTGGAATCATCTGCGACTGAAAGATAAACTTTAGTCACTATCTTCCATCGTCAAGATAACCTCTTGTGGGGTATTCATGTTGAAAAGGGAAACATTCTCAATTGAATATTGATAGAAAGATTTTTCTGTGAATTGAAAAATCCACGATTAAAATGAAGTTATTTTTTGTGAATGTCTAACAGAAAACAACTACTTCCCCGGCTAAAGCCACGCTGGACATTGAACTACATCTGATAGATATTCTGAAAAGGCCCTAACTCAAAAGAAAAACTCTGAAATTGAAAATTTGCATTTTCATTCAGATAGTTATTTGATTTTCTATTCCAGTCTTAATTAAGAACTCATAAAGAGAATGTTTCCCTTTTCAACCGTTATTTTATGTTTTTGAAGACCTTCGACAGTTTTGTGTTTTTCCCGGTCTATTCTCATAAATGGTTTCATGTGTCGGTATTTTTCTGTTATAATATATTTTGTACCGATTGTTCTCCAATGTTCCGCCAGGTATATATTTATAATAGGAAACTGTACTGTACTGATGAGCCGGTTTTTGTCTACAAATTTCTGATATGTGACATGAACAACCTAGTTATGATGGCATAAATAATATGTTTGTACTTGGGAATTTCTTGTGGCTCCAGAATTTCAGTAGATCCTTCTGAGAAGTAATGTGTGTTTCTCAAATTCAATACAGTATTGTTTTTTCCTAAAAAATGGAGGATATTTCTCGTGTGCTTGTACCAGCGCATTCTCAAGTCTCATCGAGTAAACGAAGTTGCCGTTGCATGTTGTATAGAATTCCATCACGAGTAGCCAATATTATGGAAGTGGACAACTTGGAATGCCAAAGGCGTTCTTAGATCCGTAAAAACTAAGAACACCGGGTCCTAGTGATTATTATTATCCATACCACAGCATGTCTTTCGCAATACCATGCTAGTGAGTTAAACGTTCAGGAAAACCAACCCAACAACTAACAATCAGATATCTTTCATGAATGACAAGGTACAGAACTGTTCGCCAGGTACTCGTGCCACGTTAGTCACGAATCAACGCAACTACTTGGTCTACCACATTCGGACCTTTATAGATTCTCCTGTTCAGAAGCCTCCTATTGCAGCAAGGCTAGAACAGTAGTAATTTACCAGCCCATCCGTGATATTTCTAGGTAGTTGCCAGGGATTTTAGACCTTACCGAAACTACTGGAGGAATATCTCCACCGCCAGGCCTGCCACGGAGTTTGATGACAGAACCCTCTGCAATACTCGCCGGAGATTCCAAGGATACTGGATACGTACGCTCCAATGCATCCAAGACATCGCCGCCACTTGATCCCGTGGAAATAAAGCTTGAATTCTTGATAAATATTATATTTGGTTTAGATTTGAGTGTCGGGCAAATCGCTACATTGTAATAATATAATCGTTCATATGTATCGCCAATAAATTAAACAGGGGGCCATTGATTCGGTCTGTGGGTGTTCCGCTGACTCGGGATGGTTCTAAACAGCCAGAAAGTTGGATTTTGAAATGTCCCTACGCGTCGGGTGCAAGTACTGGGCCAATTAGGGGAGGCTACGCATGAAAAAGGAGTCCCATGCTTGGCGTCATTTTTAACTAATTTTGTGTTGGGTTGTCAGTGAGTCTCACGGGGTCAACCGCGAGCGTGCGAAGCGTCCGCGCCTGACGCGCGGGTCGGGAAACAATTTTGTGCCAACAGTTTATGTTAGGTTATGTTTAGGAGTATTTGGGATATGTGGAAACGGCAGCCGGGAATGGATAGAAAAGTTTGAGGAGTACTAGGTGAGCGCACGCTTCTAGAAATTATTGAATAAGTTAGTGCACAGCTTTTATGTAGATTTCGAGGGGTGAACTCAGGAATATTTGCACTTGAACATGAGAACAAGGCATATACAGATTCTGTTTCTTTTAGATATAATAAAGCAAGAGAGTTCTGGCGAGAAACAACTTTCATAAAGAGGATACGGGGGGTTAATATTTTATATCAATTTGGATAGCATTTTCGGCAATACAGAGGTTTTCCTTGAGTTTTTATGGGAAACTAATTTTTTTCTGATAAAAGGCTGAGGTATATGAGCTCTTACTTGGAACTTGTAATGTATTTTGGATTGATGTTTATTTGGATTTATTATGATTCTTATTGTTTTGTATGATATTTTAATTTCGCTTTTGCTGGGAAGATATTTTTGATTAAACCTTTTATTTGGAATTTACTTTGTACTTTTCGTGCCATATTTTATTTTTGAATTCAATATAAGTGTTGAAGTTATGTTTATGGAAAAGAATCAGAGAAGTATATAGTCTAGTTCATTTTGAAAGAAATAATTTTGGGGAGACAGTAATTGGCTTACTGGAGAAAAAGTTCATTTTATAGTTGAGGGGAAATGTATAGTAAGTATTGAAGGGAGATTGTAATTGGGAGAAAAGTTATTCAAAAATACCACGCATTTGCTAAGCCGTGGCCGGATTACATGTTCTGCAGGAAAATTGGTCTGAAACTAAACAGTGCCTTATATTTTTCTATTATAAAGATATTTTATAATAATTTGTGTTATGTGTCAAAATGCTCTCTTGAAATTATAACATTGGTGACAGCAGCCCATATGATATTTAAATATTATATGTATGCAATATTCATATTATTGAATAATAAGCGATAGATGGGCTATTTTACGAAGGAGTTGAGATGACATAAGTAAGTATAGAAAACTTTATAATATAAACTCGTTGGGTGTACAAATTGAGGACATGTCAGGTAGACATTATAAAGAAAAATAGTGCTACAATGGGGACAGCAACAAAGGATCTTTTTGAAGAAAATGTATATCTAATGAAAATATAAAAAACAGTCTTTCTACCGATTGTTACAATGGTGACATCGGAGGAATATTTGTTAAATAAAATGTATTTTTATTGAAAGAGTAAGAATAGTTTTTAGACCTTTTCATATATGTGGATGATTTTTCAGGTACAGTCATGTCAAGATAATTACGCTATGTGTGCAAGTTAAGAACAGCTGAACCCAATATGCTACATTGTCTCTTGTTTTAGTTTGCAGCCCTATATATATTAGGGTGCTTCATTTTTGGGCAACATTTTTTTCTTCAAGTCCCGCCCAAAAATCTTGTAATTTATAGGAAAACAAAATTTTTGAGCATATTGCGAACCCTTAATTTGAATTTCAACCCACTGCTAGAGAATTTTGAATTTTATCCATTAAAATAACATCAAAAATGATTTTTTATACGTTTTTCCTTCCGCTCACCCAGAAAAATTTTTTTTTGGGCATTTTGACTCATGGATTCTTGTTATAGGTATAATTTCCTACAAAAAAGCCCATTGCGTCGAATTTGTAACTCCAACGGGTTCGACGAAAAATGTCATTTAAGCTGAATTTTCATAAAAATAGCAGTAAATCGCGTTTATTCGCTAAACTATTGAAGATAGAAAGAAAATAAAAACTGTATTGTTATTTGATCAGTTTGAGTTATCTCAAAGTTTTTTAAGTAAAGATCCAGAAGTTTGAAAATCAGATGAAGACTATATAAACTGCAAAAAAATATTAAGTGAAGTGAGTGTGGTTAATGATAATGCTGAAAGAGGAGTGGCATTGATTCAAGAATATAATAACAGCTTAACAAAAAATGAAGAACAGAAGCAATATTTATTACGTGTTGTGGAATATCACAGGCGAAAGATTTCCAGTTGCACTAAAAGTGCTTTTGCAGCGGCTTACCCAGCGACATAGAATATAATTGAAAACTATTGAAACTTTTCTTTGATAATTAATTAAGTCTTCTAAAAAATTGTTTGAAAAAATATTTCAATAAATTACATATCGTTATATAATCTAAAGAGGCTTTTTTCTAAACATAATTATAGTATAGATCACAAGCATAAACAATACGTATTACTGAAGAAGTTGATAGAAAAAATTATAATGAGTGAGTTGTACATAAATATAAAGTCTAACATGAATAATCTATCTGTGAAAATCGTATAAATTTTTTTAATTTTAACCAAATGTAATGTTGTGAAATTATATTTAAAACTTTTTCTGCCATAAATTTCAAAAAATACAATGACAAACAAATTTTTATTCAATTTTTAACTTGGATTTCATAAATTGGTTTTTATTGAAAAAAATGGATTTTTTCGGTAATTTCAAGTTTTAAGTGGCTTTAACAGCTAAACTATGAGAACTTAATTGTAGGGCATGAACCCCCTACAAATTTGTCATTTACATTTTTTTTCTATCTTCTATCTTCAGCAAATAAACGCGATTTACTGCTATTTTCATGAAAATTCAGCACAAATGACATTTTTCGTCGAACCCGTTGGAGTTACAAACTCGACGCAATGGGATTTCTTGTAGGAAATTATACCTATAACAAGAATCCATGAGTCAAAATTCCCAAAAAATATTTTTTCTGGGTGAGCGGAAGGGAAAACGTATAAAAAATCATTTTTTAATGTTATTTTAATGGATAAAATTCGAAATTCTCTAGCAATGGGTTAAAATTCGAATTAAGGGTTCGCAATATGCTCAAAATTTTGTTTTTCTATAAATTACAAGATTTTCAGGCGGGACTTGAAGAAAACAAAAAATGTTGCCAAAAAATGAAGCACCCTAATATATATATATATATATATATATATATATAGTATAGTAAATATATATATATATATATATATATATATATAGTATAGTAGTTGGCATCTGCTCTTGTAGCTCACACTTTCTATACGTAGTAGTTGTCACCAGCTAGTCTTGGTTTTCGGAAATGTTAAAAAAAAAATATCTCTCACCAAAGAACTCCAACCTAATCTTCGCTAGATAGCTTGAAATAGCTCAAGATTATAAGAATGTTCGAACGATAGACATGACCTGATATACACAGCCTAATATGAATTCACGTTTCGAATGTCCATTTATATTTTCGACGTCTGCCTTCGGTTGAGAATGGACGTCCCATTTGTGGAATATTGGCGACAAATTTGAATGATAGAGTTTTAAGGTTTTCTTAAGATTTCACTTGAGGTTAACCTGTTAAGTACGTTAACATGTATTAGGTTCTTGAGAGAACACCATATAGGCGAGATAAGGAAGAAATGGATACACAATACACATCACACTGTTCATGGAATCCATGAATAAGGAGAATATGTTCAGGAGATAACATTAGGGTTGGGAAGTGAGTAGGAGAGGAATGTATCTGTTGTCATTATTTCAAAGATGTCTGGCAAGTTTCGAGCTTAACATTGTGAGGGTGGACTGGCTGGGTCTGTCGAGTTTGTCTAGTATAAAATGCTCGAGGTTGAAAAAGAGATGTGATTTCGGATGAACATCCGCTATAAAAATATCTGTGAGACAGACAGATGATGCTAACTTTTCTGTGATGTTCTAGAGTCGTTGAAGAATTGTCAACCAAATGGATTGCTCCTTTCTGAATGGAATCCAACAACTTTAGTGTATGCTTGTGTGCCGACCCCCACAGTATCCTAGAATGGGGCGAATCTGAGCTTTCAATTAGTGAGTCAATGGTGAAGCGTGAAATAATTCATAGCACGAAAGAGAAAGCGAGTACTTTGAGAAGCTGATTTCGCGATGATTCTGACGTGACCATTTCATGAAAGAGTGTTATTAGTATGTGCTCCAATCATAGATATTGACAATTGCGGGCAGCTTGATCTTTCCGAGATCGTTACATTGGTCAAAATTAAATAGGCTCTCCTGGAGAAAACACAAGCTTGGATCTTAAGTCAGTTGCATTGAACTCCACCAGGTTATCCGATCCCAATTTTTCAGATGTATGTATTACGAAAGTATGTAGTTGATTGCCCTAACAATATTTTGAATTAAATATCACCAAACAATAGAAGTATTTTCGATGTTTTGCTACTCTTCGTATTTGAAACCAAAATAGGGTATTATATTAGAATTGAAAATATATCTCATAGTAAGCGTACACATGTATTATACATGTGGATTATATTTCTACTTGAAATAAATATCTACTTTACGAGAAAAATCATCTTTGATTTTTGAATGAGTAATATGGCGCCAAAACGCTTATTTAAACTCAGGCCAAATGATTACGTCATTACGCTAGACATGTGACTCCTCTCAAAAGTGACAAATGAAACAGTGACAACAATCAATTTGAAAAAACTATCGACAAACCAAAGAAATTTTCAGCATAAGAATTCACATCGAGTTATAAGAAGGATTCGAGAATTTCTTATTTTGAAACCACATTCAGTTATTAACTCTAATTTGATGAGTATCACAGATCATATAATTAGCATAGCATGTGCACTTGTGCATTTGCAGAACTCAATTGTAAAATAAAAATTTTGAATTTTTACTTTGTCCATGTTTTATTTCTGTTAGTGTTTACTACGAAAACCCGATTGATTTCCTATGAATATGTTGTTTGCATTTATATGTTCAACAAGTTGATTATATGCTGTAGTTCAATGACCTTTTCAATATCAGGTAATGTGTTTATTGGCCTGAAATGTATTGTATCATTTGAATTTTTAACTCTTGGTACATACACATCTCATAAAATACAATTATCGAAATCGCACTGCGATATGAAAATTTCACAAGTCAATGGCTAGAGATAGATGGAATGATAGATGGTTTTTTGTCAGATATTTTCACTGTCTACTGAAAGGTTCATAAAAAAATTCACAAGATATTTAAAATTATAATATTTGTCATCAATCAGGATAACGCCAATAACTATTCAAGAGTCTTCTGCAACCATATTACAAAATTGTTCATAAAATAAATCAACTATTTGTTTTTTCCAGAAAGGAAGCATAGAAAGTCGCCAGAAGGTCAGCTTTCTCATTTCCCTGAAAGCCTTTATATCCAGGGATTCATAACAGAGTTGTTCTGTTGTCCCCGCCTACGCTTTGGAGGGCCTTCACGCAGTTCCATACTAATCTGGATTCTATGCGACTTGATGCCAGAGCTTTCTGTGCTGCTTGGCTGTCCGATATGATTTAGATCGATTGATTTTTACTGTTTCTATTCCGAATTTCCTGCAGGAAGAGTTCGATTGCATGGACTCAACTCAACCGTGATCCACCTTGGATACGTCTTTAAAAAATACCCTGAACGACCCCTGGTCGAGAAGATAGTGACCTTTGTGAAACAATCCTTTGTGATTACGACTTTTTTCAACATACTATTAATAGAAATTGTTAGGCCATATTTATTAAACAAAGCAATGAGGAAGAAAAAAGAAAAGAGTTGTAACCCTTAAAAATCTGACAACGTTTTCCTTGCACAATTTCTTGTAGAAATAAAAAGACAATCAAGACATTTTACTTGATTAATTTCTGGCTGCATAGGCTAAGCCCTAAAGCCAAAAACAAGTACGCTGTGATTATGAGACCGAATACTCGCACTTGACTGTTTTCCTTCAATATAGAAATATATTTATTGGATTGCTGTTCAATTTAATTAATATTGTAACCCAGTCAATTAGTTATCGCCTTGCTTTTGTTATTATTCCATGTTTTGATAACATTTCACTTCTATATGATGTTTGAATATATTTTTATATTGATAAATATGTAGTCGCTGGGCTAACGAATTCATTTTTGGTTGATGAATCATCTACCATATGAAACTTCCAATTGTTAGTTCAAAAAATTAATTTATGGATTTTGATTTATCTAGGAGAAGTAACAAGTTCGTAATTGTTATTTCTCGATATTCCTCTCTGCCAGCTGCCTTTTGATTACCAGTTCCTACTATGTTTTCTCTGATGTCCTGACGACAATGTTTTCAATTTATTCTCATAACATCCAATTTAAAATGCAATTTTTAAGGTGCAGATTAGTATGAGTTGGTCTTTAGTTTTGTAGTTACGACAAACTCCATGAAGGTGAAGTAGAGATAAACTTGCAAGAATTTATATTTCATATTCTGAAAACTGGGCATATATTTATCAACTACCAATATTGATAACACTCCATAAGACCCAATGTAATGAAGTGAAGTCAAGGAAATTAGTCTATACTTTTTCATACGAAAACCATTGCGCTTGTGCAACTTTTGAATTACGATACATGACACAAAGATTTAGGTTATCTATTTGACATTTTGACCAGAGAACCATGCGGATTCATGTATAAGCACCCGTTTCCGAAAATCGATGTTCAGTTATTTGGGCTTCACATAAACTGTCCTTATTATTAATATTCGTAGTTAATAAATATATAAATCTAGGCTGTAGCGATGAAACCAAGCACTAAAGATTATTTTAGTTTTCCTTTTTTATATACAGTCCATTTTCAAAGTTGAGACATATTTTCAATTCTCTATTTGAATGCTGGACTTTTATCATTTTGATAGAGAAGTATATAATTTCATGAACTCATACTGGTTTTTTTTTGTAGAACATGTTAGATTATACCAAAAAAAACGTTTAATTCATTAACACCTGTGTTATGTTGTATACAATGACACAGAGTGAAGTTTTGAAACTCTAGTTTTTCTAGCTGCATCCCCTGACAGAATAGTGCTAAATACTTTTACAAACGAATATCATGTTCTAGAACGGGCAACGAAAAAGCTAATGAATTAGCTAGGACGGGCTCATCAACTCCATATATTGGCCAAAACCTGCACTCGGGGTCACAAAATCGGCATTCCCAGGCTGCATACGGGACTAGGTCAAACGAAAACAAAGAGAGCACTGGAGGGAAGCCTCTCTCATGTACAACGGGAAAACATTTATTATAGAACCGTCGAAGCGAAGAACTACTCAATATAAGTAGGAACCAAGTTAGAACAATATCGGGCCTCCTCACTGGTCATAGCCCAATGAGAGGACACCTGCACAAAATGAGGCTGTACAACGGAGAACTTTCCTGCAGACAATGTGGCAAAGGGACAGTAACGGACAAACATATATTGTCGAGGCACTAGACCGCAAAATAAGTAATATTCGGACAGCCAAGGCTAACCCCGAAGAATATAGTAGCCAACCGGTGAAGAACCTGTTCATACTGGTACAGGGGACTAGAGTTACGGAGTGGGTGCTGTAAAACAAAACCGGAAGGCACAAAAAGCCCAAGAGGCTGAGGTGCAGCTAGCAACGAGACCAGCATCCGAGGAAAAAAACAACAATTTTTATTATTATTACAGTTTTCCCGCCTACAATTCTGTTATAAACCCGATCTCAATATAAATATACAAAATCTACCGAAATGTCGCAAGGCTACGAAAAAAAAGTTTGCCAGATATGGGATGCGAACCCAATCTTTCCAATCTGGAGAAATGTGTTTGATTTGAATTTTTTCCTTCACAGTCTTAATGTAAATCATACTATAATTGACCATATCCAATAGCTTTCGGTGGCAGCTTTTTGAGCATTCTTGGGTTCGCTGTAATCTGTCATCACTGTTATCGATGTCAATACTCATCACTGATAGTTGTGCAGTTATATTAAAATAAGCCCCATTTTCGGAATATATACATTTATTTAGGTTTGATAATTATAATAATTCTTTATAAAATCAAGGTATGGATGAACACAGCTACAGGTAATGATTTTACATCATACACCACCAATATTGGTTCTGATGTTGATTCTGCTCTAGATTTCCACTTCCAAAGGGACCTTGGACAAGGAAACTTGATAGGTTTCCCAAGAATTTCAAATAACCAGTTTGTGATTGAGAGGATGCAAGAATACCCGAGTTTGCAAAAGAATTTCTTGAATTTTTGATACCATAAGAAGAACACGTGGGATATTTTTGAGGAGAGCAATTCTAAACAAGCATATATCTTGAATCCCTGCAATCAGAGGCGTAACGATTGGTCAAGTTCTCCGTAAAATATCATTGCTCATTCAATCTGATAGATGTTCAACCACTGTAAAAAGTTAGTTTCTCTCAACTAGCAACTGAAAAATAATTTTTATTGAAATTGTGTTGAAAAATTTTGACTCTCGAAACAAGTGTTACACACTTATCGAGTATTTATTTATTCACAATCAACTCTTACCTCATATCTAATCCATGTTCTTTGTGTGTCACCATCATTCACCATTGTACTCCCCACATGTTTTCATATATACTTAGTGAATAAAATATTATTATTATGTACCCGATTGAGAAATCAAGCCAGAAAAAGTAAATTTGGCAGTCTCGAAGAAAATTTCGTAGACTAGATTGTGGAAAAGTGCTGTTCTAGAGACCTGAGAAAAAATATCATCATGTTTCAGTTGTGGATCTTCAAACCACTTTCAACTTGCAAGAAATGTAGCCTGGGAGGAAACACTAGCAAATAGTGCAGAACCAAGGCAGAAAAAAGGAAACAGAATGGAAATATTTATCCAAAACTGAACAAAAACCTAGGTACGGAGGATCAAAATGGGATGACGAGGAGTTAAGATGATAAAGAAACTCTCAATATCTGAATAGACCCGTTTTGAAATTAAAATTGAATGTCCATCTATATCAACGCCGATGCGGTAAGGTTAGAGTGGGTGACCAGGCTGCCAGGGAAAATTCGCTTTGTATAGATAGTCATAGCTCGCATGCGCTATATCAATTATCACGAGATATAGCGAGTCTTTCGGAGGGGACTTTAAGGTGTCCCGAGCTCACATTAGGCAAAATTTTTGGATGGGTTATTAGCCCTGTTAGCAGAAATACGCTGACGTTATATAAAAAAAGATAAGCAAATTAGAGACTTTTAAAATGTCTTGAGATAAGACAGACCAGATACATGACCTGATGAATTACTTGATCATGTAAATACTACGCCTCATTTGAGGCCAATCCACTTATCAATCCTGAAAACCATATCCATGATGTGAAAAACATTGACAAGCAGAAAAAATAATCATCCAGAAATGAGTTACTTACACCTGATTTCATGAAATCACTTGAGAACATCGTGGTGGCCATGAAACTTTTGGAAAAGTAAAGCCCTATGACTTTCCTGAGAGAACTTCATATAGGCGGAATAAGTAACCCTATACCTCCAATAATGTTCATGGATTAACGGAATAGGATATATATATATATATATATATATATATACATATATATATATATATATATACATATATATATATATACATATATTCGGGAGAGAACAGAGAACATTAGGGTTGGGAAGTGGGTAAAGAAAGATAATATTTATTTACATATTTTTTGAATGGAGAAAAAACCACCTCAGGCAGTATATTCCAAAATATTTACGTAAAAAAAATTAATCCTGGTAAAGAATGTTCGACACGTTTCGAACTCAACAATGTACGGGTGAACTGCTGGCTTTAGGGTTTATACCAAAACCATGGAAGAGTATTAGGGTAATTTCTTTATAAAAATCTGGAAAACTGGACAAAAAACGACAAAATTTCTAAGACCAAACATACTTATGTCCATTGGGATGGAAACTCTAGAGAAGCTGGTTGATAGGCACATGAGGGACGGGGCACTGGTAGATAGACCACTGCATCGGGGTCAATACTGACTGAGCCTTCCTAGACATAGAGAAACCTTCAAAACACTTATTTAGACTCTATCATCAGGTCTCTTAGATAGAGAGAACTCGAGGAAACATGTGTGGTCTGGATAAACTCAATGCTAAGAAATAGGATGATTAAATGAAGTGTGACCGTGAGACCAGAGCATGCCCTCGTAGGGGAGTATTTCCTCCTGTCATATGGGACCTGGTCATGGACGGATTACTGAGGCTTCTGGAAGAAAGATTAGACAGAGCTCTTGGGTTTGCCAACAATATAATCGTTTAGGGGAAATACAATACGCACGGTTAGGGATCGTATGTAAGAGGCCCTTAGCTTGGTATAAGATGGATAGACTTGATATTTACCCTTAAAAAGTGACCTTAGTAACATTCACTCGAAGACGGAAACTAGAAGGCCTAGTGCCTATAAAATTTCGAGAAAAACCTGTACAGATAAGGGAGAGCTCAGATATCTATGGGTAATACTTGACTCGAAATTGACCTGAAACCAACATCTGGCAAAAGTGGCCCGAAAAGCAGGGACCACAGCCCCTGGAGAAAGATGGGAACTGAGACTTCAGTGGCTGTACAACATAGTGGCTAAGGCGTACGCTTTCTTGGTGTGGTCGCCCAAGGCGCAATAAAGAAGCGCTATAAACAAACTGAGCAAAATACAGAGACAAAGCCTGTATAGGTATTACTTAATCAATGCCGACTGTAGCGATAGAGGATCTGTTGGAACTGCTTCCCCTCCACTTGGTGGTACAAGGGACAAGTTAGACATAGGATCAGATCACATTGCGGAACTACTCTCCTTTGATAAATCATGCAGGGTATCTATACCATACAGAACCGAATGAAATAGTACAGAAATCAACACTATTCTACAGGAAAGGATCTGGTACATAGACCTCTGACATGGACGATGGACAATGGTGCGGGAGCAGGAGTGTTTTTTTAAAACCCAAAGATTAGCCTTAGATTCATCTTTGTTTTCCATGCAGAGGTCTATGCAATACTTCAATGTGCGAAGGAAAATAATAGGAGGGCCACGCATCCGGCAGCATTAGAGGTATTGGGCAGCAAGGAAGTGATGTCCCAACAGGTATGGCCATGCAGAGATGAACTGAGGAACCGGCAGAACAAGAACCGCGTCAAGCTGATTTGGCTGCCAGGACATCAGGTTATTGCGGTGGCGAGAAACCCGACAAATTTGTCAAAAGAGGATCAGATAACGACCCAGATCCAGGACTGAATCAGTGAAGCACTTGCACGAACTCGTACAGCTCGCAAAAAATTACTGGAATGAGTACTGTAACAGGTGAGATAGAATAGGCAGAAAGCACGGTCATCGGCTACCACGGTCAGACGAGGCTACGGGGTGGATTTTTCAATGGGTATATCTGAGGCAGGAGGACTCAGAGACTTCCACACTACCAAACGGTGTCCATAAAGGATTTTCTCCGCATACCAAAAGAAGATGGCCCGATTGATTCTGTCGTATTTATCTGTGCTCGAGGTAGAATAAGAGATGTGATTCCGGACATTTGTCTGCAAAACACAGAGATGTTGAAGAATTATTTAAGGTCATCGTCAAGCTAAGTAACTACTCTTTTCTGGATAGAATCCAATAGCTTCAGTCGGCATGGATGTCGACCCCACACATGAGAACAGTGTTCTAGAACGTTCAAGTGCCACGAAATCGATATTGCTACTAGAATGAATACAGTATGACCTACATGTTTATCATAAGCCAGACGGTGTAACGGTCGGGAATTTCCGATGGCAAACATGGAATCATCGAGATGTTTCCACGAACTGCTCGAAGATTCTGCAAGCCAATTACGATGATATATAAGGTTAGTCATTCCTTCAAGAAGCAGTAATAAGAAGTCATATCAGCAAGTTCGAGCTGAATTTTTAGTGCAGAGCGGTACGCGGTACATTTTAGTAGTAAACTGTGACTGAGTATTTTATTGTCAGAGTGCATTATTGTTTCGTGTTTTCGAAGTGTAATGAACTGATAATAAATCAATTCGAATATTTCCATAAACCCCACATTCCTAACAATAAGATGGATATTTCCATGAGATGGTGAAAGAATACAGAATATAGTATAGAACTAGGAGATTAAGTTTATGTGAAAAATTCAGTTAGGCTCCACATTCAACCCCACCCTTCATACGGTGCTCGAAAAAAAAAAGGTTGCGGTACTCTTGTTCAAAATGATGAAACGGATCAACAGTATCGTAGAAATGTAGTAATAGATAAAGAAAAATCTTCAGCTTCCAATGTTGAATCTTCTGATTTTATGTCGATATTTTGTATTATATTTGTTCTGATGGATTGATGAATAAACTAATTTATATTCATTAAATTTGTTTTCTATATCAATTTAATAATTTGTAAATACGGAAGGGATGTAGTGTACTACACAATAAATGACTAACAACGTAATCATCCAATCCTCGAATAATGCTGACCAAGAAGAGAGTAACGAGTAAACACCAAGTAAAGTAAATATTAAGACCAAGAAAAGTGGTACTTACAAAGTGTTTCATTCCAAGAGATAAAGATCAATAAATAATGAAGTGACTGTAAAAACAGAACACCTTTATATACGCATATGTCCGATCCGTGTTCAGTAGATAAAAATAAAATAATGAACCTAAACAAAATGAGAATTTCTGTATCATCTTTTTCAATGCAAATATTTGTTAATTAAAATGTTTGATACCGCTGGTTCTGGAATTCTTCCCTGACAGAACAAAACATGTACAATCTCCAGGGATGAAACATTATATCAGAGACAAACTTGTACTAGGCGATAGTTGTCACTAACGTAAATTCAAACGAATTTTATACGGTCTCAAGGGTGCAATAGCCACATGTTATAAATTGATACTAATAAACAGACTCAACTTTATCCAAAATTAAGTGTGATTGTCGATTTCCAATGTTCACTCTGACGTGTAAACATATTTGTTTTTGTGGACGAATTGCGGGGATTCAGTTATTCTGTGTGTTGTGCTCGATATTTTCCTGGGAATATTAATTGTAAGTAAAACTAGCAATCACATTGTTTTTCTGTGTTGATTCACTGGAGTGAAGAAAAAAATTGTGTCTGTCATGTATTTCGTGTATCAATTTTATTGATCTCTATTTCAAGATCGATATTTTCCTTTCAGTGTTCCGCAAGTAAAAGGGGAACACTAACGGCCCCACTACAATGTTCGTCTGCCTTCTAAAATAAAAACCGCTCTACCTAGTAAGTTGAAATTTGGTATCGTTGTAGTTCGTTGACTTGAAACTACTTCAGGAAAAATATCATGTTTTTTTTTTTTTAATGTTGATTTCCATAGAAATAAGGACATTATCTTGGGAGGGATAACAAATGAAAGCTGCTGTGATGTAGAATGAAATCAATTTGCATATATTAATTTTTACAAAACACGTCAAAAAAATATTATAAAGAAATGTATAATTAGTCCGGCCTCGGTTGTGTTGCCCGCTGTACATTTTTGGTCTAGACAAAACTCGGAAAATATCCAAATATGATCGTTTATTGATTCACATGAGAAAGCTTTATTTTTCAATATTCACCCAAGCTGTGTATTCTGATTGTTCATACGTTTTATACAGTGCATTTCAAATTGAAATGAAAACTAATCTGCCCAAAAATTAGGGGACACATTTTCTTGTGAATAAAAAATCATCGCAATAAACGATCTCGCCAAAAAAATTACTTCCGAGTTCGGAAAAAAGAACAAGTTTTGTTAGCTTCGCCGATAAAAGATTTGTGTGTTTTATTTATAACAGATAACTCGTGTATGAAAACCTGTCAAGTCCAAGATTCGCTATTAAGCAAGCAATATTTTGAATAATTTAAACAATGTTATATATTTTGGTAGGTGAATTTGATGGAACTTCAGTAGAACTTGGCAATTATCGGCAAATCTGACAAATCTACTTGTTCTTTGTTCCTCACATTTATGTTTTTGGTGAGATAGTACTTTTAGTAAAGTTATATTTTTCTTAAATACATTACTTTTTTTCTGTGTTACGCGGTACTCTTTTTTTCACCGTTATCATTTTCTATGTTTTCTTGCATACATGAAATATTAGAGCGTTTAACCCATTCACTGTCTGCAATTGTTTCACACGTTTAATGTTTATCGGTAAATTTGCCATTATATATTGAAAATACATTCGAATGGAACCATTCAATATGACCGAGTAATCCACCAATAGTTCCACTGTACGACTCATGTTTTATCCATAGATTGACAACTTCATTACTTCAACTGATTAAATCACTGAAAATAGCAAATAGAGTAAGGAAACGAAAATTTGATATAAATTTTTCTGCGTAATTCTATTGATACTTAATGAAGAAAATCAAATTCAGTGGCGCAATTTTAAGCTTTTCGATAGGCATTTGAACTGCATTTGACGACGTGAGGACACAGCGACGACGCGTTAGTATTGTTATTTCATGTTAATTTATTGCTAGTTATTATATTTGTTTACTATATTATTGATATCTTGAAAATTCGGAATTTTCCAATTATTTTCTTTAGGGACCTAACTCCATGCCAAATGTGGAAGTGGTCTGGGTTTTTAATGAGTGAGTCAGTGAGTCACTTTTATACGTAGGAATTTGAAAACTAGAAGTTCGGACATATATAAAATACCATGTTCCCAAATTCCTAGGACATATATTGGCCAAAATAATAGGCGAACAACTAGCAGAATGTACATGAACTCGCAGTTCAACAAGCAAACTCTTCCTTCGCACTCTTAAAACATCATGAAGAATCACGCCACACCGAGAAATCTTTGGAAGTCAGAATCATGGGCTTCGTACAAACAATATTCAGCAAAGTTATGTTGATATCCCCTTTAAAATAACATATTGAAGTTCCAAGTATACCTGCTTTAATGATTCAGTTTTTCTCCTTCAATAAAATACTTCTTATCAGTACCTATTCTTTTATCAAATTTGGTTGGGTAATTTTCTCAAAAATGGATTCAAATAATAATAACTATAATAACTTTATTCGCAATAGAAATACAAATATAACGATAACATAGCATTGGGGTGAGTAAGGTAAATAGCGATTAGTGCAATGCACTTGTTTCGCGAAAATAGGCAGTAAATTAAAAATATATGATTAAATAAAGATAAATAACATGTTAAATCTTAAAGTCTAATAAAAATACAATATTGAAATAACATAAAGACGTAATATGAACAAAATTAATAATATATAAAAGTAATATCTAATTATAAAATTTAATTTACATTACTCACAATAGAAATACATAGACCTTTAAGGATGAGGTGTTTCCTTAAAAAAAATGTAGGGGTTTTTCTAATCTTAGCTTCATTCAAAAGAAATTGTGTCCCCCTACTAATTCTTTTTACGTGTTTTTGCAAAAATTCAATA
The DNA here is from genome assembly GCA_018342105.1 of Gonioctena quinquepunctata. NCBI lineage: Eukaryota > Metazoa > Arthropoda > Insecta > Coleoptera > Chrysomelidae > Gonioctena > Gonioctena quinquepunctata. The sequence continues at coordinate 56,049 of JAFIRS010000855.1, read as the reverse complement.
TATCCAAATTAATTTAGGGCAGATAGTTCTTATCGAAATTTGAGATGCATTGTATAAAATACACAATCAATCAGAAGACGTGGAGGTTAAAAAATGAAGCATGCTCATTTGAATCATTATACGATGTATATCGGATGGCAACGAGATCTGGCGCATTCTAATAGCTCCCAAGTTCATAAACTGCTATTTCTGAAATTGAAATATGTCCGACTTCTGGTTTCTACGAAAATGTCATAGAATTTTATTTTTCGAATGGAACACCCTGATAGTACGGTCAAACTTTCAGTTTGTATTCGGAAAAACTCTATGGAAAATCGCAGTAATTTTGAGTTTCTTTTCAATCCCGTTATCAATACAGAAAAAAGTTATTCAGGTAACTTCGATTGAACTTTATACATAGATATTGATTCCATGGTGCGATTATTTTTTTTTATGTATTCACATTATTCCTTGTACTATTTATGTAGTAGAAAACTTCACTGAGAAAGGGAATGTTTTCTGTTTTATATATCAGTGGTTTTCGTAGGCCTCCAGATATTTTGCGTCAAATCGGACAAAAATTTATGAAATCGTCAAAATATGTGGTCAGGGATACATTGTGCATAACAAATTCCAAGTTGATGAGGCTTGCAGAAGTAATCAGGAAATATAAAATCCCATATTTTGAAGGGAGCTGAGGGTGATGATAGTCGTTAACAATTATTGAAAACTGACTGCTTCCTGCGATTTTTTTCATTTGAATGTTCCAATGGTAATAGGGGTGGATAGTTTTGATTGGCCCTCCCAGTTGGAGTTTGGAAAAAAGTATATGATTGAAACTTCATTTCCTGGAGTTGCTAAATATTTTCAGCCGCAATTAAATTTTTACTGACTACGTTTAAAGCGAAAGGATTATGATATTGCACAGGTGGATAATCATGCAAATAATTGAGATGAGAAATCCCAAAAAACCGTCTTCTAAAAGAGCCTTCTTCTTAGCACAGGTGGGCTAGTTCTAGAAGAAAAACAAATGCACGTAGGCCTCGTTGGGTCCATTAAGCGGATCCAGCTCGGCATGTCTTTCTCACATCCTCTGAGTTCAGGATAATGTTATCCCAGGCGATCCTCCTCAGGTGCACTAATGCGGGGCTCTCACTTAGGATATATGATGATGTCCTGTCATCTTCCAGGCACAATCTGCAAAGGAGATCATCTGTGATCCCGAAAACTTCTATGGCCTGTTCAGGAGATTAGGTCTCGTTAGGAGCCCAGATTTGCGAGAAATTATGGTTCAATTCTTTTGTGATAAACCTTCTATGGAGAGCGGATTTGAAGCAACATAAATTAATACAGCGGCTTGATTCCTCCAAATAATCACTTCCAAAAATAAATTTCAACCGAATGAGTGTGCCCACCAATAATTGTGAAATCAGTGACCACTTATCATCTACTATACTTTATCGCTTCGACAATTGACTCTGACATCCTGTGGAATTCCCGATACATGAAAAACAGCCTTTCGCCAAAACTTCGCGCTATCGCGTTTGTATACTCCTACAAGGAATATTCTTGCTCTCTACGTCATATCAAAAATTGAGGCTTACATTCCACAAAGAATAAACAGGGTCGTATTCAATGTCACTGGTAAGCTGATGAGACCCACACGCATTTTATTCTCTTGGCTCCTATATTTCGTGAGATATAGAAGTATTTCAGGAAACTCATTGAAAGACGAAGAATCAAAAACAAAAGCACATCCTTATTTTTCCTGAGAAAATCATAGAGAAAAAAGTTTTTTTTTATAAATAGAGCATCGTCGGAATCGTTAGAGGGCGTAGAAAGCTAGTGGATTTTTTTCCATTCCGATTCAATATCTCGAAATTGGCTAATTCCGACTTAGTATTTCGGAATCCCGACTTTCTTTTTCTTTATTTAACGTCGGCCTAATTTTGCAACCAGGGCTCAACACCAACGCCGGTGTTTCAGAGGTAGGGTTCTCTGGTGTTTCAGAGGTAGGGTTCTCAATATCCATGAACTCGGGACCGCCATCTTAACGTCCCCTCTGATTATGCTACTACGCTATAGTTGTAGGTGCGTTTTAACGCGCATCTTCCTTGTCCGGTAGTCACCCATTCAAGTACTAGTCGCGCTCGACGTTGATCAGATATCGATAAGACTCGTCAATCTGACCACCACCAGTGCCCCTGGAATTCCGACTTAATAACTCGGAATTGCGTCTTTATATCATGGAATTCTGAGATACTTAATCGGAATTCCCAGATACTAATATGGAATTTCGAGATACTAAGTCGGAATAAGCTAATACGATGGATTTGAACTAGATTATTTGTACACCAACCTCTCTCACTTCAAAATATAGCCCATTCAAATTTCGTGTTAACTATCTATGTGATACACCAAAGCAATAATACTAGTAGAACAATCAAACTACTTGAGAAGTAATCCTGAGAATGATTTTAAAAAGCTTCAATAGCTTTCAAGATAGGACCATATAATTCTCAAACCGCAAATCGAGAGCAGAGCAAAAATTAGGTCTCATTGTAATAACATTCAGTTTCACTGAATGAATGGATGAGTTTATTGAATGAATGCGTTCATTGCATAGGAAAATCCTAATATACAAACAATACATATTAGATTAAAATAATATATATTGTACAAAAGAAAAGAAAATAACTAAATCTAACACTAAATCGGGCCTATACACTAACAGCCTGGAAACATTGAGAAGTCATAAAAACAGAGCAATAACTAAAAAAAAAAAGCTAACATTCGCATCATTGAAAACAAAACAAAAACAAAAAAACATTTGAGTAGTCATTTTATTATTGTAATATATTATTCATTTTTATATAATCATTAATTTTGGATTTAAATATATATAGACTTTTGCTGTTCTTTATATCTTGAGGTAACTTATTGAATTGATTTAAGCCTTTATAAAATAAAACTTTCATTAAACTTGTTAAGCTGCATCCTGGCAGATGAAAATCATTGATCTGTCTTGTCTCATAATTATGGGTACTATTTCGATATACAGGGTGTTTCAAAATTCAGTATAAGATTTCACCTGAAACACGTGTCTACGGTTAACACTTTTCTTTGAGGGCTATGTCCATTAAATTTCTTCCATTTTGTTTTCAACAGTCCCCTCGATATTCCTCCCTTTCATCTATATATATATATATATATATATATATATATATATATATATATATATATATATATATATATATATATATATATATATATATATATATATATATATATATATATACCGTTGATCAAACCACCGTAAAATCAAATAGTGAACCTGGTACTCCGACCCCAAATAATGAAAGCACCCGCTCAGGATATACACAAATGAAATAGTTTTATAAATCTAATGTTTTTACCTTTGCTTCAGTTCAACTTAGATATAAGATATCAGTGTTATCATATTACCATTATTTTTTTTAATTCCTTGTCTATTGATTGAGAGTCGAATATGTATGAAGAGTTTATCAGGAACTTTACCGAATCGAATAAGATTATACTCAACAACTAAATGATCTAGCTGATATGAATAATCTAAAGAACACCTTCATTTGTATGTATGTATTTTATTAAGACATGGAACTTGAATTTTATATATATATATATATATATATATATAAAAAAATTTTTCCATCATTTATATATCAATATTGGATCCAACGAATGGCATAAAATTGAATTTAAATTTTAATGAAACAAAAATTTGCAGCATACAGATCTCCCAGTAAGTACATCGAAGCATTATCAGACACCCTAAATAATCATAACTTTAATGAATATGAGTACAGTTTTGTCATTGGGGATTTTAATAATGATATCTTGGGAAGGAGTAGAGACAGGGACGATTACTATGAGGAAGGGTTTATATCGCTGATAAACAAATGAGCTCGACGATTCCGTGTTTTTAATCCTGCAAGAAAATTGCTAAACTCGATTGATTTCAGTTTCAATTGATATTCTGCTTCCACATATTTTATCTTTTTTATTGTTCAGTTGTTTTTATTTTGTGATCGTTTTTTATTTATTTATTCAAGTGTTTCGTGGTGTTTTCTTTGTTATTGTAAGAAATGCCTCTATTTTGTACAACAGTTTTTTTTTTCATTATTAATTTTAAACACCCGGCACTTGATCATTCCAATTTTCTTGCATCAAATTTTGATTTCATTCGTTTTCTTCCAGATGTTCGAGGATAACACACAGGAACATCATGAAGTCTGAGATATCAGCAGCAGAGATCATGGACAACTCATCAGAAACGCGTTCTCTACTGGACTTTTCCCCGTTTGACAGCCTAGAATCGTCCAGCTGTAATAGTTTCAGTGAATCCGTAGATAGTGATCAATTTGACAAAAAAGATTACTCGGCTCTAAATGGTGACGATAAATTTCTGGACAGCATAGTGAAAGGTTTCTTCAATAACAACGATCACACCGACTCAGAAGGGAATATTTTCGATAGTAGTTTTTTCGAAATCGACGACTTCAACCTTCTTGACCCTAATTTTACAAACAGTATTTCAGTGCTAGGGGTAGATTTGGATTTATACCAGAACAACAATGAAAACGGCATACGCACTGATTTGGACCATTTCTTTGGTGAATCTACAGCTGACCTTGATCTTGAACTGTCAGCAAAAGTGAACGATATTTTTACCACCACTTTTGACTGTAATCTCTTCGTTGACAATAACAATAATAACCAATTAGAGGTATCCTCAGAACCTATTGAAATAATGTTCCCCCACATGAGCGATGAAAAAAATCGAAGACGTAGAAACTTACTATACGAGAGTACCTGTATGGTGATCAAAGAAACCACCAAGGGCGACTACAAGCCTGTCAACTTCAGGAACGCCGATGCCTTGATCAACCACGACTACACTCAGAGAAAGGAAGACGACAAATATTTTCCTTGCCCAATTCTTAACTGCGAAAAAGTCTACGCGAAATCATCCCACCTTAAAGCTCATCTGAGACGCCATTCTGGAGAAAAACCGTTCATCTGTAATTGGTTGAACTGTACTTGGAGGTTTTCACGGTCTGATGAGCTCGCAAGGCATAAGCGATCACATTCTGGTATCAAACCCTATAAATGTGAGCTTTGTGAGAAGGCTTTCGCTAGATCAGACCACCTCTCGAAACATAGGAAGGTTCATAAGAAGAAGATGTCACAGTATGGTAGTTATCACATAAAGAAGAGAGCGAGAATCAATTGAATCCCAAGCATCTGATATACCAAGGTGTAATTTTGACTCCCTTATGTGATCTATACATCATATAAACGTCAACTGTCATTTATGGCGGTATCATTGTGACGTCGAAAAGTTATTTGTGTGAGATGACTTTCGTGATTCTTTCAACGTTGTATTCATTAATTTCGGAAATATTAAAGAATTCCAAAAATTGCAAGTGACATTTCAAATTCATGATCCGATTCGATTATTCTTTAGTGACGTGAAAGACGTCCTACTTCGGTGAGATTACCTCAAGTATGTCTAAAAATTACGACAGTAAAAAACTTTTCAATTGTTGTGTATTTTAGCAAATCAGAAATATAAGTTATTATAAACATGTTTTTTCCTAAACCTCACTATTAATTAGGTGAACCAAAAAAATCATCATCATAGGTTATTCTGAACTGTACAAGCAGCAGGTAGGTTTAAAGAAACTCCTCTTGGTGGTCAGTTTCTCACACCCAGTCTAGAATTCTGAATATAGATATTGCCAGTTCAACCCGCATATTTGAAAAATCCTTCAAATCAATTCAGACAAAACCTTCTCTCGGATTAGGAACTCCCACTGTGGGTTCAATGCCATAATTCCAGGGTATGCTTTCCCCCACTTATGATAATTCGCTATGAAAAATAGAAAAATATATTGAAAAGGAAACATTCTCAATTGAATATTGAATAGAAAGATTTTTCTGAGAATTTAAAAATCTAACAGAAAACAACTACTTCCCTGGCTAAAGTCACGCTGGACATTGAACTACATCTGATAGATATTCTGAAAGGACCCTAACTCAAAAAAAAATCTGAAATTGAAAATTTGCATTTTTATTTAGATAGTTATTTGATTTTCTATTCCAGTCTTGATAAAGAACTCATATAGATGAATGAGGCAAAGAGGAATAAATATACTTGAGAAAATGATGTAAAAATTTATATTTGTGACAGAAATTAAAGTTGTTCCAGACTTTGGACAGTGCAAAATACAAGAATAAATTATGTATTCTGGTGTGTTGAAAAGTATTGCTTTTAATGTCTCTTTTTGAAAAAATTCTAATATTAAATGATACTATTCTAATTCATAATCACAATTATTCATAATCATCAAATTCATAATCACAATTATTTACATTAATAATAATGTTGTGTAAACTAGGGACATTCTTCTTTTATAGTTTCTCAGCACTAATATTCTTGAATTCCTGCTGGATTTGAGTTCAAACACTTCAGTATATTTACGAAAACTATTATGTTTTTCTATCTAACGTTTCAATTGGGACCACAATAATTCTATTGGGCTCAGTATACAGTAATACGGTGACAGTATGATCATTTCAAATACCGTTTGACCAACAAAATATCTTTAGTTATTATTTTTTTATTCAATACGTTCATGTTTTGTATAGTGTCCCTCGTAGTATTGATCTTCTACTCCTAAAAATTCTTGAGTAGTGGCCTTATTAGAATATTTAGTAGGGATTTTTGTAATGTGACTATAATGATACGACACGTTATCTAATACAATTACACTGTTCGTCTTCATTTTTGGCAAAAACTATTCTTCAAACCAGGACTCAAATAGTCTGCTTTCAATGCCCTGATGGTAGTCGAAACTGCTGTCCCTAATATTTTTTGATGAGAGTTATCTGTCCAAACTCTCCAAATTGTTTCGAGGCTAGCAAACCACGATGCATCCAAGTAATACACTTAATGGCCTTTATTGCGATATTTCGTAATTTTCTAGATATATTCATTCCTCTATTTCGTCAACCATGTTGCTTGCCTTTTATTAACAATTTTATATTTGAAACCATGCTGTTTCGAAAATCTTCTCAAAGTTCTTCTTGAAGAGACCTTGATTATATAATTTTTCTTCTAAGTATATAATGAATTGTCCAAATTGAGCATAATGTTGGATGCAAACATTTCATATATATTTTCACTTATGGGCCTCAAGTGTTCACACCAAAGACTGCGAGACGTCCAGCAGACGAACCAAAGTCTTATCGCCCTATCAGTCTCACTTTCTATTTCCAGAAAGCTGTACAGAGCATTGAAAAAACATATTTAGCCAAAGAAATGGCTCTCTATGCATCCATAGATACAGAGGGTGCTTTCGATAACACCTCATATGACTCCATAATCAGATCACTAGAGAAGAGGAATATAAACACCTCACTGAGCAGATGGATACATGCAATGCTGAAAAGCATAATCATTGTAGCTGCTCTCGGAGAGGAAACGGTCACTGACCGTGGATAATCTGATAAAAAACCTACATGAATCTGGAATTACGACTCAAGGTTACGCCGATGGCCTGGTCCTTACTATTAGGGGCAAACATGACGGAATAATATCCAATCGCATGCAGACAGCCCTAAATATTTCTGGTTATATTTAGGGCCGCAGAATTGTTGGCAAGACATGGGGTTCGAAGCCGAAAATGATATACTGGTTATATCAAACGATTATCAAACCATGGTCGCATATGCCTCATTAGTATGGTGGCCAAAAACCCACTAGTACTCGGCACAAATCAAGCTGCAGAAAGTGCAGCTGTTAGCCTGTCTGGAAATCACAGGGGCAGCAATATCCACGTGCCCCTCTGAAGCATTAGGGGTAAGGCTGAACCTTCCGCCACTGCACTTGTGTGTAATGAATAAAGCGGCAAAGAGTGTCTTCAGACTGCACTAGGCATCAAACTTGCGAGTACTTCGCTGAAACTGCAGAACACCTGCTTCGAGACTGCCAAACGCTACTTGCAAAAAACTTTTAAGTTCTTCGAAGTGGTCAAAATTTCAGCTCTTTAGGTCAGGGCGTTTATCGTAAATCAGTCAATAAGTCAGGACATCTTATAAATAATTACATGTCCTGACAGACTGACTGACATACAATCAACGCCCAGACCAAACCGCTGGATCTGAAGAACTGAAATTTTGACAGCGTTTTTGGAAAGGGGTGAAATGGAGGTTAAATGGGGATTGGAAGTTTGTATAGGGGTTCCGTTTGATTTTAGAATAGGGTAATAAAAATTTATATCTAAGGCCTTTATTACGAATAAAGGGATATGTGTCAAGTGTTTTTGGAAAGGGGTGAAATGGGGAAGTGAAAGTTTGTATGGGGGTTCCGACAGTTTTTGAGTTAGGGTCATGAAAAATGATAGTTGAGGTCTTCTTTACAAATTAAGAATAACGCGTTTCAGTGTGTTCTCAGACATTTAACCCCTGAAGGGGTGAAATGGGGGATGACATTTTTTATGGAAGTTTTCAAGTTAGGGTCATAAAAATTGGTGTTTTAACTCTTTGTTACAGATAAATAAATTGTGTTACCCGTATTTGAGTATTCCGGACATAAAGGGGGGAAAAGGGGTTAATGATACGCTTCGCAAGGAGTCTCGGAATCCCGGGACTGGAATAGATGAAGGGTAATGTACAAAAAACCTTATAGATCGAGGTACGGGGAGGCTGAAGAGCCATATCGACCCCCCTACCATCTAAAATGGGCCACAAAAATTGGGCTTCAAATCTATCTAAAATTACCAGAGTCAGTTCCCCTTCTTCTATTTTTGGACCCAGTTCTCATAACACAGTTGCGAGGAAAACTTTTGTTAAAAAACGGTTTGGTCAGTTGCGTCCGACTTCAAAAACGTCAAGTACTAGGGTTTGGCAATCCTTGGATAAATATTGCCTACTTGGCTGTCGATCATTCTGCCACGACCTCCACATTTTCACTTTTCATACTGTAAAAGCTAAAAGCATACTAACCTTTTGTTTCATTTATTAAATCTTGGATAAATCAATTATGATTCTATTGACAAACTGAATGGCGTCATTAATTTGCCCATTACTATGTGATGCGTCACATGAAGTTTTACCCAAAATCGGTGAATATAATTAGGACTTTCACTTTTTTTAATCTTATCTGACATTATTGCAAAACCTTTCACATCCGTCATCAATCAATCACTTTTCCAAAGCTCATTCCCTGATTATTTCAAGACAGTTGTTGTCATCCCACTCCATAAAAACGGGGACAAAAAAGACATTGGAAATTACCGCCAAATATCTCCCCTGAATTCGTTATCTAAAGTACCAGGAAACATTTTTGCATATAGACTTATACAACATCTGAACCTCAAAGATTTGTTTTGTGAAAATCAACATGGTTTCAGAGTAAACAGATCTACTGAAACAGCATCGTGCCATCATGGCCAATAAATTACTATTATTATTATTATAATGAGGAAGAAACCAAACCGAACAGATGTTACTCAGTTTTTGCACTTCTAGTTTTTCTGGGGCTATAGCGATACGCTTGGCATCCCCTTTTCTTGATCTGGACTGGTTTCCTTTGTACCTGTGGTTGAGGTTGAATCGAAATTTCCATGGAATTATTTTCACTATCACTGGAGAAGTTAGCGTTTTCCTCTAAGATCTGTAATCTTTCCACGGAATAAGGTTCATTATTGATGTACAAGGTGAAGCCTCTAATATTTGCTACACAGTTTTGTTCGCTTGCCCGTTTCAGGTGTTTTCTCATGATTTTCTGTTTTTCTCTGTTTTCGTTGGACATATCATTAGTGATGGAAATTCACTTCAAAGTGACGATTGCCAGTTCATAATAGTGGCAATTCCAAATGTTTTTGAAAAATATTTTGTTGCTAGCCCTTCTACGCCTTCGTATCATTATGAAAATTACTCAATCTTGATTTTTAAATTGGTCTGACACTCGCAAAAAACTACCAGTCTACCACAGATTATAAACACACAAATATGAAGTTTGGATTGCTCACTACGTGACCTCAGACCATCAAATTGGTGTGCTACAGTTGCCAGCTCTTACATGTTTTCCTAAATACGGGGTTAATTAGTTTTTTAATATAGTCATAGTTTACCGATACACCTGAGGGTAACTTTTTTCACTAGTTATGCCATTATCGATAAATGAAAAACAAAAAATGTAGAACTGATGATTCTATGATTTTGGGATTCAGTGGAATTTGAGAGATGCCCCTTCTTAGCCAATAGTACCATGGACGTATAAATATCTTTATTTATACGTCCATGAATAGTACAACTAGAATTAGAAGCACCCTTACAGTTCGTACTCCAAACAAAAGGAAGCTTCAGTTGGCCAGGTACTCCGTATTGTTTTTTTTTTCATGTCACAGACCAAGTCGTGCATTACCCTATTATTATAAAATAAGTGCATTTCATTTTCCGTAGGAAACCGTTTATTCCCTTATTCAATAAATCTTACCCCTTTCGGATATCTATCCTCTGCCCCAATGGTAATTCAGTAATATACACTCCAAACAAACGGTATGTTCCGTGCAGTGTTGCCGGTTGGTGAGTATATAATTACCCGATTTGCGGATATTTTGATAACCTGATCGACATTTTTCGGACCCAACTTTTAAGCGGGTATTTTGAAGATGGAGAAAATTAACATATGCTAAAACATTAATTTCCGCTTCTTCACTGACGATGAAGTGGATGTGGTTTTGATCAACTGGTTCTTTCCTTAGCATCATTTCCAATTTCCTGAAATAGGTCCTCGATGGGTGCCGTCTTAACGGATAACGAACAGCGTATAGCATACTAGCATTGACATTTCGAGAACAACGATATTATTTTCCATTTAAAAAAACTTTTTACAAACGAAACGAGATGACAAGTAAAATTGGTATTTCACTTTTGACATTAATCTCCTACTGTTTTCATCAAACCTAAACGGATAACTCATTGGAATTTGTAGGGATCGTATAAAATATTGTACCAATTCAATAATTGATCGTTTTTCGTTTTGAACAAAAAAAAAAGTGGTACATAATGTATATCGTTGAATTGGTAATTGAATTCCTTATCGAATGGCAAGATGGCCCTCGGTAGGTACCATTTGGAAAAAACCATTTTTTTCGTTAAAAATGCGTTCAGAAAATTTCAATTCCTGCTGTAGGATTTGTTATTGTTTTTATCGATGAAATGACTATTATCATGAGTTACTGATGTAAATTAGTATAGATTTTAACCTGATCAAGGCATCCACCTGTGCTAAAAAAAAATCCAAGTCGGTGGCTATTCTGGCAAAACCGGAAATCGTCCATTTTGTTTCCATGTATCTGTCAATCCGAAATCGTGTCTCATATCTATGTACAAAATTTCATTAAAATCGGTTGATAAGTGAAGGAGATATAATAGGCATGGCCCTAGTCAAATTGTCACCCGGTATAACTAGTATACATCTCAAATATGTTAAAAGTAAGAGTTTGTGAGATCAGTCTTATCGGAAGCTAGCATGATGTCAATTACTTTCAATAGCTCCGCGATGCAGCTATGATTTGTTCTAAAACCAGACTGAAAGTTTTGACTTACTAAATAATATTTCAAATGTCTTCGGTAAAGTACAGAGAATACTAATGGGTCTGAGATCTTTGTAGCCCGTAGGACAGTTTTGGGACAGGTAAGATGAATGATTTTTTTTTCAAATGATGGGATAAACACTATTTTGTTACATCGAAAAAATGTAGCGTTGATGAAACGACGATATCTTTGCGTCTTGAAATGCGATATGGAAATCATAGTGTGACCCCATAGAACACACGACATCCATTGGACGTCCATTTTAGGTCCATCTCAAGTCCAAACGTCCATGGACATTGAATGGATGTCCAAAAATATTTATATGAATTTCAGTTTGATCCCTAAGAATATTATTTTTATTTCAAATGAAATTCGTAAGTATCTTCAATAAAAATTTCAACCGTGATGGAATATTTTATTGGGCCAGTTTATGTACATTTCTGGATATTCATCGTACATTCAACAATCAACATCCATTGTCCCATTCAAATACAATCGTTAATTTCTTTTCTAATAAACGATATATGAACAAATAAAATTGTCTTCTTCTAAATTCAACAATACTTTAACCACTGTATTCTTTTCGGGATCTTTTCTTGCCGCCTATGAAATATTTTTGAAATTCGCGGGCAATTTGTTGGGTCGTTGCGAGCGCCGTGAACGTTTAGTGGAACGTGCCTTTAGTGTTGTTGAGAAATGTGAGGTTAATGCTTCCGCGTCTTTGCTCTCCATTTATGACTCCGTTTCGTTCGTTCATCGATGGTAATAAACAAGTATACTTTCCATTAATGATCAATATGGATTCCAAAAACCTTTGGAATAAATATTATAAGATAGTGCGACTGATGCATGGTGGTGAATCTAATTCAGATGAAAATGAGTGTGCTGCAGGTTTCAACAGAAATGCAACCTATTTACAGGTATCTTGGGAGCAAGAAATAAAACAAAAGTGGCTGAATAAAGCAGTGATCTGAATGATGATGATCCATAGTCTAGAAAATATAGAAAGAAGAAGGGTGTATTTTCTTCAGAAGAAAGTGAGGCCGATGAAACAAATGAAAATTACCTATACCTCCCTCCATTTAAGCCTACAGTGAAAAACGGATTGAATCCCTCTCATGTGTCCCCTGTCAATACTGAAGCAAATGGCAAATCACCTCCATTCAAGCCTACAATAAAAACAGGATTGAATCCCTCTCAAGTGTCTCCTGTCAATAGTGAAATAAATGAAGGTGTATAATTTTCCAAGTAGTCTTGGAGTAATGATCATATATAACAAACTCAAACTTGGCAAATCTTTCCTGTGCGTACTCTTTGAAACAATGTTTTATTCCTTTATGTTGATTATTCATTTTTCAGTCAAATTAGATTTCAAAAACCGGACGTGGGAACACATATGAGTCAATGAAAAGGTGTCCATCCCGACTTATAAGCAAAGGTCTCGCATCTCAATATATTTACCACGTCGAAAATGAAACAATCATTCAAGGATTTGAAAATGGCCGTCTTCCTGATCAGTGGGTGGAACAAAATATATATTGTTGGTTATTATTGAATATATACATACATACAGGTGCTGCAGAACAGGCATATGAAAAAACGAACAAAAAAGAAATAGACGAGGCAAATATGGAATGGTTAAGGAGAGCAAATGAAAGGAAATGAATCGTTCTCAGAATATTTTTATTTATTTATACTTTTGACCAGTGTTGTTATTCTTTTGTTTTATTATACATTTTTTTAGATTTTAGAATAGTCAGTTTTTGAAAGTGTCGTCAATTTTGATGTGTGCAAGATATAAAAGAATTAAACTAGAGAGTTCTAGTAGCTCAATTTTGGTTGTATATATTTTTAGTTGGATTTCAACCTTTGAAATATGTGAGAAGACAAATTTCATTGAAATCTATTTATGGAATTGTATAGAGAAAATTGTTCATAAGTTTGATAGGTTCAAGATAAACAACTTCTGTTACTATTTTTTTGTGAATGTGTTAGTTTTTGGAATATAAATTATAATTTTGACTTAAAAAAATGTTTATTTCCAAAATTATTAATTTTACGAAAAATTACTTACCAAAGAATATTTATCCTGACATGCCATGCTCGTAAACATTTTAATTAAGATCCAGAACACTAAGGAATTTTGGGTTCTAACAATCAAATGTCAACTTTCTGATATTAAATCACCGAGATTTTTGTGATAACTTCATCGAGAAGTCTTTGTGATTCTCTATTCAAGTAGAAATGTCTAAAAGGGGCACACTACAAGAACGATGTATGTATGAGAACTTATTGTGTAAGTTTTACCTTTACAATATGTTTCTAAAGTATTGCCCATTATTTACAAGACACCTTGTATAATCTGTACCCTCTGGATTCATTTTGGATATACAATGGATGTACATTGGACGACCACAGTGGTTGTTATTTGGATATGTTCTGGACATCCATTTTACCAAATATGGACATACAATGGATGCGGAATTCTATGTTTAAATTATCATTGACGTACATGTGCTGTGTGGGACACCTCTGAGCTGTAACTGTCATTTGTTGCATGCATTTTAAAAATATTTTCACTGATCTCTTGTGGCAAAAAAATACATGTGGTGACACATTTATGTTCTGTATATTAACAGGACGAAAAACTCTTTCACTACACTACAACTACAGTGTGAGTTACTGAAGAAAACTGAAGTCTTACTAGAAAGAAAAGTTAGGGAACATTTCTAGATTTGGCAACGCTGAAAACCGCTCATTGTCTAGAAAGGAAATATTGACAGCTGACATTTCTACTATGGTTGACGTGTGTAAGCTGTGTTGAAGTTGATGGCAACTCGGAAATTTTATGAAAAACTATTGTGGAATGTTTTATTTTAACTGACAACAACATAGTTATCAACATCAAATAATGACTATTCTTCCGGCAATCAGAAAACCTTCAGGAAACGCAGAGGAAAACAAGGATACAAATCAACAAAATGTATGTCCACCATACAGACTGAACCTATCTTTCATTGAATTCATTATGGATGTATGTCTATAAATAGACAAATTCTTTTATTCACATTTCACTACATATCAGTTTCCAATGGACTAGATTTCACTCTCTTAACTTTTCAGGCATCTGCTGAGAGGGTAAACAGAAGAAATGACATCAACTCAATTCAGATACAATCTCTTTGTGAAAACAATGCAAATGCAAGACGTTCACCATTTCCTTAGTAAGTACTTAAAAACCAATGATTAAAAATCTTTTTAGAAACAAGGTATTTTTCTCTTATTGATCAGCTGATAACTTGAACTTAATTACGAATACATTATTTCCAACAGTAAAAATGATCGAAAAGAGCGATTGCGGAAGCGATATAAAGAAGCAGACAGACCTAGGGATAGAGAAAGTGTTAGAGAACAAAAACGTGAGGTAAGAAGGGAACAAAAAAGAGATAGGACAGTACTGAATAAGCGAGATATTTCCGAACCTCTTCATGAAAACAATGCCATAACTTCACCCGTAGACAACTCTGTTGCTGAAGCTCCATGTATTAATAATGAAATTGTTATCAGTAAAGAAGAAGGAACTGGATTCAATAGTGAAGATGAGTATGATGAGAGCTTTTTTAAAGATAGACATCTTACTGTTGAAGAATGGCAAAAGGTAAGATTTTGTTACAAAAATGGCACTAACTTGAATGAAGAAAATACTTTGTTTTATTTCACTACTGCTAAAACTATTGTTTATTGTTTTGACCTTGAAGGTTCATATATTGGACACACCTTTAATCATTACTCAGGCAGAATTAGTAATTTCAATATATTCTTTTTTTATTTAAAGAAGAGTAAGGAAGGTGTATTTTTTCCTATGATTTGCGATTCCGAAGTGATTTTTCAAATCAAATTTCAGTCTATTATTACTCACTCTGGCTGCCGAGACCCTGTATTGTTTCTTTACTCAAGTCTCTGAAAGCCACTCTAGAGGATTGGAACCACTTGAGGTTTTCTAAGCTTCTGATTGTAAATTTCTGTAGGGTAAAAATTCGTTTTGCATGCGGACTGGTCCCCCAAAACAATATATCATATCTAATTATTACAGATGAACTTGCATAGTACAATGTTAGAAGTACATCCCTACTACAATGGTTTACAATAAATTTTAACTCATAACAACTTTTGGAGAGCCTGCTGCAGAGATCATTTATGTGAGGTTCCCATTGCTGCCTGTAGTCAATACCAATACCTATCTTCACACAGTCAGTGTGAGATATTATTCGATCATTATCATCAAGAATAGTGAAATCCTCATTGGTGGGTCTAATACTAAATTTCAAGCATACCGTTTTATCAATATTTAGGCTAAGTTAATTTTCTCCTGACCATTGCAGAATGAAAGAGTGTAACTCTTGAGTGAAACCTACTGCTGACCCTTGTTATCACCTCTAACTAAGACAATTATAATCGGCATATGAAATTATTTTCGCATCAGGAGACAAACTTGTGAGATGTTAAGATCATTAATATAGATTATAGAGAGTGTAGGCCTTAGAATGGATCCCTGTGGTAAGCCTTTTGCTAAAACATTACTTTTGACTTCTCCAATATGAGGATTCAAAGAGTTTTAGAGGTAGCCCACGTATATCATACCTAGATGAGTAACAATAGTTTGTGATTGACATTATCGAAAACACGGGTGTAGTCAACAAAGAGTCCACAGATTAGATATTTCAGGTCAAGGTTGTCAGCAATATATTGATTGAAGGAAAAGAGTACTGTTTCCGTACTTCTCTTTCTGATGAACCCATGTGGACTGTCGGCAAATAATTTATTATGTATAAAGACACTAGTTGATTCTTCATGTTTAGCTCAAATAATTTTGAAGTACATAAGAGCAAGCGTATACATCTGTAATTAGAGTAAATATGTTTATCATTATTTTTGTAGATGGGAGAAACAAGTGCAAATATAAGACAGTCGGGAAAGATTAAATTTTGAACGGATAGGTTAATTAAGTACAATAGGACTTTACTGATCTCCGAGCCACATTTTTTCAGCAGATTATTGGATATTTGATCATTATATCAGATACAGAAAAATCTCTTACTTCAACGTAATACTTCACAAGAAAATTACCCAGGTACTTGTAGTTGGAGTAACCCTCGTTGAGACTTTGACTGTATATATAATTTGATAACATCCCAGTGGATCCAGCAAAAGATTCAGTTGACTACTGGTCTCGTAGAAATTCATATTGAAGTCACCACTAATAACAATTTTACATTTACAGCAACAGAATAAATTCATCTTCCAAGTTTTTTTTTATAGCTACTACAATTTCTTTTTCACTGACTGGGTGTAAGTAAATGTGGGTATTATGTAACACAATTGCAGTATTTACATTATTTCCATTAGGAGGTAAGTATACGCTGTTGAAAAATCCGCCAGATTTTTTGACAATATCTTGCGGACCAGAAAATATATGATATATCATTTCACCGGGGATCGTAGAGGATCTATTTTACGAGTGTATGTATGACCACAATTTTTTGCTGTCACTAATAATTGAATGCTGCACATCTTCCAGAAAATTTTTAATTCATTCAAATGAAATTAATTGCCTGAAATCCTGTATTTTTGTCTATGCTTGGCTTTCAACTTCACTAGTTTGATTATGTTGGCATCATACCATTTTGGATAACTATTACTGAAGTTAGTGTAGACTGGTATATGTTTGTCAAAAATACCATATATATAATCATAAAAACACTTCAATATATCATCAAGAACTGTAAATTGATTTGAAAAATCCCAGTTTATTCCATATATTTCGCTATAGAGACCTCTTTTATTTGTTTTCCTAAAATTTTATATTTTGGTGCTATTGTTGAATGAGAAAATTTTCTCTTTTTTAAATTACTTCGGTGAGAGCAGGGTTACCAAATCTAGTAATCTACCAGTATAATTTGTTACATTATTGAATTGCTCTAATTGAAATAGATTCATGAAATTGACTAGGGTTTTTTTTTGTCTGATATGTCACCTTTAATAAAACCCGGTGCATTGAAGTCACCAAGAATGAAAACCTTATGACTTGTTAGAAAATCGAGTTGTTCTAAACAATCAAAGAAAAATTCATATTCCTTAACATTGAACTTTTCTGAGATATAAAGTACTATTACATAAAAAATATAAATTATTGTACACTTAACGATTAGTAAGTCAATCATTGGAAACTGGATTGCAAACAACTCAGTGTCAACAAGCTCGGAATTGATTGATGATTTAACTGCTATGATTACACCATCACCTGTTACCTTTTGTATTTCCACTAATTGATGATCTCTATGATAGACATTATAATCATCTGGGAATAACTCAGAGTCAACTACATTTCCACCTAACCACGATTCACTTATTTCTATAATGTCATATTCACAAACAGCAGGAAAGAATGTTGATATTTTCATATTTAGACCTTGCAAGATTTCATAATAGCACAAAAGGTTGTTAACCTCAACTTCTTCAATTCTGCTGGGCTCTAGATGTTTAACTCCATAATTCTTGGTATTCCATTAATGTATTTTATTTTAAATATTTTATTGCCAGCTGCTGAGTTTCTCTGAGTGAATTCTACTTTAAATGTTTTGTAATGGTCTGTTTGTCTTTTAGTACGATCGCTAGAGACACGTACGTCTTTGTAGTTGCTATTTCACAATTTGTGGGCATTCCATAACAAATTACTAACTTCGGCTTCAGAATTATCACCACTGTCTTTTTCTTAGGATTTTCCTCATTTGTACTTTTCCGGGCCGTTTCGCCATTGTCTCGCAGCTCTTGTTTTCTAGATGAGGATGGAGGGATTTGCATATCCAAACTATGAAAAGGTCGAAAACATTAAAATATCTCTTGCATCCTTCCATTTTGAAACGACAATGCCATCTTCAGTTTCCTTTCCGACATACTCATTTTTTAGTTTCTTTTATCCCAATCTGCAACCGGTGTAGAAATTATCTGTTCACAAGACTCTTCCTTCATTCAGGAGCACTTCAGTTAGAGACAGTACAACTGCTTCTCCAGCTAGAATGTCATTGTTTTTTTTTGTAGTGTCCGTTCTCTTTGCAGAGCAATCTGTGTTCTCAATAATAGTATTTTTCTTTTCTTTCCCAGTGTAAATTTCAAATTTCCAGGTATACCCATTTGTGCTACATACTTTGTAAATTTTCACCCCATCTTTATGGGTTTCATTTGGGATATACTGACAAAATCCAAGAAATATGCAAATATCAGGGTTAGTGTCGTACCATTGATTGAGCCTTAAACTATGTGTCACATTTGAATTGGATATATTCTAGGCAGCATAACGATTTGTCTCTCTGACAATCAAATCACAAAGTTCATCAGTTACAAAAAGTTTATATGCATTTGCAGGAGTTAACTTTTCTGGGTGACAAAATCATAATGCCTTCATTGTTGGTAAACTTTATGATTACCCTGATATTGTAATAAATGGCTAACACGGCAGTCAGAGTGTTAAAGCTTGTTTCCCAGTGTAATTATATTGACTTATTTGATGATCTGACCAAATATTATCATTTATTAATAACTGAATTTTTATATTCTAGAGAGATGGGCTGTTTGCTCGTTGTATGTCGAAATTAGGATATGAAATTAAAAATATGAACGAAGATGGTGCTTGCCTGTTTCGTTCTATTGCTGACCAAGTTTTTGGTGATCAAGAATTCCATTTTCAAGTGCGACAGGATTGCATGAACTACATTGTAAGTTCATAAAACCAAATTACCTGAAACGAGGCAACTCGATCATAAATTTTGAAAATGTATTCAACGGGAATCTTTTTTTCATTTTGATTGTTTTTAGGTTCAAAATCGTGATTATTTCGAACCTTATGTAACAGAGGATTTTGAGAAGTACGTTGCAAGAAAACGTACCTGGCATGTGCATGGAAACCATTTAGAGATTCAAGCAATGAGTGAACTGTATAATAGAACTATCGAAGTCTATTGTTATCAAATAGGTATGATTAGCAAATATATATATATATATATATATGTTTGAAGAAATATTTCCCAAGTATCTCTATGCATTGGATACTTAGTGATAATATTAAAATGTTGGTGGTTTGTTGCCCACATCATCGTGAATAATAAATTATGAGTTGCGAAAAATTTAACTGTGATTTCCTTGCGTTCATACGAGAAATTGCTGAGTTTTAAAGTTATAGGGGGTTACAGGGTGTTGAGATGGAAAGAAATACTTCTGTAGTGCATTTTTGGAACGTAGTTTTATTCAAAAAACAAATTGATTTTCTATTGAGAAATTCCAGTTTCAGTGTCGACCTGCAAATACAAATGCAAAATTTTATTCAGCTAAAAAAAATTATTATTTAAATGTTTGTGAATGAACAAGTATACACTTCTCAGTCAGACTGAAAAAATGTTAAATTTCAATTTCTCCAATGATGTAAGAAATATGGGGAGCGTCTCTCAGTACTCTCCTTGAATATCACTGTGAAACAGTCACTGAAGTATATGAGATAATATGATAATATGTAAATTCGAGAGATTTTCAAAAATGTAGGTATTAAATAAGGCTAAATTAAGTAACTCATACAATTTTGGATATTACGTTATAGTCCGCCATCAATTTCAATATAATTTGGGGAAATATTTCATTTCTTATGTGATTTTGAGAGTAATTAGAAGTTTTGAAAACAAATCTCAATGTATCTTCAATCATGAAGCTGAAATTAATACTCATTTAAAATTTTTGATAAAGTATGTTTACGGTAACTTTGCAATGATGACATACATGAAAGTACTACAGGGTTGTCAGATTTTCCTTATCTTTAAGTAATTTTACAGTTCTTCCAATTTTTTATTAATTGGATTATACCCAGTCAGTTCTTGGCGAGCACTAAAACAAATTGACAAAAAAAAACTTACATTTACATAAATATTGCAGTATTAGTTTTGTTTTAAGAAAATAATGTTTTTAATTTTCTTAATATATTCCTTTCAATATAGTGGAACACGAAGGTTAATATATCAATGATAACCCTAATATTCGTCTTCAGAATCATCGTCATCATGATCGTTGTCCCTTAAGTGGTGCTACATCTTCTGTATGAAACCCAACTTTCCTATCAGACCAGATCTGTTTTTTTCCAGTATGCTGTACAGCGATTTCCCAGGTGTAGCTTTTTTGAGTTTTTTTCCAGATAGCTCCGGATTTTTCAACTACCACTAGCACCTACATAATACTTATATTACCTCAATTCAAAAACAAAATTTCAATGAAACCTGGAACAACCTGATAAATAAAGAAACTGCAAACACTCTCTATAATTTCTTCTTCTGCACTTTCTATTATTACTTTGCCTTGGCCTTTCCAGAATGACAACATTTATTAAAGGAGTATAAAAACAAGCCGTGGGTCTAAGGATCTAAAGGATTTGTATTTAATTGCAAACAACAACAATCATAACCTTCAGACACTAATTGAAAAAGGAAAGATGACTACAAAAGTTTCATCAAAAAAGCTTGTAATAATGGATTGGTTATTAACTCTGACAATAAAACAAAAACTGTTTGGATTTTAAGTGGAAAAGTAAATAAATAAAATATTAGAAAATATGAATTATCAAATGACCGGACAGCTGTGTACTCACTAATGTATCATTGGAGATTTTGATACAGAAAAATTAAATAAATTACAGAGGAACACATAGAAGACGATTTATTTTCCATATATTGTGGTAAACCACCCTCTATTATTTTTGTTGAAAGTTACCTGAATCTTTTCACAAGGGATATTGACAGGTATGGTACCAGTGAAAAGGATATTGCACTCTTCCAATAATTTGAGAATACTCCTGCACATATGTATCAGCAGCCCTATTAATAAATTAGGTAATTAAAAAAATATTGTTTATAAAATTTTACTTAATTTTTTGCCACCGGTTTTGTTATTATTAAATTGTCTAATGTTGGTCGAGCGGTTGCCAAACTAAATTCAACTCTCAATTCATAATTTACATGGGTTCAAGAATGCAGACAACGTTTCAACCATGGCCTCGGTGACGGTTTCAGGGACTACAAATATATTGTTGATTGATACAATGATATAATATTGATGATGAAGTGGAGTTACCTAATAAGAATTAGTTAATTACATAACTTGGCCACAAACAGAAATGGGCACCTCCACACGGTTTACTCCTTGCCCACAAATGTGTTAATTTAGTGCATAACTATCGTCCATAACAATGACTGAAGGTTCTTCCAAATAAGTTGAAAGTTGTTTTTCAAACGATGATAGATCTTTATTAGATGTAAATAACTATGGAAACCATTTTTGCAGCTAGCATAAAGTATAATACACCTTTAATGAAAAATGTATGCTAGATTTTCCGTAGTCCCTACTTTGCGCACTGAACTTTGGTCTTTTTCACACTGCTAATGTTACAGTCCTGTCAAGAACGTCCAACTGTACCATTTTTAAATAGTTTTTTTTACAAAATAAACTTTTTTAAGTATGGTATAACTTGTATTTGAATCCCATGAGAATGTCAAAACTATTTTCACTCCCCGTTTTTTATTGACTTTGAAAAGTCCCTGGATCATCTCAAGAATGGAAAACTTGGAATCTGGGAGCACTTTCACCGAATTAGACTTCATTTTTCTGATTATCGTATAGCTCTTTTAAATAGCAAATGTATTCTTAGTTCCTTCAGTTAGGGTGTGGTTAATAGTAATAAAAGAAATAAACCAAAGATTTGAGCTTATTGACGAAAAAGTCAATTTTACTAAGCTCTGATGTGATGGGGAGGCTCCCGTTACCCGTTAATTCCTCGGTCTAACGTTACTTAACTATAACAGATAGTGACTAAAGTTTATCTTTCAGTCGCAGATGATTCCACATCTGATTTTATGAACATCCTGTTCATAATTTCGAACAAATCAATAACAGAATCTTTGGGAGAACCACAGTTGGGATTATAGAAATAAATAGTTGTGAAGTTAATGGTATATGCGTCAGGCATTTAGACTGGAAGTACCACATAAGACATATACTGCAGATACTGATTTATCACATTTCACAAGTACGGAAAGTGTCCCTATTTTCCGGGAATGGTTTATGATACTCAGTGGCGCCATTCAGCTTCAATTTTCGATGTAGTAAATCCTTCATAACAATGAATTTTCCAATAGTTAATAAAATATTTTTCTCTTAATATTGCTCACTAACTATATCCCTGTGTATCAGAAATTCATCGCAGGCCGTAAACTATAAATTTTAAATAATGGTTGTTTGTTCTGTGAATCCATTAAACTCAAACCCTCTTCTATCCCACCATAATAGGGTTATGATTGACATAAGAAGTTTTTTGTGCCATTTCTTTGAATACTGAAGTGAGATTTTTATGAGTGAAATATATACGTTTTGTTACATGATTGACAATCTACCGTGAAACCACGCAAAGTGTAGCGAACTTTTCAGAAGTAATCCACTGTTTGACAAATACTTTCACCGTTTTTATCTTTGAGATTTAATAGCAGAAAATTACTGAGTATGATGTCATTGCAAATTTATTGTAAACATGATATATTCACATAAATGTCGCACATTTCAGAAATGTTTCTTTCTAAATCCAAAATTAAAATGGATAGTATTACTCAAATTGAACATGTATGGTCACTCTTGGTACTAGTTTCAACATTCCAGAACCCATAAACATATTCAATGGTTCGAGAATAGCGGCCTACGAACCAATAAGGCTTTCATATCATAGAATGTGCCACTACAATTCCATTAGTAATCCAAATAACCCGTCTGTTGGAGTTGGTTTAGGTCTACCTAATTATAAAACTATCGATATAGACAGAAGAAGATTCAATGATGCCGTCAGAGCTAGTGACGAATTACTTATTGAACAGGTGAGTGTTTTCAGTGTTTTTTTTTTCTTCCAGTATAGGAGTACTTGACAACAATTAGACCTTTACCATATTTTTTTCTATCAACCAAAAACCATCTGTCACTTATTTTAAATAATTTTTTAAGCAGTATTTTACAATTTAACATTTTTAGGGTTCTGTACCTCAAAAGGAAAAACATAACCTTTGTTATGTCGGTCACAGCCGATTTTATATATATATATATATCTCTTTATTTAGTTGAAAAACTAATTCATTTACAATAGTACATACATTGTCACATTATAAATACAATTAAATTAACATGGAAAAATACAAACAGCCTGATTAAAAATACATAAATACATTGTCACATTATAAATAAAATAAAATTAACATGAAAAAATACAAACAGCCTGATTAAACATACATACATATAGATAAAAAGTTACATAAAAAAGTCATACACAATAATATACTAATTTTTTATTAAGTAATCCTTCAATCGTCTTTTGAATGTATTTATCGAACCACTCTCTTTAATTTCTTGTGGGAGGTCATTAAAACAATCTACTCCTTTAATAAATAATGAATTATGTGTACTATTTTTTTTATATTTTTCAACCTTTATGTTGTTTCTGTTTCTTGTGTTATACTCATGTATGTCAGCCACATAAGTTAATTTATTCTGTAGATATACAGGTGAATATCCAATTTTGATTTTAAAAATAAAGATTAGTGTTAGGTAGGTACTCGAAGAGTTTCTTCACTGGTAGCCATTGAAGGGTTTGCAACATATTTGCTATCGGTGTTATCCTCGAACATTGTAAGATTATTCGCATAGCACTATTCTGCATCTTTTTTAGTCTGTTTATTTCATTTTGATTGAGAAAAATAGAATGGTAGAACAATAATTTAAATGTGGAAGGATTATGGAGTTGTATACTAATAATTTAGACCACTGGCTGAGATATGGGGAACATCTTCTTAAATAGTTGATTTTGTAAGCTACTGTTTTGATAATCTGATTAGCATGTTCTTTGAATTTTAATTTACTGTCAATAGTTACACCCAAGTACACGAATTTGTTTACCTTTTCTATATCACTGTCATTCAATCGTAGAAGTAGGTTTTCATTATTATGCTCTTTATGTTTCCCTAATAACATCCATTTTGTTTTATTTGCGTTCACCTTTAGCAGATTTGCACAGCAATATCTATACACCCTTTCAAGTATCAACACACTCATGTACATCTTTACTACTAAAGTACAGTAGGGTGTCGTCGGCAAATAAGTGAATTTTACATTCTTCTGCTATGGTTACAATGTCATTTAAATATATTAGGAATAACAATGGTCCCAAAATAGACCCTTGGGGTACTCCTATATTATTTTGCATTTTATCTGAATAAACTTCATCTAGTTTCAACCTTTGCTGTCTATTGCTTAGATAATTCATGATCCAGTTTAGTGCTATTCCATCAATACCTACGCTTTCAATCTTTCTAATCAGTCTGCATCTATCTACCGTTCAAATGCCCTTTGAAGGTCAAGAAATACTGCAATAGTATACTGATTGTTTTCCTCACTTTTCTTCCAGTCTGTTAAAACACATTGTAACGCTAGTTTCACAACTATGTTTGTCAAAACCCGATTGATACTCACATAGGACCCTATTCCCTTCCAAATAATCCACTATCTGCTCATATACAGCCTTCTCCAATACTTTAGCTGTAGCATTAATCATGTTTATTGGTCTCAATTGAATAGCTTGGTTTGTATTTGGCACTTTTGGTATAGGTATAATAGTAGATAGTTTTGATTCAGTTGGTACTTCACCTCTCTCTAAAGAACTGTTGATAATGTTCAACAATGGATTACAAATGGCACTGAAACACTTCTTCAGAAGTTCTACACAAATTTCATCGGGGCTACTTTTATTTTTCAAAGAACCAACAATTCTTTCTAGATCTACCATATTGATAAGACTAAAGTTGGACAATTTATTATGAGTTATTCTTTTAGTAATAGGAAAGCTATGAGAAAATTTGTTGTCAATTCCATCAGTTATATTTATTATACTTTTGATATAAAATGTGTTCAGGCCATCTGGTATCAAAGTCATATCAGAAATTATTTCACCATTGCCAAAATCAATAGTTGTAAGATTGTATTCTTTGTTATTATTCGGTACTAATGTCTTCAGTGTTTTCCACATTTCAGTAGGATTGTTCTTATTTGAGTCAATCTTTGTCTCTAAATAGTTCTTCTTCTCCTGTCTAATTGTTTTCACTGCTATTTTCTCAGAAACACTCGCGTACGCTGTCTCTTATGAAGGTCATTGGCACCCAGAACATTCCTAATGGTCGCTTCTCGGAATCTCTCGATTGACACTGTAATTTTACGTCACATCGGCCAGACGCAAGATAAACATACAGTGGCGTAGTGTGTTTGTTCTTGTAATAATATGAAAAAATAAAAGCATTCAGTTTTCAGATGCAATGTTTTGTCTTGAGACCATCAACAACTCCATTTTATCAAATACATGGAAAACTAACTAATAGCATTTTTAAAAACAATTCTCATGCTGAATACAATGATATATCACATGTAATAATTCAACGATGTTTCGCTGGAATATCTTCAGTTTTTGGATACAAAAATTAAACACCACAGGCATAATTTTAAATTTGCAGTGCTATGAATACCTTTTATAGAATACTAGCTGTTACCAGAGACTTGGTCCACGTGGAAGATCTATTTTTTTTCTTTTCCACATATCTATTGATCTTTTATCATGTGGCTCCATCTAACTTATGCCTGTGCGTCTTTGCCCGAGTGGTTATCCATAAGGTCATATTTTTTATGCCATTTTTTCAATCAATGCAAGAAATATGTGAGGTGTAAAAATCGTTTCAATAAATGGCGCTGTGTAACGTTCCTCAACCTATTGGGTAAACAAACTGTCTTGATTTCCCAATTACTTATTTCTCCAATACTGGTGAATCTGACATAAATATAATATAAAATTCACCTTCACTAAATTCAGTGCCGACCTATTCGAAGGTCAAAATGATATTTTACCTACCATAACATACGTCATATTAATGCATACTTTATGTATTGACACACAACTTTTTCTAGTTTTCAAATACTAGATGATTGAAAAAATCTACGATTTCAAAGATACAAATTTGTGAAATATTCAGGGGTCCTCAAAAGGTCCGATTTCACGACGTTTCGGCAAATTCACATTTGCCATCTTCAGTTGATGTCTAATTCATTCGATTGATTCGAACTCAGTCGAGTTTCTGAATAAGCTAAGTGACGCTATGTTTTTTATGTCGCTGGGTAGTTTATTGTAGATTTGAATTCCGTTATATACCAAAAAATTTTTTCCCTAATTATTGGAGGAGAATTCTGAAATCCTCACGATTATGCCAGAGATAATCTTGAATATTTTCAGGAAAATACCCATTTTTGCGAAAAATAAAATTAGGATGTGACAAAAAGTATCTTTTTTTTTACAGAATAAGTTTGAATATTTTCTGGAGTGGACCTGAGTGGCATACACTGCGCACCAGTGGCGATGGAAATACCCGTCTTTGCGAAAAATAGGAGGCAAGATGATGGCATCAAATTCAATACCAGTACTCATTTTTCGCTGAAAAAAAATTAATTTTGAAAAATTCGAATTTATTTCATATCTCACAAGGGTTTTTCCATGAAAAGTGAGACAATTTTGGATTTTTCAGAATTGAAAATTCTTCAGCAAAAATGTTTATTGGTTTTTAATTTTAATTTGATGCCCTGAATACGAATCCTTATACATTTTTAGATTATTTTCTACTTATATTTCCATCACAGCTAGTGGGCAGTGTATTACACTCAGGTCAAACCCATACAATATTCAGACTTATTTCTGGTATATCTCCCAATCGTTAGAATTTCAGAATTGTATTCCTCTAATTACGATTCGGGGGGTCTTTCCATGAGAAGTTATATTACTTGACAACAAAACAAGATAAACATAACCTTTCAAATGAGTTTTATTTCAGCGTTCATTACTTAATTAATTTCATTATCTGAAGTTCAGTTGTATTTTGAGTATTGATTTTCCTTCAATTAATGTTTCATTCGGTATATTTATAGCTCTGTAGATTTAAAAGAATTCTTGTTGAGTTTTATATTTTTTGAAAAACTGATGACATTACTTTTGATACATCATTGTAAATGAGCTCTTAAGAATGTAAACAAAATTGATAACAATATTCACTCTAGGGCTGTTAATATGAATTTCTGATAATAGCGATAATTAAAAAAAAAATGGAGGTGGGTCTAATAATTAAATTTTTTACAGAGTGTGTAAATAAAGTGAATATTTTTCAGATCTCCGACAAAATTTCCATGGGAGCTTTTTTGTCTAAAATGTTATTATCTTCATTTTCGCTTTTAGGTCTTACATGTACTTAGGCGTTTTTTAAGATATTTATTAATTGCTAACATCTCTATTTTGAATAGTAGCCCCCCAATAGGAAATCCTGAATACGTCCATGCTAGTTTTAGAGTTTTTTTCACATTGTTTGTTGAATTATTCTTATTCTATGATTTTTTAGACAATGCTGGAAGACAAGATCAAAGCTACAGACTGGGAGGCAACCAACGAGGCCATTGAGGAACAAGTAGCGCGAGAATCTTACATACAATATTTTAGAGATACAGAAAAACGTTTGAAGGCCGAAGGACATCCTTTGGCTAGTGGCAGTAGCTCTACTATCACATCTGCTATGGTATCCAGCCCGAGATGTTCCAGGCGGGGTTCTGTATCGCCCAAAGGGGGTCAGTCACCAAAAGGTTCAGCATCTCCAAAAAACAGTTTTTCTCCACTTGGTAAATTCATGTTTTTTTATCTATTCATTAATAAAACGTTCCTTTTGTCTAACTCAATATATTCCATTTAAAAATCATAATGCAGTGTATATGTAGTTGAAAATGTTCTTAATTATTCAAATTAAAAATAAAGTCTTATAATAGCTTACTAGAAAAAGTTAATGATGTGCTTTACACAGAAAATGGTGTGGATCCACATTAACAAACATTACAATATTTTTCACAGAATTTGATTTTGAAATTCACATTTTAGAATGGTAACTACAAAGATTAGTGAAGATTTTGTTTCCACTCTAAAGTTTTTGCGTTTTTATAGTCACACACTAAGAAAAGGTACAATGCGAACAGTAAATGTTTTTATTGCAATTTTTGTTGATCGTGTGAAAATGTTCATCCTAAATTCCGCTAAATTGGTAGATTACTCTTGAAAGTTTACTACATACGTCTATTGAAACTCTCGACCTAATTATTGTCCGTTCATTAAACTTCACAATTACAACAACCTAAATAAATCAATTACAGTTCGTTTCGTAGATTTTCAACATGCTGTCCCTCAGTTTGTCTGCATAGTCCTGCATCTCACCCTCTTGGTTAGTTCGTTGATCCGAACACCAAGTCACAGAGCAATTGAAGTTCCCTTCCGAAGATAATGTAAGCCTGGTTGAATCGTAAGGGTAAACCTGGTTGAATCGTCGACGGCTGCTCTGTATGCCGTCAGAAATAGTGGGAGGTGTCTGTCCCAGTCCTTTTGATATTTTTCCCCAACTTTGGAAAGGTTGATTTGTTTGAAAATATGAACAGTATGATCATAAAATCAGATGTGGAATCATCTGCGACTGAAAGGTGTTCTTCCATAGTTCGGATGAATCTTTCAACCAGGCCTACCGACTGGGGGTAGAGCGCAATAGTTCTGGTCTTGCTGATACAAACTTTTTTGAATAATTTAGACTCGAAATTCCTTCCTTGGTGGGGATGTAACTCCATTGGTACACCAAATCTTGAGAAAATCCACTAATGACCTTGCCATTGTGGAAGCCTCCTGGTTGGGATGGATAGGCTTCAAAGCATTTGCTGAAATAGCCCATGGCAACAAGGATGTATTTGTTACCATCATCGATCACAGGAAATGGTCCAGCTATATCATTAGCAATCCTTTCAAATGGTGCACCTACGTTGTATTTTTTCATTTTAACATTTGCAACCTTTAGTATCACCACACTCTGCACCAGCTTTCTACATCGTCTTGACATTGAAGCCAATAGAACCTCTGCCTGACATTCTCCAAAGTCTCATTAACTCCCAGATCCCATCATGATTTTCCTTCAATAATTTCGAAATTCCTTCCTTGGTCAGAATGTAAATCCGTTGGTACACCAAATCTTGAGAACATGTTGTCCACCAAAGACCTTGCTATTGTGGATGCCTTCTGGTCCGGAATGGCATTGGCTTCTACCCATTGCTGAAATAGTCCATGGCAACAAAGATGTATTTGTTACCATCATCGGTCACAGGAAATAACCAGCTACATCAATGGAAATCCGTTCGAATAGAGCACCTACGTTATATTTCTTCATTTCGCCGCTGGACCTTGTTTTGGAACCTTTAGTAGCACCTCACTCTGGACATCTTCTGCACCAGCATTCTACATCATCTCGACACTGAACCGAGTAGAACCTCTGCCTGATCTTGTCCAAAGTCTTATTGACTCCCAGATGCCCTTCTGAATTTCCTTCAAGACTTCACTTATCCTCTTCCTGGGCAAAACCAATTGGGAAATTGACGACCTCCAATTATCTGACCCCCATACCCTTTCGTATGGTTCATTTTCCACAACCAGGGAATCCCATTATGCCCACATTGCCTTGAAGATGGAATCTCTCCAGGAGGGTCTGCGAGTTCCGTCCTCTTTCCAATGTTGAAAGTCCAGAATGTTTGGATCGGTTTTTTGGTCCTGTTCTATGTGTTTCGTGGGTCTAATGCCGTCGACTTCTTTATGGCATTCAATAGCCTGACAATGCTTACAGTCTTCTGGTCATGGTCTTCCAGATAAGGCATCTGCGTTGCTATGTAGTCGACCTGGGCGATGTTTGATTTTGAAATGGTACCGGTATAGCTTTTCTATCTATCTAGATATTTGTCCTTCTGGGTTTTAATAATACGCAGCACCAGAGTCTTCTAGTCGAGCCTCAACGATCTTCTCAGATGAACCAGGTATCCTGACAGTTATGGTTAACTGTAATTTCATAGAACGCTCCCTTTCGGATGGTGTTAAAATAAATTCTTCCCCTTCAAATTTCTTGGTTTTCTGCACACCATCGAATGAAAATCCATAGTCACTCATCAGATCCATCCCAAGAATGAACTCTTTTTCTATGCCTGCCACAAAAACTCTTTCCATTATTCGTAATCTTCCGAGGGATAATGTGAAGTCAGCTTGACCGTTCGTAGGACGAAATTGGATGTAAATGGTCTTACACTGTCTGATTCAAGGATACTGTAGACTAGGACAACTGACGCACCAGTGTATATAGTGCATATGATGACTCTTTCAAACTATTGGTAGTTCTTCTGATTCTATTGATGTGGATGACCCTGGGGGCTTTATTATCACTAACAGCATGCGCCCTGATATGCTGGCTAATTTTCATTTTCCTGGTACTTATCCATGGACTCTCTAGATGATTCTGTCCTCCTGTTAGTAAGAACGTGGGGGTGTCCTGGCAGGTAATGACGAGTGTGGCTGCAATCTATCTTGAAATGGCCGCTCCTACCACATCTGAAGCAATTTCCTGTTCATTGGTTAGTATCCAGCTAGGGGCTCTGACCATAACAACCTTCTTGACCACTTTCAATTCATTTCTTTGGAAAAAAGGAGAAAATGTGCGTCAATAACTTTTCTTCATAAACTGCTGCAAGGCCAAATTGATTGCAGTTTGCTTTTATCAGAACTGAACTTTAGGGTACCCAGGGCTCATTCACGGCTGAATCTCACATTTTACTGCTCCACAGCGCGAATAAATTTAATCTTGCATTCTCCAATTGAATATATGTGTGATAATTACAACTCCATATGCAGTTTTTGCGATATCAATACTTGTTCTGTGAAGCATATGAAAAAAGTAGCAATGGAAATATGGAATTGACTATATATATTTAATCTGTTTTTGTTGTTTTTTTTTCTCTTTTTTCTTACCGTAAGAAATTATGTACCTTCACTTTTACCGTTTATTACCGTTCATAACCGTGCATTACCATTAATTGGTTTATATTAGTTTAGTGATTTTTCGTCTCACTAGTGTAGTCTACACTTTCTTTTTTCTTCTTTTTTTATGTATTAATATTGTAACACATGTCACATTTGAACTTAATATTACTTGTTAATTATCTACTACTTAACAGTACAGTATGTATTTAATTATGTCCTGTAATTGGGTTTTACCTGTTGGGCAGTAAATGATTATTATTATTATTATGTCTGCTTCAAACTTCTGAACTCGTGTTTCCAACTGTGCCCGGTACAACTGTTCTGTATGTTGGTCGCCGTACCTCGATTCCAGAACAGCAATCTGGTCCCCTCAAAGCCACTATAAGTGCAGTAGCCTTGTCTTTGTCATTGGCCAATGCTGCAGCTTCAAACTGCCTACGATATAGGGACCGTGCAGCCCATCGTGGTTTTACGGAATTGTGGCAACCTTGTCACGGAGGTCTTGGATTTTCAGTGAAGCAATTTTCTTTTCTAGTTCTCGCACTTGCTTCTTCTCGTACCCCATCAACTTCTTCCTTCAGTCTTGTCATTAGCCCTTCAGTTTTCTGGAACATCTGTTCGAAAAAAATGTCTGTTCTCGTTCCATATTTTGTCCTTCTAAAATTTTGTGGAAATTTTCTTGCTACCGTTCCTCTTCTTTTTGTAGACGTTCCTCTTTGTTTTGTTTACGTTTGTCTTTTTTGTCTACGTTCCTCCTCCTCTCGACTGCACTACTAAAGAGTACCGATCAAACAAATGACTCGTTATATAAATAAACTAGCTATCTATCGCTCGTGGCGTGATGCGCTTTTATTTTCGTCCGCCACACACAGTAGAATTTTCCAGAAAGGTCAAGAAACGTCATTTACTTCTATTCATACAGGGTTTAGCAAAATGTGTTTTATTTGCCATGAACTTTTTTATATTTTACAAGACTTTGTCAATAAGATGTAAATCTTCAGGCAATAAAGTAAATTTTGATTGATTGATATTATTTCCACCTGAAGAAGCCATTGTATAGCGAAACATGTGTCTTGGTTTAGTGAAATTCAGTTAGTGAAGTGAGTGTCTTTTGTTTGCTTTAAAATATAAATTGTCACTGTAATGGTCATGGGGGAAAAGATGTCACCTCTCAGTGAAGTTTAATGTGTAATTTACACTCAGTAGAAAAATTACACTGAACATTTTGATTTTGTTCAGTTGGTAGATCTTATATTTTTTGAGAATTTCTCAATAAATAGTTCATGATATGGAATTCCTGAGTCACATTCGGTCTATTTGAGAAATTGGATGTACATTAAAACAAAATGAGCTACAAACATGTTTTATTTAATTTGAACAATATTTCAATGCATCATTTTTACAGAGATTTTTTCCCTTACAGCTAGTCCAAGGACATCATTTGGATCGAGCTCTGCAAGTATATCATTCCTTTCTGACTGCAGCAATGTTGAAAATGTGCCTCCACCTTATGTTCCTACTAAAGAGGAAGAAGCTCTTGCTAAGCGCCTATATAATTCGCCTAGAAGAATTGTCGAACAATCCGAAACCATGGATTTCAGCGATGAAAGTTTATCGCCTGACTTCAAACAGAAAGCTGGTCCCTCTACATTGGTTAATGACATAGGTGAGATGTTCATTTTTTAATTAACTTGTTTTTATTGCCCCTCATGAAGAATTACTGCAAGCCCTTTATGTGTTGCAAAAAAAACTTTAACAGTATATGCTATTTTTATATAAGAAAAGGTTTGCAAATAAAACAATAATTTCCTTCTATTGCATACTAATTTGTATTTCTATGTTTTATTGTGATTCAGTGGGGATTGGTTTAGATGTTCTCCAATAAAACACCAACGACAGATTACAAACACAATTGTGACTTCTCTTCTTCTTCTATGCACGTGGTGGGCTGTGGGGTGGTCTTTTTACTATATTTAGTTCATTTCTGGACTTGCTTCTTGTGGTGCCGGTCCACCAAACGATCGACCCGTACATTAGCATCGGGCAAATAATTGCCGTATATATCCAGTGTAATGTTTTTGGTGTCAAGCCCCACGCCTTACTGAAGGCTCTTCTGCATGCCCAGTAGGAGCAGATAGCCTTCTTGGTGCGATTTTCAATCCTCTCGTTCCAGGTCAGCTTGGAGTCTATGATGACTCCAAGGTGAGAACGAACATTGCTTTAAATAATCCCTTCTCTAAATGTCTCCAATCATTTAACTTTCTGCCAAACTCCATAAAAAATAAAGATAGTTACTCCTTGTTCAAAGCGGAGGTGATGCGATATGTTAAAAGCCATTAAATTTAAAATATATATGTTCGGGTACCAGCAATTATTGCTGATTAGGAACAATGCTTTACAAAAATATTGACTATATTGGTATATACATGTCATATATTTGTCTAGAATCTTCATTGTTTCGGGAACAGGTTTATTGTGATATGTTCGCTAGTTTTAAATAGTTTTAATTGAGCTTGTCCTTGAATATCTGAATTGTTTTTTATTTACATTTTCTATGTACATGTGTGTATGGATATATGCATGTATACATCTGCTGAAATTGTTATTCTTTATAGTCTGAAATATGTGGTATAGGTTAAGATTTTTTTTTGTATTGTAGACTTTTGTATATTGATTATTAATTGAATAAAAAAAAGCATTATCTAAAAAAAAAAAATTTTGTCGACCCTTTGTACGGAAGCTGTCTTTCTGAGATACGTATCTCTGGAAGAGTTCCTATTTTGCGTTTCTTGGTAAAGAGTACCAAGTCCCC
Source organism: Gonioctena quinquepunctata (assembly GCA_018342105.1). NCBI lineage: Eukaryota > Metazoa > Arthropoda > Insecta > Coleoptera > Chrysomelidae > Gonioctena > Gonioctena quinquepunctata. The sequence goes on along the minus strand of JAFIRS010000855.1, from coordinate 21,589 downwards.
TTCCTCTGGATTGACTCTTAACCCTCCGATAGAACACCACTGTTCTACTCTGCTAAGAGCCATCATGATAATTTCTCCCAGCAGGTTTACCGGTTGGTCTTGAGCCAGCAAGACCAAGTCGTCTGCATACGCTTGGGTGTACAGCCCTGACAGAACTCCTCCCTGTGGACACCATCTTGATACCTTGGCAGCAACGGTTTTCCCGTTCAGTTCTGTCGTTACCACTCGCTGCGAAAGCATGGCATCGATCCACCTGATCAGGGTTGGGTCGACCCCATGTCGCGTAGCAACATCCTGACTAGATTGGGGATTGTTATGGAGAAAATTTTTGAACCAAATATTGACATAATCTTAACTGGAGACTTCAATCTCGACGCCTCAACTACCTCACGTAATAAGATGAGCTATAACAAACTGACTAATGAACTGTCCTCGTTCAATTTAAGTCCGGTGGTAATGTGGCCCACTCGGGTCTCCTCAAATAGCTTTTCAATAATAGACCATATCTTCACTAATATACCAGATTGTGTTGTCAGTGTACTTGATAACCACATTTCAGATCATCGTAGTGTCCTTCTTGAATGTGGCCCCATAAAAACTAATCAAATTTTTAAGCACTATCAGATGGGACGTAATTTCAATACAATCAATAATAATACTTTTTTTAAAGCACTGCAGGAGGAGCAGTGGTCGGAAGTATATGAACTAACTACATTAGAAGAGGCATATAACTGTTTCATTGCAAACTTCCTCTTTCATTTTCGTACTTCATTTCCACTCACGAAACTATATAAAAACAATCCTGGTAAGAAATGGATCACTCCTGAAGTAATACATTCCAGCCAAAATCTGAAAGATTTATTCATATTGAAAGTGGCATACCCTGAGCTTACTGACACATAATGGCAAAAAAACTACATGAAAAAACAATTGAGAGATCAAAAAAAGAGTATTACCAGAATAAAATAGTCAACTCAGACAATAGGTCCAAAGCTGCCTGGAAAGTGATATCTGAATTGTCCAAAGCAGACACTAAGTCTAAAGAAATTAAAATTTTGCATGATGACACTATTATCGATGAACCTCATAAGGTGGCTTCCTTATTCAATGACTTTTTCATTAATGCCCCTATAGAAATCATAGAAAATATTCCAATTAACAAAACTATCAATACTACTAGTTTTCCACCCATTTATTCCAACTCAATATTTCTTGAGCCTTTTGTCAAAGAAGAGCTCTTACCTCTCCTTCAGAGAAAACTCAAGAACAAGTCCTCTTCTGGTCCTGATGAAGTTCCCATGTTTTTAATTAATAAGGCACTCTATTACATCATTGAGCCCTTAACATACCTGATAAATCTATCTTTTCAAACAGGAAAATTCCCAAAAGAGTTGAAAGTTGGTAAAGTAGTACCAATTTACAAAAAATGTAACCACCTATTAATGGAAAATTATAGGCCCATCACTGTTCCTTCCTGCTTTTCTAAAATATTTGAATACGCTTTCCTTGACAGGCTGATGAACTTTACAGACAAAAATAATCTGCTCTCCGAAAATCAACATGGATTCCGCGCAAATAAATCAACTAATAGTGCCACTGTGTCGTTTCATAAAAAAGTTATTAGTTTTCTAGAGGCGGGAGAAAGCCCCGTTGGGATATTCTGTGATTTCAGTAGGGCTTTTGATTGTATTCAACATGACATTCTCTTTTCTAAATTATATTCATATCATCAGAGGTGTTGCACTGGACTGGATAATCTCGTTCGTGAGAAATCGCAACAATATGTTAGTATTAACACACCTGACAAAATACTAAAAGTGTGAACTCAAGCTGTCTAAACATAAATCAAGGAGTCCCACAGGGTTCCGTGCTGGGACCCATATTGTTTCTCTTTTATATAAACGAGATTGATACTGTGGTTTCCAATGCCTCCTTTGTCATATACGCTGATGACACATCAATACTAATATCAAACAAAGAAGATCATGCTCTCACAGAAAATTGTGTACAACTACTGAATAAAATAGATTCATGGTGTAGTGCAAACTCCCTCTATTTTAATACACAAAAACTCATATTATGAGATACCATAACGTGCAGAAAAAGATTCCTGATCTGAATGTTACAATTAACAATAACAATTTAAGTGCCATAGCTAAAACTACTTTTCTGGGCATCACATTCGATGAATGTCTGAGCTGGACATTCCACTGCAATAGCCTGGTTGGAAAGTTAAACTCTCTTGGTTACATGTTTCGACAACTCAGAGAAGTACTTACTGATGGACAGCTTATGTTATATCATGCTCAAGTCGCATCTAGAATTCGTTATGGTATTCTCTTATGGGGTGGATCGACATTATCACAGGACGTTTTTGTTGCCCAAAAAAAGATTCTGAGAATCATAGCAAATGTACCAAGCACCCATTCGTGCAGAGGTATCTTTCCCCAATATGGACTTTTCACTGTCACAAGCCTTTACATCTATGAATTGTGTCTATTTGTGTTCATCAACAAAAATGACTTTATTCTGAATGAGGACATTCATGGTATTCAAACTAGACGAACCAAATAATTTTATATTCCCTTCTGTAAATATAAAGTTAGTTCTAACTCCCCGTCATATTTGGGTCTCAAAATTTTTAATAGCCTCCCCCATGAGCTTAAGAAGGCCTCAAGCTTAACACATTTCAAGACTAGTCTGAAAAATTACTCAATTGAAAAATGCCCATATACACTAGCTGAATACCTAGCATCTGGTATCACGATCTAGGTTGTGTATTTGGTGTATTCTGATTTATTTTAAAAATAGATAAGATTTGTATATATGTATTTGTATCCTGTGTATTTGTAAATACTGACTATTCCTATACATGGTAAACATGTCGACTGGAAAATAAAGATATTATTATTATATTATTATGGTGAGAAGGTCTTTGCGGCCCATCTCACCTTTTCATATGTTACCACTCTTGCAGCCGTTTCGTAGTCCATATGAGTTTTCCTCATTGGGCTCGTCCTCAAGGCTAGCTGAGTGATTGATTCTGATTCAGGGAAGTGTATGGAGATCAGGTATTGTAGAGTCTCCTCCGCTGATGCAGTTTCCCGTCCATCAAGCAGGCACAGCGTACCCACTCCCTTCCCTGGATCTTTAGAGAGAACTTTGCAGAGGGCATTGTGTTAATATCCTCTCAGTAGGCCTGCCAGCTGTTTCTTTGTGATTGTCGTATGGCTTTCTTGTATTCTCTCTCTGAGCAGACCTATAGTTTTCCCAGTCGAGTGGTACTTTCGTTATTAATGGCCTAAAGGAGATAGAGTTATAAGTAATAATAATAATACATGTGAATAGGTCTTAAAAGAGATAGAATTATAGGTAATACACAGGAAAAACGTTAAATTTGGAATTAATGTGAGAAAAATATACAATTACCACTATAAAACATATATTATTCCAGAAAATTTCTATAGAAATTTCTAGAATTTTGATAATGTATATTGAGGCAGTTTTATTGAATTTGTGAGGTTTATGCAGCATTTTGACCTCAATCGGTAAATTATTGTAACATTTTGGCCCCAGGTAGTTAAAACAATTTTTGAAAAACTCACTATTTGGCTTTGGAACTTGAATACATTTGTTGGATACATTTCTAGTGATATGACAATCATTAATATAGTTTTTTGAATATTCATGTTTATGTATATAACAACATATGGTATAAATGTATATTTTGAATTTTTTCATTATATAATAGCAGAGTAGAGTACCGTCGACTTTTTTTTTAAAATAATTTTCAAAATCTTAACATTTAATGGACTTAATGCTATTTCATATAAACCTCCCTGTACCAGGATTCCATAACGTAAAATAGATTCAACTAAGCTGAAGTACAGTGTTATTGAGAGGTCTAAGCTAAGAAATTGTTTCATAAGATAGAATTTGTAAACTAAGTATCTAAGTTTTTTTGTTACATAGGTTATGTGGGAGTCCCATTTTAAATGTTGGTCGATAATTATACCTAAATATTTAGAGGTATTAGTTTCTTGTATTTCAGTGCCTAAGTTGGCACATATTAACTTCTCAAATTGTTAAATGATTGTCTATAAATATCGAATCGGTAGGGTTAAAAAACAGCTGAGTGAACCCCAGAACTTGACCGGCGCGGGCCTCAGGAAAATGTGGTTATTTTGAAACAAAACATTTTTAGGACTGTACGAAGTCAATTTGATCGATCAATTCAACTGTCCTGCACCAAACGCGGGTCGTCCTAGTCAAAGCCCGGGTGAGCGGCCGTCTCGGATGATAACGCCCTGGATACAGTTTTTCAAGGACTTTCTAATGAGATTTGCAAGTCAAGTTTTTCATATAGTTTCTGTCATTTTTCAATAGTTAGTCAAAAACTAATGGTCACATTCGGGGCAGAAATTGTATATTCATACCAAATTTCAGCTCGATTGTTCAAACAGTTCAGTACTTATCGTGGAAGATTGCAGACACACATACACGCAGACAGACAGACTTCACTCTGGAAATTGTCTCAATCGCCTCAGGGGACCTCAAAACGGATATTTCCGTCAATATCCCGATTTTTTTTCCACGTTATCACCACTCGAGTGGGCCGGTCAAGTAAAACGTCAATTCTCTTCTGGGGTATACGAATAAAATGCAGCTATTATACAATAGCTACAAAGTGTATATTTATCTAAAACTCAATAAACCCACTCATTTTAGAAAAACTATAAGAGACCTCAGGAATAGACACTACAGTCTGCAAGAAATATAATGTTGACAGTTTTTCAAATGAACTCCAATGTTCTATCAGAAATATACCTGAAAATTTGGCTGATTGAAACCTATTGTAGGGGTGTCAATAGGACTCTTCAGCCTCCCAGTACAATCAAATCAAATATGCTTTAATATCGAAAGAATTAAATTCTCATTGACAAAGCTAGAAGGTAATTATAAAATAGTTATAAGCATTTAAAATATAAAAGAGTACAAACATTTAAAATACAAAAAGAGTACAAACTGTATAAATATAAACACAAATATATACACATACATACATACATATATACATACATACATATATACATACATGTAGATACATATATGTGAAGTCACAATAACGCCAGGATCAATGAATAGTCCTAATCGCATACTGAAAATTTTTTGTATATAACATGTACACGTATATAAACAGACACATATTTAAAGCTAAATTAAAATTACAATTCCATATCAAATACTTAAATTAAAATACATTGTCATAAAATTCTTTCAAATAATTAATATGCTCTATCTAGCAGTAACTCCTTGACAGCCATCCTGAATCTATTATGTGCCACCAAAGAACGAATATGTGAAGGCAGGTGGTTAAACATTTTTTTTTGCATTATAAATTATTGACCCCTTTACCACGGAGCTTCTGGGAATTGGTAGGGATACTGTGAAGTTATCACTCCTCGTCTTGTAAGTTGACAGAGGTTGGATATTATTGTTAAATTTTTTGTGGATTAAACATACACTTTCCAGAATAAAGATACATGTCAATGTTAATATTTTTTGAGCAATTTACAAGGGTTTGCATGAATCTCTGGGTTTCGCTTCACAAAGGTATCTCACAGCCCCCTTTTGTAAAACGAACACCGAGTTCAATAGAAATTGAGAGCTATTCCCCCAAAAACAAATTCCATATCTCAACAGTGAGTCAATCAGAGCAAAATATGTTGCTCTCGCTGCAGATGTATTTAATTCTGATGATAAGACCCTTACTGCAAAGCAACCTGATGACAATTTTTTGCATAAAGTACTGATATGAGTATTGAAAGACAGACTGTTATCCACATGGAGTCCCAAAAACTTGGCTGATGGTTTAGTGCTTATTCTCGAGTTCCCTAAGATTATGTCATTCAGAGTGCATATGAAGGTTACAATGCATGTTTTTGAGACATTGAATGATAATTTATTGGAATCACACCAGTTTTTCACCAGGGATATGTCTGTAGCTATGTGTTTATTCAGTTCATCACTGTTGTTGCCATGCCACAGTATTGTAGTATCATCTGCGAACATAGTGATTTACCCCTGATATTGATGCTTGCCAGATCATTGATGTACACCAAGAACAAAAGGGAGCCAAGCACTGATCCTTGTGGTACCCCACAACTCACCAGTTGAGATTTTGAACTTTCTCCGTTGAGCGAGACCATTTGTTTGCGTTCCGTTAAGTATGATTGAAACCATCTTAATGTTACATCTCTGAAACCATAATTTTCTAATTTTTGAAGAAGTATCTTATGATCAACATAGTCAAAAGTTTTTGTAAGGTCGCAAAAGATTGTTGCAACTGTATCACCTTTGTTGATTTTGAGATATATATTCTCCAGTAAGGCAAACATGGCATCATTTGTGCTCTTCGCTGTTTGAAAGCCAAATTGGTGAGAGCTTAACAAATTATGATAGAGCAGAAATGAAGACATCCTTTTTTTAACTAATTTTTCAACTAACTTGGCCAAAGTTGGCAATAGTGAAATAGGCCTTAGATTAGAAATTATATCACAGTCTCCTCCTTTGAGCAAAGGATTTATTACCGCTATCTTGAGACATTTCGGGAATGTTCCATTCAAAAATGATTTATTAATTGCCTCTGCTAAGGCAGACATAGCATTATGTGGAAGGTGGGTTAGAACATTAGCGGAGATCTCATCCCAACCAGAAGTATGTCTATTTTTTATATCTTTTAACATTTCTCTCCTTGCCCTATGATATATTTGGTACATTACTCTTTAGCTATTCAAGATCTGGGATTCAAGACTCCTTGGGAATGGTATTAGTTTCCTGGGAGCTAAGTTCCTAATATTTATTTATTTATACTGATTACAAACAGACCATGTCTAATAATATGTAACAGTTGGTAGAATAGAAAAACATATAGAAAAAATCCAATCCCCTGGGAGAAGATACAATAGAGGCGGGCAAACAACTAATCACCTCTATAGCCGAGGCCAAGAGGGAGAAGTGGACCAAACTGATGGAGGAGCTTGACATGAGCATAAGCAGCCTCAAAGCGTGGAGACTATTAAAGCGCTTTAACAACGACCCAACCCACCCAAGAGCCCATGCCAACGTAACCGCAGATAAAATAGCCGCTCAGCTCGTGAAAAATGGCGAACCAGACCAAATGCCCCCCAAGAAAACAAACAATATTAACCGAATAGAGGGTGACGAAACGACCAAACTGTCCACCCCCTTTACCATGGAAGAGCTGAACTCCGCCATAAAGAAATGCAAACCACGGAAGACCGCTGGACCAGATGACATCCTGACTGAGCAGATCAAGCATTTCGGACCGAAAACAAAACAGTGGCTACTGGACATGTACAATGCCTGCCTACAGCAATGCAAGCTTCCTAACATCTGGCCAAAAGCCAAGATCATAGCTATCCTCAAACCAGGCAAAGAAGCTAATAACCCAAAGAGCTACCGCCCGATCTCGTTGCTATGCCACACATATAAAATTTTTGAAAGATTAATATACAACCGACTTTTACCGACCGTAAATCCAATCCTCATACCCCAACAGGCTGGATTTCGCCCCGAAAAGAGCTGTACGACACAGGTGCTCAACCTAACTCAGCACATTGAGGACGGTTTCCAAGGGGGATATATAACGGGTGCCATTTTCATCGACCTCACGGCGGCATATGACGCCATCAACCTCCGACTCCTGACGCAGAAGATATATCATACAACCAAAGACATCAACCTTACAAACATTATCAGAAACCTGCTCCAAAGCCGGAGGTTCCTGGTGGAGTTCCAGGGAAAGCGAAGTAGGTGGAGGAATCAGAGAAACGGCCTGCCACAGGGAAGCGTGCTGGCACCACCACTCTTCAACATATATACCAACGACCAACCCCTCCCTGAAGGAACAATGAGCTATATATATGCAGACGATAGGGCAATCACATCACAAGGGAAAACATTCGAAGAGGTGGAACAATGACTGAGCGCGGCCCTAGTAGTAGTAGTAGTAGTAGTATGTGCCTTCCACCTTAAGAACAAACAGGCCGACAGAAAACTACAGATCGAATGGAAGGGAGTACCATTGGAGCACTGCCCTAACCCTAAGTACCTGGGCGTAACACTGGGCAGGGCCTTAACATTCAAGCGCCACTGCCTTAACACCAAACTTGAAGTTAGCGGAAGAAACAATATAGTCCGCAAGCTGACAAGCTCTAATTAGAAGCCCAACCCAGGGTTCTCAAAACTTCAGCACTCGCCCTTTGTCACTCCGCCGGCGAGTATGCATGCCCGGTTTGGTATAGCTCAGCGCATGCAAAACAAGTTGATGTCGCCCTCAACGAGACAAGCAGAATCATCACCGGATGCTTGAAGCCAGCACCCCTGAATAAGATCCACCACCTAGCTGGCATCGCTCCTCCTGCCATCCGTAGGGAAGCAGCTGCACTCAAAGAACGATCCAAAGCAGCAGTATCTGAACGCCACCCCCTCAATGGTCTCCAACCAGCCCATCAGCGACTAAAATCAAGGCGAAGCTTCCTGAGATCGACAGAAGATTACGAGGAACCTAAAACCAGAGTGGACCTTTGGGGGAAGACCTCAAACCAACATTGTATGAAGCCGAATGAAGAACTGGCACCAGGAGGCGGCGAAAACTGGGAAATCTGGAAACAGACTGCGAGATCGAGAGATACCCTAAATAAGTGGGGCTACCCTGTGGACTCCAATCTCTGCGACTGTGGAGAACTGCAAACCACGCAACATATGTACACTTGCCCGCTGTGCTCCGCTAGATGTACCATAGAGGACCTTATAGCAGCGAAGCCGAACGCAATTGACGTCGCCCGCTTCTGGGCAAAAAATGTTGAGCTCTAGCATTTTTTTTTCTTTATATATATTAAGTTACGATGCTTCTGACACAAATAAATAAATATTGATCAAATTATTTAAAATGTCAAAAATGAAGAGAATCTGGATCCTTTCCCTTCTTTTATTCAACGTCATTATCTCAAAATCTCTTCTTTTGCTTTCATATGATATACGCATCGGGTAAATTCCATATTTTTTTAAATGCATGGATCTTAGAATTTTTTTTTTAATTTTCTCAAGCATATCAGAATATGTTAAGGTCTCTGGGTTCCAGATAATACAGCAACACTCTAACTTCGATCTAACATAGGAGTTGTATAGTATTATACATGTTCGGTATTTAAAATCATGGCATGAAGGCATCAGTGAAACCCCTTCGAGGAAATCAATTCAGCAGCGATTTGCAGTAACAACACAATTCACTATCTGATGTATGAATTTTTTTGAGGTGGTACCTAGAAGGATATTGCCTGGTGACTAGTCCCGTTACCAGTTGTGCCGATGGCCTCGGAAAAAAGCTTTTTGGCTCGTCTTTATCCTGGAACCTCAATCCAGTGATTTGATCAGCTTCCTCCCAGCTTCAAAATTCTTCCTTAATATGAGCTTCGAAGAGACCACAGAAGGGTCTGGAAATTGAGTGTCTTCCTCATTACCTCAGATTCCCTTGTGACCTGGCACCCACATCAGGGTAACCTAATGTACAAGTGGAATGAAAACTGTGTGCATATTCCGAAAAGAATGTTAACGTACACTTTACCGTTTCAGACAGATATTCCTCGAAAATGTGTAGTTCGGCCACGCTTAACATGAGTGCTCTTCACAGAATTGCATAAGTAACCCCTTCACTTATTCACTTCACACCTATATGCACATTTCGATAACTAAGTTATCATCAGTAGATTACCTACACTGTGTAGTAATAAGTGTTGTGAGGGGGTTGGTTGGTTGGTTGAAGGCTGACGAGCCAGAGACAGGGTTGGCACTTAGCTTCCCTTGACACTGCGACCAGCTGGGGTCTATTGTATCACTCTGTCGTCAGTGGTTCCTCATTCAAACAGGTTTGTGCCTTTAATTAGGTTAAGAAGCCTGTTGATAAGGTTCTTCGATTCATGCCTGTTTCGGCTGATCTCTCCAAAGGTTCTGTGTCAGCCTACTACTTAGGGCGTCACAGTCGAAGATAATATGAGAGGCTGTTTCCTCCTCTACATCACACAGCCTACACTCCACGGTTTCCCTGCGTACTCCCATGGTGTTTAGGTGTTTTCTTAGGCCGCAGTGTCCAGTCAACAGACCTATTATTATACGAGCCTTCGTTCTGTTCAGGTTCAGAAGGTAAGCCGTCAGGGTCCGGTTTGGATGCCCTACCATGACTTTGCTGTGTATTTGCCCGACAGTTTGATCCCAATATTGTTGGTGTCTTCCTTTTATCCACTCTTCGATCAGGGTCCTGCATCGGTTTTTGCTAATCCCGTGTGCAGGTTCTGGCCCTGTGAATAGCGTTTCAGATGCTTGTCTAGCTAGTTTTTCCTTAACCCCTGGCACCCACATCAAGGTGACCTTGTTGTGTTTTGCCCTGGGGTCCCGCCTTTGGTGTTTCTCTGTGACGCCCACTTTGATAGCACTTTGACAGTCAGATAGAATGTAGATGTGTTTTTTCCTATAACCACTTTCTAGATTCTTCTGAATGCATACCATGATAGCATGTGTTTCAGCTTGGAATATCGTGGAGCATTTACCAAGTGGTATTATGTAATCCCTTCTTGGCCTTACCCCATGTATTCCTGCTCCCGTTCCTTCAACTGTCTTTGAACCGTCTGTATACCAGACTATGTCCGCAGTTGATTGTGATTCTATGCTCGGGGCCCATCCAGATCCATCAATTCGTGTTTCGAATGGTTTTTCGAATGAGTATAGGGGTTGCATGTAATCTGAAATCATTTCGAGTTCTTCGATGTTGATTACATGAGTAATTCTGGTATGTCCAGTTGTTCGGATTCTCCAGTTTTTTGTTTGTTTCAGTCTGTATGCACTCATCCTGGCCTCTCCAATGACATGTAAGTCAAGGGGTTCGAGGTTTAGGATGATTTCCATTGCAGTGCTACTCATTGCACCCGTGATACAGAGACAGGCAAGCCTCTGGATTTTCTCAAGGTTGGTTTTTGCCTGTCTTCGATTTGTTTTTGGCCACCATAAGAGTGAGCCATAAGTTATTCTTGGTCTTATTACCGCTGTGTAAAGCCAGTGCATGGCTTTCGGTTCAAGCCCCCAGGTTTTTCCAAAAGCTCTCCTGCACATCATGAAGGTTATCTTGCTTTTGTTGGTTACATGTTGAAGATGCGGGTTCCAGGTTAGTTTCTTGTCAAGAATCAGCCCTAGATATTTCACCTGCTCTTCTACTTGTAATGTTTCACCGAATAGTCTGGGAGGTATGAGATCTACCATGTTTCTTCTCCGGGTGAAGGGAATTAGTGAGGGGGTTACTTGTGCAATTTTGTGATTGTGTGACACCACATCTTCTAGCCAGTCTTCATGAGTGGTCTTACAAATTACACTTTCTAAATAAAATCTTCTCCTCTAAAATTTGAGAACTACCTCCTTAAAATTCATTCTCATTTCTAGGAAGTTGAAATCTTTACAAAAATCCCATTTCCACAATCCACAAATAAAACTATTTAGAAAATGTTGACACTTATATTGAAAAGTAAAATAGGATCCCAACTTAGATCCCTCATCGGTTCCACGTGACATAGCCAAATCAGCCTTGACCTCTGGTAGATCGCGCGAACACGACCTTGACCTTATTACCATACCAATCATTCACTTCTCCCACACAAAACGCGATTCCCATTCGCTCCTATGTGACTTCCGCGTACAGAAACTTACTTTCTCACTCGAGACACGACTATTGCCGTGCTCTCTAAACTCCGACCACCGACTTCTATTCTCGGCGACTTCTATTCCCGGCGAATCCAATTCCCGGCGACTCCTACTACTCGATTCTTTTTACCAACTACGACTCAAATTTTCCATATAAGATTTCTCAAACTCCCCTTAAACCTCCTGTCATACTCTCAATAAGTATCAATAAAAAAAAAACTAATTTAGTCCATGGGAAAGGCGGCGTAGTTTGCACTTTGTAGTCGTTTATATTTGTTGCGGTGTATTTAGTCTCCCACACTGAGATAAGTTCAAAATGTGTAACAATCAATTATATCGCTGAGTAGCTATTGTACAGCGAAACACATGTCGTGGTTTTGTAAACCCAGTTTAGTGAGAACTTTTTTTTATCTGCATCTTTCGAAATATTTTTTCAACTGTATAAGATTTCCTCTGATTAACATTTAAAGTTAAACTTGAAATTATTGCTTATGAATAATTTCAACAAATTAATGCAATTTCGGATGGATTCACTTATACAGGGTATAGAGCTCATCCAGTATTGAAACGACCTGTTGGTAGGTAGAGAGGGGGAAAACACGAGTGGACACGATTTGCTGTGCTACGGCGAATCTTCACCAGTGTCTTGGCATGCAGCGTTTGAAAGGTTAGGTTTGTTTAATTAATAAATAGGTTGTGCAGTTATTTATTCAACTTTGCAATAGTTTACTCGTTACCTTGCCAAAATGCCCAGTACTATTCAGTAGCGGAAAAAGAAATAGGAGTGTTAGGAAAGTTATGAGTGTAAGTTCTCTACGTCTCGTGAATCGCCTATACCAAATAATTTGGTACGCCTATGGAATTTCTATTAATAGCCACAGTTAGACAATGGCTCGGGTATCTTCGAGAAAAATTGGTTGTTAGGTGGGGGAAGGCCAAAGAGGTCGTTTCAATACTGGACGAACTATACCAATAGTATCACAACACTGATTTTTCCCAGCCAGTTGTCTCAAGGATAGTTTGCAGCCCCATGGCAGTATAGACTTACAAGTGTGTGAGCTCAGAGCATTTATTGCTGTTTGATAGAATATAGGTTTTCGCTCCCCTGGTGCCTCATATTTCTATAGCATTAAAAAGTAATGCTTGAAAGATTGTTGGGGCTTTGCCGAGAGGTTTTGAAAGCCAGTAACTCACAGTCCAGCTCTCTTGCCTATCTTGGATCCATCAGCATTCGAAACTGATGCGTCCCTTTCTAGTTGAGATCTGTAAGTTTTGGATTCTTGGTGGTTGTTTATGGAAACTTCTTGAGTTACTTCGAAATCGTACCTAGCTGGTATTATGTCAGATGGTTTGTATCTGGATTCTAGGGGAATATTTTCCAGGATCTTCAGATGACGAGTGAGATTTCCAGCTTTCAAGTTCAGTGTATGGTACACTCTGAAGGCACTCATTGCCACTTCTCTCATTACACCAAGTTTAATGGCAGGTGGTTCAGCATTACCTCTGATGTTGTAGTAGGGCAGGTGAATATTAAAAAAAAATGGATCTCGTGTTTCAAATATTTCTTCACTCTTGGAAAGCTTTATTCCAAAAAATATTGTTCCCTTTTTTCAACAGAGCAACATTGGGCACAATCAACTATTGATATATTCAACAAGCTGCAAGCAGCAGTGAGCCTGTCTGAGAATCACAGGTCAAGTCAAGTCAAAAGTAATTTTATTCAATATTTTTCCTGTACATTTTCTTATTATATTCATAGGGAAAATTTTAGAATATAATAAGAAAATATCCAGGAAAATATTGAATAAAATTACTTTGACTTGACTTGAACTGTGATTCTCAGACAGCTCACTCTCTGCAGCTTTGAATATATCATATTGATTGCCCAATATTCTCTTGAAAAGAACAATTTGAATACTTTCAAGATGAAAATATTGAACTATGAATCCATTATTATATAACCTAACTCACAATCTCCCGCTATAATCAGTGTGTAGTCCCGCAAAAATTGGCAACACTCTATGAAACAGTCAGATGGATGTTTATACCTACCTACCACCAGGGTCCATGCTGTTAAACAATTATTCTCAGCACAAGCAATGAACATATAATTTGGTATCTTCAACGCTCAAACAATATGGTGTCAAGACGGTTTTTTACCTACATAACCAACATAAAATAGCAATTTTGTAGATTTGACTTCCTGGGGTCGTGGGAGGCAATTGTCTGACCACGCGGACCGGAAGTCAAGTAAATGTCAGTTTTTGTACAGCCGTTCCACGTGCATTGAAAAATTTAAAAATTATATGTAGTGAAAGTAATGGGCATTTGAGGTATCATTTCGAGTGAGACTATCCCGGTGCCCCCCGAAGGGAAATCGAAGCCGACAGAATACGTTCTTAGGTGATGTGGATTTCCGTCAGCTGGCTGATTATCTGGAATGGATAGGGCCATAAAAAAAGCAAGCAAAAAAAAGTAACCAATATAAAATGGTGTTACCCCCCTTTCAACCTTCTTATTCATATTTTTTTTATATGCCTCCAACCCACTTAATTTCATGGATCAAATAACAATTTCATTTTTACCTACTCTGAACAAGATTAGTATTTGAACATTTTATCCCCCTCCATTTAGATCAATATTCAGTATTAGTATTCCAGCCGGTTTTGAGGTAATGTTCAGATTTTTATGTTTCAGACCCAGTGTTGTTGCATTAAATTAATTCAAAGAACCATTCAGATATGTTATTTATTGATATACAATCTTAGGTTTTGATGACTTCGATCAAGAAATCATGGCTCAAGTTCTAGCCGAGTCTCAACAAACTTATTTAGATGAATTGAAGCATAAATCTAAGAAACGACATGGATCTCCAGGACCATCCACCTCCTCATAGTCTTCATCACGTAATTTGAATATATTGATCATTTTTTAGAGCTTGATTCTATTTATTTGAGGTAATTCTGATTGTACAAATTTTGTGTGAGATGTGTGTTTGAAAAGTGTTTTTCTAGATAGAAGTTTATTTGTTTTAGACAAATTTGTATGATTCAAAGAATAATTTATTCGTTATTGAACAACAAAATGTTGGCATGGATCAGCATATTGTTATTGAAACCACGGAAAATTCTGGACAGCTGACAGCGCCAAAAATATGTACAGGAACCAATTTTTTGCACCTGTTTCAGTTGAAATTGGGAAAAAAGCACGAGCTGAAGAAAGATTTAACAACAAATTTCCACACCTGGTTCATTTAGTATATTTGATGCCAGAAAAATACTTTCCAAACAAACTTCAAGCAGTACATTTTCGATTTCGTTATATTATGCAAAACGTGTATCTTTTTATTCTAGGTTAATATCTGACATCACATCCGAAATCCATTATTCATTCACATTTAGTAATTTTTTTGCTATTTAGCTATTTGATAGATTCGATAGTTGGAGTCATGTTGAGAGAGTATTTAATTTTTCCAAATAATGCGACTATTGACTATTATTCATTATGAACCATTCCTATTTTACTGGAAGATAATAAACAATAATGCTCAACAGAATTTTTAAATTTTTAAATGAGTGAAAATGTTCCAAAACTATGGAGATTGAAAAAGATTATTGATATTCAAATGAGAATATGTAGAATAAATGGGAGTTATTCAGAAGAGAAAAATCAGTTTGCTTTTCATTACCAAAGCAAATCATCTCCGTATCGCTGATTAGACCGATCGTTTACCTTTTTTTTTACTTATTATTGATGTCTGGTTCATTCATACACAATCAGTGCATTATATGAAGTATCTCCAGTTGTTGAGCTAAATATACAGTGTGACACAAAAATTACTTCATACTCATGTGCAGTAGATTTAGCCTGTTCAAGCACAAATTTGACGAATCAATTCCATATTTTGAAAACCGAAACATATTTCTTGGATACAAATATTGAGCATACTTTAACCCTTTTACTGTTGCTGTCACTAGAAATATCTGATTCCCATAATAGGAGCACAGTTTTGAATGTTGGCTTCATCTACTTGCAAACGATTATTAAAACTGAATTATTTGATTGATCTGCATTTTGTTCAATTACCCAGTGTCATAGTCATATATTTTCTACAATCCGTTGCGTTTCAATTTTTTATATACAATGAAGACAATCATAAGTCATGAAGGTGGAAAATCCTGTAATTTCAGCTTTAAATATGCATACATTTCCTTGAATAAATTATCCCATGAGAAATTGAAACCTTTCAGCTTGACAAAGAAATGCAATGTGTTTGAATGAAAGTGATTTTCAAAGAAGATTGTGCATAAATGATTCGATAAAGTGTTTTGTGCTTTCTATAGTGAATTATCTTTCAAAACTTATTTATGTCTTTGATTTACCTCTGGTATAAGAATTGGTTAATTTTTGCGTTAATGAAATGCATGCCACAATATTGTTGATAAATAATGTATCTAATTTATCGGAGAAATCATGAACTAGGAAAACTCACTAAAATGGAAAATTCTCCAGTTGATGAAATTTTAAAGAAAACTATAATGAAATACAGCTTTGATATTTTTTTGTTTATTCAAATACTTGAATGGAATGCATTCCAGTAACATTTATTTGCTGGTCTTTAATTTTTCAGTTGCCTAATTTTAGTATATACAATTTAGTTGTATTAATGTGATAAATATATATAAATAAACATATATTTTTTGGTATGATTAAGGTGTAGTTTTTAAATTTGGCATTAATACGATTTTTTGTAGAATACATTGTTTATTGAACCTTGTTGTATTTTTAATTTTGTTATATATTGTAAAATATAGTTATTTAATGCCAACCATATTTTTTTCTTCTATACTCTCATCAGGTTCAAGTATAATCTAACCTCTTAATTAATTTAATTAATTGATAACTCGCTTTCAAAATCGTATATAGTGTTGAATGCTTGAGTCTTATGTAGAATATATAGGAATAATATCATTGCTTCCTTGAATTTCCTGGTTTATTTTGGTAAGTTTAATTCGGCAAACAAACGTCATCATTGAAAATGGGGTATTGCCATAATCCCTTCAGTTGTATATTTAAAATTACCTTGATGTAGCTAAAGAAGGGCATCATTATTCCGACAGTTCCCCCAGGGTATTTAAGTTGAGATAGGATTCCATCTCTGTCTAATTTTGTTCATCTTGTCTAGCCTTCTACTCTGTGGCAATACACAGTATGTTTTGAGAGTTCAAATTAAAAAATTACCCATGTGTTGGTGAACTAACTGCCCGAACTCATATTTGATCATATCAGAAGATTGCACTTATGGTACCGGAGGAGCAAACCTTAGATCATATGCTAGATACAGGATTCTGGTTATTGTTGTTGGGGGTCTGCGGAAGAGTGGGGATCAGCGTAGTAAGCTGTCCGTCTGGAAGCTACGTCAGCATGTACACTAGAGACCAAATAAAGAAGTGAGAAGACATTAAGTGTATTGTGAAGACTTTGCTTGAAATATATAGATTCAGAGTGTACAAGGTACAAGAAAGTCAGTGACACGAAGCAAACGGCGCGCTACATCACTTGCTTACCGAATTATAACACATTATATATAGTCAAGTCAAGTCAAAAATAGCTTTATTGTTTAAAAATATAAATTTTGTAACAAAGCATGACAAAAAAACTTAAATAAAACATAATTAAAACATTATACCTCATAGTTTTTGTTCAAATTTATACATTTTTCAGCAGAGCAGTCAATAGAACATAAAAATAAAAAGCTATAATTAAAAACCTAATAAGGACACAATACTATTTCGTATTCACTTACACACATATATGTATATATAAATCTATAAAAACAACAAGAAAAATAAATTTCAGAGATAAGAAGATTTAAAAACTCTTCGACAGAATAAAATGGATGTTCTACAAGTAGTTTTTTTGTTGCCCTCCTGAACCTACAATAGGCTTCAGTTCTTTTAATTGGTTCTGGCAAGTGGTTAAACATTTTCAAACCATTATAAATGAAAGAATTCTTAACAAGAGTTAATGTTGGAATTGGCAATCTTATGTTGTTATCCTGTCGTGTGTTATAGACATGAACTTTTATATTTATATATGATGCAGACTGTTTCAAGAATAAAAAGAGCTGGAAGGGTCAATATTTTATTCTTAACAAAAAGGGGTTTACATGATTGTCTGTAGTTTGCTCTGCAGAGATATCTGAGTGCTCTCTTCTGCAAAACAAGTATCATGTTGAAATGATATCAACTACATGCTCCCCAGAAAGGTATACCATATACAAGGTGAGATTCTACAAGTGAAAAATACACGGGTCTAGCTGCTACTGTACCTAGCTCACTTACAATAACTCTTACAGCATAGGCACCCTTTGAAATTCTTTTTCCAAGGGCCACAACGTGATCATCCCAATTTAGTCTACTGTCAATTTGTATTCCCAAGAATTTGTTGCACTGTTTGGATTCAATGGTATGGTCATTTACAATAATGTCCCGCTGTCCGCCTTTGAAGGTCGAAGTGTGCGTTTTATTAAAATTGAATGTGGCTTTATTGGCTGCACACCATTCTGTAACCACTGCGAGGTCTTTAGACATGTTATATAGTTATTTGAATCTATTCAGCATGGTTAATATACCCAAATTGAATTAAAAAAACATTTATGCACAAAACGCAGAAGACATCGGTCATTGACACATTTTATTCATAGGTGTTGGCCTGGGAGCGGTAAATATTGACAATGTTTTGTGCTTTGATGTGAGAATCCTCCATCACACTATCCCAAAAATGTTATGATTCTTATGAAATCATATGAAATCAATGTGAATCAAGAGTTTAAGAGATGAATCATGCTCTTGAATATAATCAAAAATCAGCAGTTTTCGTGTGTGCTTTTTACTGGAATTTAGTATCAAAGTGTGGCAATTTTCACGATCTGTCCAATGATCTAATACACATCGTTACATTTTCAAGGTATTTCAATTGACATCAGAATTAGCATCATTAGTTGGAACATTTATCTGGAGGTTCCTAGCAAAAAACAAGTGAACAGGTCCGGATTTATAATCTTTGTGAAATGAGTTGTGCACATTTCAAGGAAAATAAGGATATTCCGACCATATCATGTGACGGTTGTGAGAGACCAGTGCATAGAGAACAGAAGTGTTCCGGTCTTAATGCATCAGAACTAAAGGTGATGGATTTGAAAGGTGGCAGACATTTGAAATTTCGCTGTGGGGATTGCCAAATGGGTGTAAAATTAATACCTAAACTTCTTGCATCTATTGATAATATGCAGGCAGAGATCAATGAACTAAAAAATAAAATAGATTCATCTACAACTTTATGGTCTGAAGACAGCATCATTGATGAAATAAGTGAAAGGAAAAAAAGAAAAACAATGTTATGGAGTATAACCTACCCGAAAATTGAAGCCCACAGGATGCTGATTTGAAGGAAGTGAAAACAATTCTTAGAGAAATAACTAATGAAGACTTGAGAATAATCGGAACAAGAAGAATTGGGAAAAAGAATAAAAATGGATCACGTGCCCTAAAAATTATATTCTCCAATCCCGAGGATGCTATGAAGGTCATCAAGAACAAAAGGAATTTGAATAAGAGCGGATTTAACTCAGCGTCAAATTGAACACTTGAAAAAAGTTCAGGAGGAGATGCAAGAAAGAAGAAGCAAAGGAGAAGATGTATTTATCCGTTACATTGGTGGTACTCCTAGAGTGACAAAAAACTTAAAATAAATCATGCTCCCAGTGATAATAAAATTCATCTATATTATCAAAATGTTGGTGGTCTCAGGACTAAACTTAATGAATTGCAACATTCAATTTTAGGGTCCAGTTACGATATTATTATACTTATAGAAACATGGCTAAACAAAGATTTTCGTAATGAAGAATTTGGTTTAAATGGTTATAATGTATTCAGATTTGATAGGGATGAAACAAACACTGACAAGAAACGTGGAGGAGGTTTATTAATTGCCATAAAGTCTGAAATAACTGCTAAAAAAGTTGAAATACAAATGAATATAGTCGAACAAATGTTTGTCATTCTTCATATTAAAAACCATAAAATAATAATTGGGGGAGTTTATATACCACCATCATCAATTATTGAAATCTATGAACAACACGCTTATGATGTTGATCATGTCTTTGAAAATAACAAGGATTGTGAATTTATTCTATTTGGGGATCATAATTTACCTGAGGCTGGTTGGTTCAATGATGATTTTGGCTTAAATGTTAACTATCCAGCAAACTCGCCTGCGATTACATTACAAAACTCTTTTGGTTACTATAATTTCCATCAAATAAATACAGTAGCTAATAGTCGAAATGTCTTACTCGACTTAACTTTTTCAACGATGAAAGATATTTATATCTCTGAACCAATGGATTTACTATTGCCAAATAGTTTACACCACACAGCAATTACCTGCAACTTGGAATTCGATAAAGAGCAACAACTTCAATATGAGGAGTTTTATTATGATTTCAAAAATGCAAATTACTTCGAAATTAATAACTTTTTGGCCAGTGTCAATTGGAATAATATACTTGAAAGAAATTTAGATTTGAATCAAGTTATTCGGATGTTTTATGAAGTAGTTTACTCTGCAATTGATATGTTTGTACCAGTGAAAAAATTCAGAACCTCAAATTTTCCCGTATGGTATAGTTCTCAACTTAAGAAATTAATAATAATAAAATATAGCTCACAAAAGTTTTAAGGTTAATGGAGACATAGAATACTATCATCAATTTAATAATCTCCGAACAAGATGTAAACAACTTCAGACCCAATGTCATCAAAATTATGTTGAAAAAATTGAAAGTAATATTGCTTATGATCCTCGTTGTTTCTGGAATTATATGAACAACAAGAGAAAATTATATAACTTACCCTCCATCATGTTTCTCGAAGAGGCAACAAGCAATAATAAGAATGAAATTGTGAATCTTTTTGCGAACTATTTTTCCAAAACTTACACTGATGAGAATGTCTCCCAAATTCCCGAATACGGAAACAGAGAGTGTCTGAATGTTTGCAATTATTACATTGAGATAGCAGAAGTCATTGATCAACTTATGTTGGCTCCAGGAAAACTTTCTACTGGCCCTGACGGAATTCTCCTACATTTCATAAAAAACTGTGTATTTACTCTGGCCAAGCCCCTTCAAACAATATTCAATATCTCTCTATCATCAGGAACATTTCCTCAGTTTTGGAAACAAAGTTTCCTTACTCCAATCCACAAATCTGGACCAAGAGATGACATATAGAATTATCGTCCTGTGAGTAAGCAATCTGAAATCCCCAAATTACTTGACTGCTTGATTACTAAGAAACTTACTTAATAGAGTAGTAAGGCTACGGGGCCACCTCTCCGCATCCATACACTACCTATATTTGAAATAAAACATCCATTTATTTAAATTTGAAATAAAGGGTCATACACTACTGAAGTACATATTTTTGGAATCTCCATGATGTTTTCTACATTCGGCTTTAATCTGAAGGCAATAGGACGATTTCGTTTTTTTGGTGAATTTCATGGGTTAACCCTTTGTTCGATTTTTCGAGAAATATTTGTTTTCTGAGGAACGTCTTGAAATTATGAGCATATACTAAATCAACCATTCTGAATCGAATGCCGTTTGCGAAATTACTCTAACTCTTTTCGTTCTTGAGATACGACCCACTTCAAACTAAAACTTAAATAAAGGATCCATACACTACCTATATTTGAAATGAAACATCCATTTATTATTTAAATTTGAAATGAAGCGTCATACACTACC